>JANBXA010000730.1:44505000-45090000 GCA_030556225.1 Cricetiscus sungorus
ATACTTGAGCTTACATTATTAAATATCATATTAATAATTTTATTTGTTTTCAACTTGCTGTTTTCATAGAAATGTAACAAAAATAGGAACTTGCTAAGAATGTCTTCAAAAAAACTATACTAAATCCACAGTGATGAAAAAAAAATACTTTGCCCTTAAGATTAAGAACAAAGCTCTCTCTCCCCCTTTTCTGTCTTCTATTCCTACCTGACTCAATCTTACTAGTTGCACGTGTTTCTTTTCCTCCCATTCTCCTTCTCCTAGTTATCTCTCCATTCACTGCCCCACCCCACTTCCCATGTGTTCTGGGGGACTTGTCCCTTCCTCCTTTTGTGAGGGACCATATATAAATCTCTTAGAATACACATTGCATCCTAGTTCCTCTGGTAGTGTGAATTATAGGCTAGTGATCCTTTGTTCTAGGTCTAAAATCCACATATGAGGGAGTACTTACCATGTTCTTCTTTTTGTGACTGGGTTACCTCATTCAGGATGGTTTATTCAAGTTCCATCCACTTGCCTGCGAATTGCAAGATCCATTATTTTTTTCTGCAGAGTAGTATTACATTGTATAAATGTGTCACAGCTTCTTTATCCATTCTTCAGTTGAAGGGCATCTTGGTTGCTTCCAGATTCTTGCTATTACAAATAATGCTGCTATGAACATAGTTGAGCACATGTCTTTGTTGCATCGATGTGGATCATTTGGGTATCTACATAAGAGGGGACTTTCTGGGTCCTGTGCTAAAATAGGGAGTCATTATTGGTTTGAAGAGAAAACCAACCTAAATAAAGGTCTAGACTGACTCCAACTAACAATTCAAGCAACCCTGGAAAGGCTACCATAAATGTCCTTCCCTGATAGAGAGATCATCAGCTAGATTATCCACCATCATGGAGCTCTCATCTAGCACCTGTTGGAAACAGAAGCAAACACCCATAACTAAACACTGAGCTGAACTAGAATCCAGATGCAGAGAGGGAGGACAAGACCAGGCTGCATAAACAGAGACAGCTGACCTGAGCAAGGAGGAGATAATGGGCCCCCCAGACTGATAGCTGGGAATCCAGCATGGGACTGACTCAGACCCCCTGAATATGGGTTTCAGCTACAAGGACTGAGCAGTCTAAGGGACCTCAGACAGTAGAACCAGGATGTATTCCTGGTGTACAAAAGGACCTTGTGAACACATCCCTCATGGAGGGATACTCCCTTAACCTAGAGACAGTAGAGAAGTCCTAGGCCCTTCTTCAAATGACTTGACAGATTTACATGACCCCACCTGGATAGCATAGTCCTATATGTGGAGTGGGGATGGGGGATGGGAGGGAAGGGTGGTCAGGGTGCATGTGAGAGGGGAAAGAGGGTAAGTGGGAGAGAGGGAGGGAGGAAAGGAAAGAGGGAGAGGAAACTGAGATGGACATGTAAAATTTTTAAATTATATTATTAATAAAAAAAGATTAAGAACAAAGCAAGTATGCCCCTTTTGCTGTTGTTGCCCCCTCTATTAGTCAGTCATCTCACACTGGCAGTTCTTCAAAATGCAGTTTGAGAAGAATAGAAGAAAATAAGTAAAGTTCCAGGAAGAAGTAAAATGTCTACATTTGACTTTGCATGACTGTCCAAGTTAAAAAAAAAAAAAAAGAAACTCCTGAAAATAAAAAAGCTACTAACAAAGCAACTTGGAAGGTGCAAGGTCAATATACCAAAATCAGCATTTTAATATACATTTTTTAATTTATTTAACTAGCAACACGTGAGCGCCACCAGTGCCCCTTTAGAGATATTTTGTCACATGGTAATTGTTCATAGACATCACAGGTGAATAGGACTATTGATTGCTTTCTGTCATTGCAAATACCTTCTGGTACTGTGAAAGCAAGACTACAAGAAGGAGAATTTCAGGTTAAATCAAACTCAAAACTTTCAAGTCTTGTGTCTAGTCTCTATGGTGTCTTTAGCAATAGGCATGTAGCTTCAAACTCTTGAGAGGCAATGAAAAGCAACAGAAAAGTCTATATCATTTTGTGAGCTGCTTTGGACTACCGTAACCAACAACTTGAATAGCAGTTTCTCATGCCAGGTACTGAGTGTTTTGATAATACTTCATGACTTTTGTGGTGAACATTGTCAACCCAATTTGATATAACCTCACTATATATTTCTTCATATAATAGCATTGAATCTTTAAAACTTGAAATTAAAAACACAATATAATTTATGACAATGACAAAAAATTAAATTTACATAACACTTGATATAAACCATATACTTATGAGGAAAATAGCAAATTTTGATGAAAGAAATTAAATGAATATATATATATATATATATATATATATATAAATGAATATATATATATATATATATATATATATTCTCTTTGTGTTGCTAAAAAGAATACCCTTGATAAAGCACTCAGACATTTTAACTTGATTTGTAAATAAAATGTGATGACTAGACTAAGAAATTATATTGTAGATATTAGCAAACACACTCCAAGTTTATAAGAAAAATGCTCAGAATTAAAAGCACAATAACAAGGAATAATACCAAAATTAAAGGTATTAACTAAACTATCCAAGTTCAAGGATTGCTAAAAAAGAATGCCACAAGTAGTCAAAATGCAAAGAATGAGAGTTCAATCCAATTCAAAGTGGTGCTGACCAGATCAAGCCAGTTCTGACTGCTTCAAACCGTTCAATTTCAAAACGGTTGAAGCCGGTTCAGACCAGTTCAAACCGGTTCAGACTGGTCCAAACCTGTTCAGACCAGCTGAAACTGGTTCAGACCGGTTCAACCAGGTTCAGACCAGCTCAAACGAGTTCAAGCCAGTTCAAGCCAGTTCAGAGTGGTTCAAAACGTTTCAGGCTGGTTCAAACCAGTTCAAAACGGTTCAGGCCATCTCAAGCTGGTTCAGACTAGTTTGATCCTATACAAGCTGGGTCACACTGATTCAAACTAGTTCAGACTGGTTCAAACTTGTTCAGAGTGGTTCAAACCCGTTCAGACCAGTTCAGAATGGCCTAAGCAGTTTCTGACTGTTACAAACCTGTTCAGACCACTTCAAACCATTTCAGACTAGCTCAAACAGTTTCAGACCAGTTCAAACAGGTTCAATCTGGTCTAAATCAGTTCAGGCTGGGTCAAACTGGTACACACCAGTTCAAACCGGTTCAGACCAGTTCAATCCAATTCAAGGGGGAGCTCATGGATCCCCAGACTGATGGCTGGGAAAACAGAATTGTATTGACTCAGACCTTATGAACTTAAATCTCAATTAGAAGTGCTAGGCAGTGTAAGGGACCTCTGACAGTGGAACCAGGATGTATTCCTGGTGCTTGAAAGGATTTTGGGAGCACATTCCCTAAATGACTTGACAGATTTTGATGATCCCTCATTGAAGGCATCACCTTACTGTGGAGTGGGGGAGTGGTGTGACAGAAGGGGGAGTGGAGAGCATGGGGGTGGGGGAGAAAGAACTGGGTTTGACATGTAAAGTAAGAAAAAATAATAATAAATAAATAAATATAATAAAAATATCTTCATATATTGTGACCACTAACATAAAAGCACTTTAGTCACCTCTGCTTTACAATTTCTTGCCTTTATGCTGTAGAATATTATCTTAAGATGTGTTATATTTGTTTAAAATGCTGTGGAACCTTTGTTTAATGATTAAAAGATGTGTTGCATTCCTTTAATTTTAATATGTGTAACCCTGTAAAGCTGTGCTAATTTGTCTATCTAAAACATCTGACTGCTCTAATAAAGTGTTGAATCAAGAATAGCAAAGCAGAAGAAATGATACGCAAGACTGGCCATACAAAGAGCAAAAGAGTTAAAAAACAAACAACACCATGTTCCAATCCAAGTCACATTCTCTTGCTCAACTGAATGTTTCCACTAATTCTACAGCTTTCAACTAAGCCCATGGATGTATCTACTTTTGTCCACTTTCTTATATTTTCATCAAGTCTTCCTTTGAGTTGGCCCATATTCTTGTTTTGATTTCTTTCATTAGAATAATAGGTAATAGCATCCATAATCTACTCAAACTGACTCATTATTTTTTCCTTCATCTTCTGGTCACAAATCCCTCCATGTGAGGATGAATGATCTAAGCTGTAGGACTGGACCCTGGTGGTTGGGTGGTTGCAGTTATGGAGGTCTGAACTGATGCTGCGTGTCTGTATGCTCAGGTTTTTCTTATGTTGAAAATAAGATCTAATACTTTACTGAAGTTATCCTTGTTTGCTTCTTTCTAAACTTATACCTTAGTAAGTCTGATAGACATTATCTTAATGTAATATGTTATTCTGGTCACATAGTAACAGAGTATTTCAGCTTTTAACAGTTTTTCTTGGGCTGCTGAGATGATTCAGTGGGTAAAGGGACTTGTTGTGTAATCCTCTTGATCAAAGTTCAATCTCTAGAACCCAACTCAAAGTTGAAAAAGAAAAGTTGCCTCCACAAAGGTGTGTCCTGAGAAATATAAAAGTCTCTTGAGTATGTTTGAAATTTCTTAAGATGATCCTTAATTAAAATCATGAAGCACTTTATTGTATAGTAGTAATCTGTTTTACTTCTTTATCTACTTGTTTTGTATTGTTTTGTTTTTGAAGAAAAACTAATAAGCTAAGGAATAATAAAATTAGAACATATCAGAAAAATATTTTTAGGTGTTTAAGATTTTTTGCCCTTTTTTCCATTTAAAAATATTTATTATGATTATTTTAAAGAAAGCATTTTCATAGGTTCCATTTGCTGTACAGACTTTGTTGGCTTGAGTCTCAGATCAAATATACAATGTAGTTGTGTGTCAGATGTAAGGTATGCGGACATAAATTGCATGTTTCCTAGTATTTTATGTGAATATCCATATTTTGGGTTATAATATTTGGTATAATGCTTCTGTTAACATTGGGACATGGTGATAAATATCACTCACATTGTGTACTCGTATCAACTAAAAGAGCTCCAATAAATTCTGAAATGTGTAGATAATCCAAAGTCCTGAAGTAAATTATCTGAGTAACTGTCCTTTAGGGAACAGTGCAATAGTTATTATCACAAACATATACTTACATTCAATCTCTATTTTGGCATACAATTACATTTTTTTCTGTTCTTTTTTTTGTAGTATGATAAAGAAATCTATGACTATCAAGGTACACTATGAATAATGACAGAAGCCAAGGTACCTGTTCATTTACCTGAAAGAAATCTTGCAGTTTATTTTTTCCCCTGAAGAACATTATTAAACTCCACCTGCATGGATAGGTATGTGGATGTGTTAGAGAACCTCTTCCACCTGGTTAATATTCTTGCTTTCCTAAAGACTTATCTTGTGAAAGATCTGCTGTTACAGTTCATGTTTCCTTCAACTCACCAGAATTATCACAATTATTAAAAGTTTGAATTAAAGTTTTGCTTTAACATTTTGGAGAGAAACCTAGACAATTTTTTCTAAGGAATGCTTCTGAGAAATTTTGTTTGGCTTTAGTACATCAGGATAAATATTAAAATAAATCCTCTGAATCTTATTATCTTCTCCTAGTAGGGAGAACATAGTTATCTGCCAGAGCATGTAACAAGTGCTGATAAGGCGCAGACCCTGCAAGATGAGAAAAGATGAAGGGAAGGATGCTTAACACACAGATCATTCTGTCCATTTTCTAATTTACCAGTTCCAGGGTAAGGTACAGTTTATCTATATAAATCAAATGATGCCACTTCTTTTTCTTGTTGCTTAGCCTTAAAACAGACTTCCATAAGCTAAGTAGAGTAAAGCATCTCTAAGTCTACAGACCCTCATTTAGGAATAAGCATATGATCAGATTTTGGCCATAGATGTAAAGACTGGCTTACTTAGGCTTTCTAGAAAAGAATATTATCTGTTGTGATGAGATAGATTTTAGAAGTTGTTATCTACCTTTGGATCTTGAAATCTGTGGATATCAAGTAAACATACTTTAATTGCTCAGCTACCTTTGGGAAACTGACAATTTCCTCCCATTGCAATGAGTACCTACAAGTATCAGCATTGATCTATTATATTAATTTGGTAGCTCTCACTCCCAAATATTAATGGAACTGTCCAAATAAAATGTTTGTGTCTCTGATTATTAGATATGAGCAATGCCCATAGTTTAAAAAATATGCTTCCAGGGACATTGGTCAATTCCTCCTAACACAGCCTACTTTAAAATCCACCAGTCTCTGAGTTCTAGCCTTTTAAAACCCCATTTGTGGCAGATTTACCCTGCAGAAGGAAGTCTGTATTAAGCAAAATTCAGCCTTGCTTATCTATATAATGATCTTTCAAATTCAGATTTTTGAATGCTCGTCTCTATTCTTCAATAGAATCCAGGAAATCTGTAGTCACTTTGTTTAGATGCTAATTGAACATAAAAAAGGATATAGATGTGGTAACCAATGAAAACTGGGGATAAAACCACTCTGATAAGTTTATTTTTAAAAACATAACTTTCTCTACATTCCCCGCTACATGAGTTAAGCCCATACCACTTTTTAAAAGCATTTAGTAGGACTACATAGTGAAACATCATCTAGAAAAAAAATCTTAAAAATGAATAATTTGAGTTTTCATGGATTGGAGGCTGATTTATATTTGCCCAGAACATCCTGTCAAGGGTCCCATGTTATTTGATCATAATGTTTACTTGCCAGTAGTTGTGTATTATAGTATAGTGGCCTCAATACGTATTTTTATATTCCATTTTATTCATAGTGGTTAGCATTCAGTAGAAACATAAGGAATCAACTTTTGTGTTCTTTTATGATGGATGGATTAGAAAATCTTAGTGGGGCTGGAAAAATGGCAAAATTATTAAAAACTAGGCTCACAACCAAAACCATAAGGAATTTTAGTGCATATATTTAAAGAACTAGCACTCAGGCATAAAAGATATTTTTCCAGTTTTTAGCAGTATAGACAGAACTGAGGACAATATATTAACTGAAGTAAATCAACTACAGAAAGAAAAACATCAAACATTCTTCTTCATGTATAGAAGCCAAAACTGATGTCTATAATTGCGGACTAAAATATTTATTTTTCCAAAGCTAAGAAAACAGGGGTGGGGAGAGTTAGAGGAGAGAGGAAACCTAATGTGTATGGGATACAGACTAAGAGGGAAACTTATTAATCTCCTGAGTTATTTCTAATCATGAAAAACACTCCATGTTTATATTTTCCCCATGGGAGACTTTGTATGGTCAAAATTTTTATTCTTTTTGCTACAGTATTGTAATGGGGAGCTTTGTAAGACAATGTATATATGGGGACCTTAAATATGGTTTTCAGACTGAAATAAAACAAAAGACAATAATGAGAAGCAGATATGCATGACAGTAGAAATAAATGGCCAAGTTGGGAATTAGAGAGCGGCAGAAAAATGGAGTTTGTAGTGTTTGCAGCTTTGGTTCCAGTCTAATATGCTCCTGCCTTCCGTGTGCTGGTTTGTAATAAAGGAGATTGTTTTCCTGGACTTCATGTGTGATCAAAATAATGGTGATGGTGTAAAATAGTATAGCCAATCTCTATTTATTATGATTCTTGAATAAGTACCTAACAATTGAACTCTAACAGAAAAGGATGCCATCCATTTAAAGAATCAGAATTGATTAGTCTTCCCAAACACAATGTTTGTGCTTAAAAGAACCTGAAACTGGGGGGAAGGGGGGGAACCATGATACACCTATACTTTAATTTCTGTTTTGAAATTTACTTAGAAATAAGGTATGTTGCATTTTAATAGTTGATATAATAGTCACATGATAAGAAATTATATTCCATATGCTTTTGTGTTTTTTGGAAAAAAAAACCACTAAATGACACTACAGAATCCTGGGAAAGTCATTGGGGGGAGAAACATTAACAATTGTGCGGACTGTTCAGATAGAGGGACAAGTTGGAGCTTAACATGTCTAAGATTAAATTATATTAAAATCATTGGTGCTATCTTTTATATTTGGGACAGGAGTGGCATTGCTCTTGTTGAGGTGGCATGCCTTTTAAATTGAGGGGCAGGAGAACTGTCTCTGAAGACAAAGTGAAATCACACCTGCATCTTAGCCTATATTATGCAAAAGTCTGGGAAAGGTCAGGTGGAGATCACTAGTTTGTCACTCCCATGAAATTTCTCATCGTCTTCTCCCATGGTATCAGAGGAATTGATGAAGGCTTCAGCATCTGTGTAGAAAGTAATCAGGGCTATGGTAGTAGTCATTTCTGAGGGCTCAGGAAGCTCAGCTTCATTACCATGATGCTGAGAAAACAAGGGGGGCATTAATACAGGATAACTTAATATCATCAGTTAACACATTTATTCTGCTAACCAGAACTGTGAGGATTTTGAAAAAGATCAAATGTATTATGAACTCTGAATGCATCTTTGTGTATCAGAATGATGATGGTGAATAAAGTCAGAGTAGACTATGGTTTCTGTGATCAGAAAAAAAAAACCCAAATATAAAACAACTGAAATAGAAATGTTTTTTCTGTTTACTCATTCAACCCAAGGTTTCTTTTCAGAATACTCCAGACACACTGAGACCACCAGGATCACAGACACCATGACTACCTCCTACAGGGAAGAGAGAGGGTCTCACACTGGACATAAAAATTTCCTGCTCAGAGGAATTGTGAACAGCTCACTCCTCACTCTTCAGACCTGGTGGTGCTCTTGCATCTCATCACATAGGGGCCAGGAAGCACAAGTCTACCATGTGTCTCGTATTGACAAGGATCTAGGACATCTGAGAGATACATCAATGAATGCCATTTAATGAATACTAATGATATCAGAGAGAAAATAAACGATCATATTTCTCTTGTGCAAAAAACAAACTGATAACAGAAGAAGTCCAAAGACCTGAATAACTTTAGCTGAGACTCTGTAATATTCTAATGTGTGTATGATCCAAGAACATGCCTGTTAAGTGAGTTTAGAAAAATGAGGATAAGAGAGCTAATAAATATTATTAATAACCATATGAAATCTGTAGATTTTCTCTTTTCATAGTAAGAAAACATCATAACTATATGAGAAAAAAATCTTAAAGGGTATTCCACACTTACATTTCTTTCAAGGCTAATTTTGCTGCATAACAAAGAAAATGATATCTGTTATTCATGGTCAAGTTGTATTGTGTACTACAAGTATCTGGGTCACTTTAGCTTTGAATATTTTCATTTTATGACATAGATATTTAAATTCACAATACTTTGAATTGTTAAAGGAACAACAACAGCCTAAAAAAATATGTTATTTAGGAAATGAATATTCTTTAGCTAAAATTCTTTTGTGCATGCAATACATTAATCCCTCTATTTTCTGAAGTACTTTCTGTGGCTTAAAGGAGGCTTTCTTTAAAAGATCAAGTGATATCTAATTTCACTCGTTTAGTTTGTTAAAATATCAAACTAAAAATTATTTTTATGAGGACAAAAAAACAAATATGGCTGCTTTGAAAATATTCTATGAGGAATACAATTTTGTTAGTCAGGCTCCTGATGTGAGAGAAAGGCCAGATGCTCACACACCTGAATCCCCCAGACAGCCAACCCTTAAGATATTTCTTGTGCCAACAGCTCTACCAGACCCTTCTGATCAAAGTACAAATCTGCATTTGGCTGCTGTGCATCATAAGCTTCTTCCTGGGTGCAGTTCATCTATTTTCTCATGTTTATAGTCTCTCTCTTTTCTTGAATGTGCTTTGGAGAGAGAAGGAGAGAGAGGGAGGGAGGGAGTGGGAGGAAGGGAAAGAGAGAGAGGGGGAGAGAGAGAGAGAGAGAGAGAGAGAGAGAGAGAGAGAGAGAGAGAGAGAGAGAAAAGAGAGAGAATGAGAGAGAGCCCATACTTATTTCAGCTCAGTGCATGCAGGCTTTGCACCGGAGAGTGAAGCTTATAATGTCTAAGTAACTATTCTAAATGGGCAATTTCAGTAAATTGAATGGCAGTCAATGGACCTTCCTACTACTCACTTCCTTTCATCTATTACCATCACATCTATGTCGGAGGTTTTAGCTCCAGGCAGATCATACTGCTGAGCTCATGAATGACAGAATTTTTCAACTATCTTCCTCCTACATTCTGAAGACCACATCCTATACAAAAATTTAACAAGGCAATAAAGTGTTACTATATGCTGCTTTTGTAATGCAGTTCAACTTTTAAGACATTCAGAAATAGTATGCAAATAACACTTTATCAATAGTGATCTAGTGGTAGATAAAACATTTTATTTTACATGTTGATCCTCATTCCCTCTCCCTCCCTTCCATGCCTCCTCACTCCCCCCGTCCCATCCCATTCTCCACTCACTCCACAGGGAGGGAGATGCCTTCCAGCAGGGATCATCAAAATCTGTCAAGTAATTTGGAGTCTCTAGGCTAAGGGAATGTGCTCCCAAAGTCCTTTTGTACACCAGGGATACATCCTAGTTCCATTGTCAGAGGTCCCTTAGACAGGCCAGGCCTTCTAAGTGAGACTCATGTTCAGGAGGTCTGATTCGGTCCAATGCTGGTTTCCCAGCTATTAGTTTGGGGGCCCATGAGCTCCCCCTTGTTCAGGTCAGCTGTCTTTCTGGGTTTCAGTTGCCTGGTCTTGACCCCTTTACTCATCACTGCTCCCTCTCTAGGACTTAAGCTCAGTATTTGGCTGTAGGTGTCTGCTTCTATTTCCATCAGCTACTAAATGAGGGCTCTATGATAGCATATCAGTTAGTTATGAATCTCATTATCAGGGAAGGGCATTTAAGGTAGCCTTTCCACTGTTGCTGATTGTTAGTTGAGGTAATCCTTGTAACTCTCTGGACATTTATCTAGAGTCAGTTTTCTCTTCAAACCTATAATGGCTCCCTCTATTATAATATCTCTTTGCAAAGAGAGAGAGAGAGAGAGAGAGAGAGAGAGAGAGAGAGAGAGAGAGAAGTTCTTATTTAGAATTATTAGAATTACACAAAAGAGAGGAGAAATGGGGAAGGGAAAGAGAGGTTGGTGAAATGTGAAGTTTGTTAAGGATGGGAATATGAATAAATTTAAAGTTGCTAGGAAAATATGTATAGAACAAGCATCTGTGAGAATTAATGCTTTACATAGAGAATTCTGCTGTGCATGGAGAGAATAGGAAGTTTCTCTTCTAGGCAGAATAAGCCAACCACTGAAGACATGTTGTGAAAATTTAAATTCATTTGATAGGAAATAATCTGAACTGAGAATACCACTGAAGGGATTCTCTGCTTGTAAACAGTGACTGAGGGAAATGTTTCACTATATTAGTGCACAGATGCCCACACAGCTACAATATAAGCAGGTAAGAGAGCATCTCCAGCTTGCAGTAGAACTTGAATGAGTAGTCGATATGCTAATGGTTTCTAAAGCATGATAGACACAGAAAGTAAATGCCATGCAGGTATGTTCCATGGGTCCATACAGCTTCTGCAATGAATATATTTCATTCAAGGTAGTCTTGAGAGGCTGGTGAGTGGCTATGAAGGTAAAGCTTGTGTTTCAGTTGAGATACCAGGATGTTTAAAACACCAAGAACAAGGCTATAAAATGAGAAAAGCTGCAGTATGGAGTGAAACTGGTCCTACTTTTGCTGCTATAGGAGGAAGAGAAAAAAGTGTAGGGCTATGCAGTTCTTTGAAGTCTAGTAGGCCTATGATGCCTGACATGGAGCTGATGGATTTGATGTTTTCCTATTGGATTTTTGTGTTGCTTTAGTGCAAACATTCCTTGCTATGCCATACTTCTTCCTTTTTCAAGTGTTCATGTTTAATCTGGGCCGTTGTATTTTGGGGTTTGCTTTCTAGTGGCTCACACTGAAGATATCACTTGAATCCTAGATGAGACTCTACACATATACTTTTGACTAGCACTAGAGATATCAAATACTATAGGAATGCTAAAAGTTTGACTGAAGGAATTTTAAATCATGAGATTGCTGTGAGCCTGTGGGGGTAAAGAGTGGAATGTACAATATAAAAATTATATACTTCAGTGTCAAGTTCACAAGGGATGAACTGATGGTCAATATTAATTAATGTAATTAATGATACTATTGGTGAGGGAGGTTCTAGAATTGTGCTAGTTGAGATTAGAATCTCCCTAAATATAGGTAGTGTTATTCCACGATATGGTGTCATAGACTGAACAAAAATAACTTAGAATGCAAGCTAAGGACCAGTGTTCATCTCTTTCTGCCTCTTCACTGTGGGTGCAAAGTGACCAGCTGTATCATGTTCCTGCTGCCATGCTGTTGTGTGAATTTCCTGGAGAAACATGGACAAAGATCTATACACTAAAGATAGGCTACTGACAACAGACCAAAGAAATGATTCAATACAAGTCTGACTCCATGAACCATTGAGTTCACTGGGATTGCTACAGGAGGATAGGTTATGGATTATTTATAGGAGTATGGCAGCTCAATGGCAGCTGTGTCACCCCAGGGAAGCTGGATCTTCAAATTTCCTGACATGACTTGCAGATAGCTCAACAACTAAGTATTCTTTTTCTCAACAGAACAGTTATTGTTGATTTATATATAAACATGGGGGAGATGTTTTGTGAAACTTTAATTCAGGAATTACCTGAACCTTTTGAATTATTTTCTTACAAAGCCTTGTAAATTGTATCTCGTGAATATTATAGAGTCTTCCCTCAGGCTGGAATGGTTCACAGAAAATGTTATTCGTCATGTGTCTTCCCAATGTGATGGAATACACCCTCAAATTATAGGCCAGAAACATCCCTGCTTTCCTTATAATGTTTTTTTTCCTTTTTTAAAAATTTGATTGCTTTTTATTTTATCAAATTTATATAAAATGCATTTGAAGTAATACTTCACCAAGATTCTTTATTGAAAATAATGCCAATGCAGTTTCATAAGTTCAAGATCCTCACATCATAAGGTAATTTGACCACTCTGTCACACAGAATGTAGATCCTTACTTCTTTGTCTACTCGATCATCTATAAAATAAACCATAAAATAACCGTAAAATAACATTTTTCCACATTATTAGTGAATGAAGATCATAGTTGTATAGTCAAACTTTTCAGGCCCAGAGGTTTCATTGGAAAAGGAATACAATATACTTATTCCATCTCCTGTAGATGAGGTATAGGGACTCCATTCCTGCATAGTCAATCCAAATATTTTTGCTCTAAATCAATACTTGAATTCAAAATGAATTAAGTAAATAGTTTGTAATGTTCCAAGTCCTGTCATTGTAATTCTCTTCCAAGATCTTATTATGACAAATAAAAGCAATGGATATTCACAATTTGGTGTATGTGGATTTTAAAAATTATTCTTACATGTTGTTGCTTTGTTCCAATTTTCATATTTCCCTTTCAATTTATTTTTCTTATTGATTATACCACTTATGTACAAGTACATTTGTTACATATTTATTAAACAAATAAAAATGAATGAGTGAGTTCACTGGAGTGAGTGAACTATTCAAGGCAAAGAAACACATTTGTCTACTTCCTATTTGGTAGGTACAACCTTACACAGAGCAAACTTTTACTTCCATTGCGTGACACATAATTCCCTTTTATGTGACCATATATAAAATTTCAAAACACTTTGCCTGTATAAATGTTTCTCTATTACAGATTATTAGAACACACAAGTACTTGAATTGCTTTGTTAATTTTGACCACAAATCTTTGTAAAGATATATTAATTATAATTAATATTCCATAAAATTATTTACAATAAACAGTGTACAAAGTTTACAAATGGACCAAAGGGGTATAAAATACTTCTAAAAGGAAAAGCAAGTATATTTTGTCATTTTCTCCTTTTATTGAAAACAGAATTTTTTCTCACACATTTTGATCATCTTTTCTCTGGCTAGTCCTCCTAGTTCCTCATCACTTCTGCTTTCACCCACATCCACCCCAATTTCTGTTTTGCAGAAAATAAAAAAAGACATATAATTGATAATAATATTTCTTTTGTTTTGATTTGTTTTGTGTTTTTCTTACAACCATGAGAAAAGTATATAACACAGAGTTGGTGTCTATTTTCCTCCAGCCTACTAACTCATGTTTAATGTATTCAAATGACTAAAAATCAAGTGTTCATGAAATTGGTAATGTTGTTTCATATCATCATGATTCATTTTGCTATCATTAATTTTCTATCATAGATTGATGTTAGTATTAAGTAGTTTGTTACCTTAAACAAGTCATTTTTCTCTTTCATAAAAGTTGCTTTTGGTCAGTTTGAAAAAAAATTGTTATTTTCTGAATCACAAACAGCAATCATCTTTTACTCTTACTATAGTAAGTCAAAAAGAGTCAGAAAATCGCTTATAATTTTCATGTTTTAAAGGTATACTTTGACAAAACAAAAAGGCCCGGATTTCTAACAATTCTTTTAAGATATGCCATTCATTGATACATTCCTTTCTCTTAATAATAAAGATTTCAAATCTTTATAAATTTTTCATTTAGTAGTAATTACATGTTTCCTATCTGAAGATTTTTAGTCTTCAGATGGAAAACTAAAAATTTTAGTGTTCAGATGGAAAATACAATGGTGAGACTAATACTAAATGTTGATAGAGATATTTATTAGCTATAAATTTAACCTTAGGCATGTGTTCACAGTAAAATACAGACAGACTTCTCATTTAAATAACAGGAAACTAATTTTCTTTATTTGAGTATTTTTTTATTTAGTGAAAACAACTAGGTTTCACTGAATAGAATCATATTTTACATGTAATGTGAGTTATCTTAAATGAAAAGATTATTTATAATTTTAGGTATATGTTGGCATTACTATAATTTATTTCCAATCTTCAAGAAGTATGTACAATGTAGAATAGGTTAGAAAAAGCAAAAATTATCAAGTTTTTTTTTCATGTTTGTAATTTTTGTATTAAAAATAAATTAAATCATAATCACATATTTTAACTTTACTCTTCTTCCTCTAAATTGTACGATGTAACTCAACTTGCTCTCTCAGAAACCAAAGGTTTCTTGCCTCTTTTTCTTACCATGATGCTGTTACTTTTGTGTATATGATTTCAAGGATGACAATGATACATTGGAAAATAAGTTAGAATACTCTTCTGAGTGTATAATAATTCTCCCTCTCTCAGTATTCCTTAGTAGCCTGTAGTTCTTTATGTATGGTTGGGATCTGGTGATATGCCCCCTTTCATTGTAACAGGTCTGCTTGTGTTTTTCTAGTTTAGGCAGACAGTGTTTTGAGGATTCAATAGTGTCAATCCATGACATTTCTAGTAGATACAATAACACCCCAAACACACTGTTCCTGTTACCCTTGTAATCTTTCCTCTTGCCTATATCAATATAAGTCCAACTTTCACCACACAATACAGAAACTTCTCTATACATCTGATGAATACAATTGTAGAAAAACACAACCAATCGAAACTCAAGAGAACAAATGATCATAGGTTTCTTAGACAAAACTGACACATTTATAATGTAATTCTTACACCAAAGGTTGAGGAATATACTTTAAAAATTATTATATTTTCCATAAATTGGAAATACATATATTTCCAATCTTCACCTCCTCTTCTGAGGGTTCTAGAGATCTGAGGATTTGATGGACACATACCATTTAGAACCAACTGTTCCAAGGCCTCTCACTTTCTGTTTAATATCTGGCTTTTTTGTCTCTATATTTGTTCACATATATTGCCAGAGGAAGTTTCTCTAACTGTGGCTGAATTAGGCACTGATCTATGAGTATAGCAAAACATGATTGACTCATTTTATCACTATGTTGCTTCTTTCTTTTTTAGATCAGTATTTCTTGATTAAACCTAGGGTCCTGGTCTATCTAGTTTCAGGTTCTTGGTTATCCAACAGTGTTGGATGTGTGATCCATCTCGTGAAGTAGGCCTTAAATCAAATCACTTATTGGTTGATTACTCACAAGCTTTGTGCCACTATTACTCATGCCAACCTTGCAGGCAGTTCATTATTGAAGAAAAGTGTTTATGTCTGGTTTGGTGTTTTCAATTCTCTTTTGATAGCATGCAGAGTATAATCCTGTGCCAAAGATGCAGGAACATGGGTGTAAGAGCTGTATGTAGAACTGCCTTTTGTTTTTCACCTTCAAAAAATTGGGTAGGTGTGTCCTGAGTGTGGGAATGAGTAGGTTAAAGGTTAACAACTTATACCTTCTGGGAATTGTTGGGGAAAGTCAGTTTTTTTTTTTCAATAGAGTGACATTGGGTATATCAACCACTCCAAGAAAGAACTCATAATGTTCAGAAGTATTTTACCAACATATAATGAACTCAACAATATGTGTGTGTGTGTGTGTGTGTGTGTGTGTGTGTGTGTGTTTATTTGGTTACAATTTCTGTTGTTTTTCTTTTATGGTGTGATTTTATTTTGTTTTCTTGGCTTTGGGAATTTTGTTGTTTCATTGTTTTGTTTTGTTTTCAGAAACAATTCAAATTTGGGTGGGTAAGGAGAGAGGAAGTATTTGGGAGAAGTTGACAAAGGGAAGAAATAAGAAAATAATCAAAATAATTTGAATTTAAAAGTTGCCATAAGTTATAAAATATGATATTTTGACCTTAAAGCAGTTATTCATACAGCCACCATACAACTGCCATTAAAATAAAATACTTAGCACTAAAAGTAAATAATATTTTAAAGAAAATATGGCTATCAAAATCTGTGATATAGCACATTATTTTTGTTTTTATTGTTTCAAAGAGAGTTAGTAATATAAACTATGCAATGAGAATATTAAATTATGAATAAAACTGAACTGAAACTTGAAAATATAACACAATATAACTGTTTGGTTTCTTAGTCTTTCAATTAGTTTTTCTGTATTCCAATATACACTTTCAACATTTGATTTGAGAATCAATAATAAATTGAAAAGCCCACACATTTGATAAATGAAGATTTACTGTAATCCTTATTATACACATGGACAAGAAGTAGAATAAAATTGTGAGACCGGTGTGTCCATAAAACTTCATATACATGTTCTGTTTATTTATTTGCCTATATAAGGACATTGAAGTAAGTATTTTAAAGTTGCACAAACAAATTTTGTTCTGATTTAAATGAAATGAGCCAATCCTTTTTATTCCATTTTTGTAGTTTTAAATCTTTTGCTTAAAATTTTCCCAAAGCTTACTAGGGAATGAGATGTCCTTCCCACTGTGCAGGCTATTACGTTTCTTCTGTTATCTCACTTCTAATGCAACTACTGTCCAAGATCAGTTTCATAGCATGAATCATTGTCTTCATCTGGAATTTAAATTCTCTGCTTGATTTGCTGATATAATTACATTATGACTTATGTGTAATAGATTGGAGGGATTCTATTTGTTTCCCATTGCTAGGATCAGAGGAACACTCATGCATTGCTTTAACTCAGCTGGCTGCTGGAAGCCCAGCTTCCGACATGCACAATATTCAAGGTCTTTAAAGTGATGTGACAGTTCTATTATGTTTACATATTCATTTGTAAGTTTAAATTTATAATACATATTTTGAAATATTATAGGACTTATAATTTTCCTAACATAAAATTAGAATATAGATCACATATTTAGAAAATAATCTAACGAAACTCTCACTTTATAACAAAATTATAAGAAGAGGATATAGATTAAAAAATGAAGACAGAAAAAGGTAAATAAATTAATAAATATAATTTATAATGATTGGTAATTATTTGGAACTGTTGCTCGATTCTTTGTGAGGCATTTCTGGGAAGATTGCTCCTAAATTATCTTACAAGTAATAGGATGTAGTCTATTAATCTGGGTGGTAGATTTGGAGAAGGCTACCTTTTCCATCCTCAACACTTCTGCTTTTATGTTTCTTGGTGTGAAACAATTTTCTGTGGTGTTAAAGAAAGATTGTTTTTGTATCAGAAATGACCATTTCAGCTGAATTCAGGTTTGCCAAAAAAGATGAGAATGGCCATCAGAGGTCTGCGGCTGCCTCCATCTTCTCCCACTCAAATTTACTCATGCCTCAGAGTGGAATTAGCATGTCATTGGCATTTATGAGGGTTACTAGGTGCAATCTCTAAACAAATTCCTGAGTATATTACACTCGTGTTGCCGCAGATGATTTAGACTATGTAAAAGAATTAGTTTTGTTTTCTAAAAGTATTTATATTTTTCTTTTGTTGCTGCATGCTTTATAATCTCTTACATATATACTTGTGAATAAAATGTGTAAATGTCTTCCAGTGAAATTAAACTTCTCACTTATTTGTTGGTATTTTATATAATATTGGCTTAATTCTGGTAACTATTGGAGGGCTTTCTTATTTCAACATTCCCTTTCTTTTTTTCCCCTTCCTCTTGGCTCCTCTCTCCCCTTTATTTCTCCTTGATTTCTTCTTTTTACTGAGGATTTCATTTTAAATGTTTTCAAAAATCAGTGCTAATTTATTCTATAATTGTTAATTACTGAGCATTATCATCATTGATTATATGATTGTGTTGCCCTTCAGAGCATTTTGATGTGCCACAGATTTTTCATAACTATGATTCTGGTTGCTAGTTAGCCACTGCTGAATATTTTCTTAAAAATAAAATTCAGTCTCTAGCCTCCCCAGTTTCTGCCATTTCAGTTAGCTATTTCCCAGAGAAATACTAGGAAATAAGACATTTCATAGAATTGACTCTTCCTTTAGAGAACAGAAATAATCTTCTCCATCAGAAGGCTGAATATGCTTTGACATATTCTTATCTCCTTTAGTAAAGGGGGTGTAATCAGCTGGTAAGGTTTCTGGTATAGCCTGAAGGTGGTAGTGTTCAACTTTAATGCCAGCACTTGGGAGGCCGAGGCAGACAGATCCCTGAGTTCATGGCCAGTCTGATCAGCAGAGTAAGTTCCAGGACAACCAGAACTACACAGAAAAATTCCTATCTTGAAAAAGAAAATATCTCCTAGAAAGCAATAAATACATTGGAATAAGGGCATCTCTCAAAATCTCCTGATATTCACATATCTATATAAATTGCATATCTACATAAATAGATATGTGAATATCAGGAGACTTTGAAATAAATAAATATTTAGATACTTAGATCTACCTTAGCCTCAGTATTTCCAAATTCCTGTATATGACACTCTTACCTAAGGCTAGAAGCCAGTTTTTAAAATTGTTAAAATGGGCTCCAGATGTCTTAGCCAGGTATTGAAACACAGAGATTTTACAGACCTGCAAGAATGACATAATTTCAATTATTTTTCTTCTCCCACCATTCTGCTTCTCTTATAGCTCAAGTTTCTTGGCTTCAATTGATCCTACTAGCAAAGGACAATTAGGTTCTCTAATACCTTGATGAAAAGATTTCTGTCCCCTAAGGACAATGACAATGCAAGTAGGAGAGGTGAAATGGTGAAGACCCATGTAAACATGCAGGTTGTGGCCCAAGTATATTTATGTTTCATCTCTAGCTGATAGCTGATAGAGATTTTACAGACCTGCAAGAATGACATAATTTCAATTATTTTTCTTCTCCCACCATTCTGCTTCTCTTATAGCTCAAGTTTCTTGGCTTCAATTGATCCTACTAGCAAAGGACAATTAGGTTCTCTAATACCTTGATGAAAAGATTTCTGTCCCCTAAGGACAATGACAATGCAAGTAGGAGAGGTGAAATGGTGAAGACCCATGTAAACATGCAGGTTGTGGCCCAAGTATATTTATGTTTCATCTCTAGCTGATAGTGAGATTGTCTTTGACAAGGTTGACCAGTGCACATAGTTTCTGGCCACCTGGTAGACTAAGAAGAAACACAGCTCAAGTTTTTAAAATGTAAAACAAAACAAGCCCAACACAGAACTTCAACTCTTACTATGTCATGGACTGTCAGGTCCTAGACATGAATACAGCGTATCTTCTAGTACTTCATCTTTATCATTTCAAGATCATGATGATGATAATATTCTAGATAGAACCTGATAAATGCAGTCTATCATCAGTTGTTCAAGAAGAAATTTCTGCATGTGCTACTAAATGGGATTTGAATAATTCAAGTCCATCATTTTCTTCAAAGTCTTCAAGGCCAGGTGACAACTCAATCCTTAAATTTACTCCTGCTCTGGTAAGAGCTGAAGCTCTCACATGAATTGCTTCCCCTGTACTCTCTCCAACATACATAAAGAGTGTTAATTTTGATAACATATCATGCCTCTGATCTCATATGCCTCTAGTAGTGTTGCCTACATTGGCACTTGAAGTAGCAAGTAGTACAATGGAAACTGAACTTTTTAATACATAACATTTGAGAGATGGAAGAAAAACTTAAATGCATAACATTTTGAGTTTGTCACAAGCATTCCCATACTAGATTAAATATCAATATCTGGTATCCCCCTTTTGACACCTTAATAAGTGTAGAGTGCTGAGAAGTGCCGCGCCTTAAAGATGGTGCTGGCCTCCACCTTCTACCTTCCCAATGGTGAGCGATCTCTGTGATAAACAAGTCCTTATTTGACTAAGTCTGAGATCTAGGCTTGCTTCTGAGTATGTGGACCTATCTGCATTCACCATGTGGCATGCCGGGGTTGGCCACCCCAAGGCCTTATAAGCTGTGGGCTGGCTTTGTCTGGGGTCAGATGATTGTTCAAGGTTCCTGATTAAAACTGCATAAAGAAAAGTCCAAGCATTGCGTCTTCCTTGCTGGTTGAGGCAGTCGCAACAAGTGGTGTCCTGTAAGGGGAACCTCATTGAAGGACTCAGAACTTTCTGCAGTCAGGGCAGTGCACTGGCAAGTTCCCAGCAAGGTGGGAATCTGCGACAAAAAACATGTATTTTGCTTCTTTCTGTAGATATTGAGGGAGCAGAGAGAGTTTGCAGCACAGCAAACCAAAAGTAAAAGTTTAAAAGAAAACTTTGCTATTTTTACCATGGGTGCTTCACAATAGCACCCAAATTTTTGGCTCTGAATGAGCTGATTCATTCTAAGAATTTAAAGATTAAGAAAAGCACACTAGGGAGAATCTTAAGAGTAGTGTGATACCATTGCACCTTGGTTCGCGATCTCCAGGAGTCTTACAATCCCTTCATGGGAAAAACTAGGGAGAGATCTTGACTTTGCTTCAGATCACGGAATGCTTAAAGGTGGTGTGAGACCAATTTGAAAACTAGTAAAGGGCTCTATTGAAGATCACAAATGCAGTGAGGTGGTGGAGAATGGACAGGCGGCTTTGGAGATGTTACAAGAAGAAAGGTCAGAACAGGCAGACAGTGAGAAGGGAGATAAGGCAAAGAACAAACTATACCCAGACCTTCTAGAGTCATAAGCCTCGGAGTCTACAGATGCCAAAGAAGAGCTGCGGGCTCTTATTGAACAGATTGAAAGAATAGGAAAAAAGGAAAAGAAGAGAGAAAAAGGGAGGCCGGAGGATGAAAATTGCTGTGGGTCTTCCCTATATAGGACGATATCATCTGCCCCACCCCCACCCGTACGTGGAGGGAAGGAATGGCAGGTGTTCATTCTGCCCTGAGGTCTGGAAAGCAGTGAGAACAGAACTACACTTAGCTTATCCAATGCTCCAGGATCCACAAGAAAACAGATAAGAAGAGCCACTAGATTATAAGGTTATTAAGTTCTTGGCTGAATCTGTAAGAACATATGGGATTACAGCCTCTTTTACTGTGATGCAAGTGGAAGCAAGTATCTCCTGCTAACTCCATTGAACATTATCCCACTGCGGTAGCTAAATTAGCACTAAATGGGATCCAACAATGCTTGCAATTTTTTGGTCTTACTCCGAGTACAATTATTGTGCCATATTCCAGTCATCAAGTTAAGATCCTTTGTGCCACTGTGGATGATTGGGCCATTTTGCAGTGCGGATTTGATGGGGATATAGATAATCATTACCCTAGACATCCATTATTGGGATTGTTTTAAGGAAAATCCTGTAATATTTCCTAAAGTGACATCAGCAGTTCCTATCCCGAATGTTCCAAATGTGTTTACAGATGGTTCTAAAACAGGCTGTAGGGTTTATATGATAGATAAACAGGAGCCCATGCTACATCATTTTCAGCCTGGCTCCCAGAAAATTGTAGAATTAAAGGTAGTAGTAGAAGTATTTAAAGCTTGTCCTTTTGCTTTTAATTTGATATCTGATTCGCCTTATGTTGTTAATGCTGTAAAAATTTTAGAAGTGGCAGGACCTTTAAAAAATGCTAGTCCAATTTGCCTTTTGTTTCAACAGTTACAAAATTTGATTTGGCAGAGAAAAAAAAAAAACTGTTTTTTTGTGCAACATATTAGAGCTCATACAGGCTTTCCAGGACCTGTAAATAAAGGTAATAATAAGGTTAATCTATGGACTAAAGTAAAATGTATTTTCTTGAGTTCTACCTTAAAAAAGAAAAAAAAATCACAAAACCTTTTATGTGAATGCTAAAACATTACAACAAAAATTTCTTCTTTCTCAAAGAAACACATAATTGGTATACCACACAAGTAGTCTTGGAATGTCCTCAATGTGTGATTCATTGAGGTAACTACTGTTGGGGTAAACCTTCAGGGTTTGCTCCCTCTAAAAGTTTGGCAAATGGATGTGACACACATATCTGAGTTTTGGAAGCTTAAAATACGTACACGTGTCTGTGGATACCTGTGTCATACATGCCATACCTTTAATTGGAGAAAAGGCTGGCAATGTTATAGCTTATTGCTTAGAAGCCTGGGCTTCCTGGGGTAAGCCCCAGCAGCACAAAATTGACAATGGATCAGCCTATATGGCTCAAAACTTTGCCTCTTTTTGTCAGCAAATGGGAGTGCAGCTTTTTCATGGATTGCCGTACAATCTTCAAGGCCAAAGCATCGTAGAACATGCTCATTGCACATTGAAAGAATGCCTACATAAACAAAAAGGGGGAATAGGCCATGGCCTTACTCATAAGGAAAGATTTTCCCTTGCTTTATTTACTATTAATTTTTAAATTTGGATGCTCAAGGCCACTCTGCGGCTGATAGACATCAGATTATCATGGCCCCACTAAAGGAATGGTCAAATGGAAGGATATTCTGATAGGCCTCTGGCACGGGCCTGATCCCGTGCTGACATGGACACGAGGTTCTGTTTGTGTTTTCCCACAGGACCAGCAAGATCCATTGTGGGTGCCTGAACACCTGGTTGGAAAAGACCAACATGAAGAGCATCCCATTGGGGTCTATTTTTTTCAATCCACCATAATAGTGTTTGCCTGTTAGTATTGAATAACACATGAGATGTTCAGTCCTGGGAAAGACTAATTCTACATCTCTCAGCTGTTCTTTGTTGGCTGTAGATTTTCATCAATGTGTGAGATTTCTTTTATCTAATTAGGATTCCTACAGTTGTCAAAATTATTCATGTCTTGTTTGTGTTGCCAAGATAATAAGGATTTCATGAATGTGCTTTACCTAGCATAGCTAGGAGGTAGACTCTCTTAGCAGATTTCCTGGTATTCTAATTCTTACAAGCTTTCTGTTCATTCGTCAGGATGTTCCCTGAACTCTACATTGCAGAAGTTCTGTTATAGATGTATCAGCTGAGGCCAGGGCCTTATGGACAGATTTTTTTAGATATAAAGTGATTGGCCTGTTATTAGCATTTCTTATTGGTTAGCTCTGTCTTAAGTATTAGCCCATTTCTATTAATCTAAGTGTTTCCACGTGGTCTTATCTTACCAGAGAAAGAGTCCAGACTGATTCTCTCAAGTCTTGAATATCTACATCTCCTAGAATCCTGCTTGTCTCCTAGTCCCTCTTATCTTGCTTTCCTATTGGCCAACAGGGCTTTATTAACCATTAAAAGAAATATGATTACAGAATGACAATCCACATCATCTCCTCTTTTCTGTCTAAAATAAAAAGAAGGGTAAACTTTAGCATAGTAAATTATATAACAAAACAGTTATTAAATAAAAACTATGGTTAACAATATTGAGTCTATTAACATTTAGCAAGATTTAAAGAAAATACTCCATTATCTATGCTATCTTTGTGAATTTAAAGTCTTATATGTAAACATCTTTAATCTCAACTAAGAAAAACTATAAACATAACTATCTGTCTTCTACCCCATCAAAGACCACAGAAGGATAGTATGAAATCTCTAGAAATGACAGACAAATCGATGTCTGGTCAGTCACTGGAAGGTCTGTAATGTCCCATCTTTAGCCTATAGGCCTTAATGTGTCTGGCAGACTCCTCAACAAAGCAGGAAACTTTAAATTGTCCACCTGTTTGGCAGTTTGGCAGTAACTTTTTTCTGTGTCCTGAAGAATGTCTGGCAGGCTATGCCACTAAGAAGGAATCCTACAGCAATATCCATCTTCTTTCAGCAGTCATATTTCTGTGGGCACTGCGTTTTCAGTTTATACAGCATAAAGTCAAACTGTCCAGAGCAGTATCTTGCCCAAATGGCTAGTTTTGCCATATTGGAAGTAAACTCCATGAGTTTCTTCAATGTTCATCTTTTTTTCTGACCACCATTTGAAATATATCACTGTATATCTAGAAAACCTAACTAACTTAACTATAATTTTTGATTATTATAAGCAACTATCTATAATCTGTACTAAATTATATATTACATTTTTAAATAAGCTATATATAAACACACTACCTAAACAAGAAAAGAAATATACTTATCACAAAATTGATCTTAAACTTGTATTAATAAATGAAAATCCATTCCAAAACAAAGTATTCATTTCTATACTATAATCCCCCTTTTACTTTTAAAATGAAATTGATCGTGATAATTAACCATATATAACCAACCCATGTAAATGAAAACAAACATTTATAAACAATATTTGGGAATTTGTACATCGTTCTTTCTAAACTGCTCCCTGCTGGTACAGGGTACGGTCTTGGGAAATCCTAATAAGAGGAAGAAATCCTGGATTCAGTGGTCTGTAGGACTGCTTTATTCCAGCTGTTTTGAATGTTGGATCACCTGGGACACTGCTTCATGGGGTCTTGCTTGATCAAATGTTAGTCTGGGAGGAATCCACAGCTTTTAATTTTCTGTGGGAACAAAAATAAAAATTCTTTCCCCAGTAATCTGTCCTTACACTTAAATTTGGAAGTCAAAACATTTTTAAAATATATAAATTGGATTAATTCAGCAGCATTGATAAATAATCAAGTACATTTTAATTGTTGTTTCTTAGCAATTGAGCAATTCAAAGACTACACAATAGCATATAATATCCAGATTCTCTCTGTGTTTCCATTCTTACATGGTATTTTTATTACTCTATTTCTTTTACTTCTACTTTTTTTTTCATTTATAGAGACAAGGTTTCTTTTTGTAATGTTGACTATCACGTAATTAACCCGGTATACCAGGTTCACTTTGAAATCACGGAGATTTGCATGCCTCTGCCTCCCCAGAGGCAGAACTGGTTTGAAACTATCTGTACCAGATTAATCTGGTTTGGATCTGTCTGACCCGTTTAATCGGGTTCAAACTGGTTCAGACCAGTTCAATCTGGTTCGAACTGGTCAGAACCGATTTAATTGGGCTCAAGCCAGTTTGAAGCTATATGAAGCAGTTTAAACCGGTTTGAACCTGTCTGAACCTGTTTAATCTGGTTTGGATGTGTCTGCACTGGTTTAAACCAGTTTCATCCCACTTGAACTGGTCTGAACCAGTTTCATCTGGTTTGAACCAGTTTAATCTGGTTTGAATCAGTTTAATCTAGTATGAGCCTGTCAACTGGTATAGTCTGGTTTGGACCTGTCCAAACCAGCTTAATCCTGTTTAAACTGGTTTCATCATGCTTTAACTGGTCTGAAAAGCTTCAATCCAGTTCGAACTGTAAGGATGGAAAAGTTTAGCCAAACTCTACTGATCCCTGGAAGCTGGGAGTATGAATCCCAGGCTAAAGGTCACCTTCTTGACTTTACTAGAGGGCTGTTTACAACAGCACCTGTGAGTGAGGGAACACAGGAAATGAGCCTTGTCACCCCACCCAGAAGCCCGTACAAAGGCAGACTTCCTGGGCTAAGTGCGGCCTTGGATAGTTTAAATTAATTGGTCCACACTGGATGCTATGAGATGATTGGTTTAGCATGCATGGGCTTTGGTTTAACCCTATAAAAGCTGTCTCAAGCCTGTACCCAGGGTCCTCAGCCCTCTACCCCTGTGTGGCCTATGGCTGGGGACCCCAGTGCACTTGGAATATAAAAGATCTCATGCTTTTGCATCAAGACCGCTTCTCGTGAGAGATTTGGGGGGGACTGTCTTTACTGAGTGGGAGCATAAAGGTCCACATTCTCCGGGTCTTTCAAAACCAGTATGAACTGGATTAATCAGGCTTAAACTGGTTTGAACTGTTTTAAGCCAGTTATACCGGGGTTTGACCCAGTTTGAACTGGTTTGAACTGGTCTGAGCCAACCACTGGTTGGGCAAAAACCAGTGTGATATTGTTCAAGCCACTGTGAACAGGTTTAATCTGGTGTGAATCAGCTTGATTTTGTTTGAATCGGTTTAATTGAACCTGTCTGATCTGATCTGAACAGTTTTGTACCAGCTTGAACAAGTTTGAGCCAGTCTGAACTGGTTTAAACAGGCCTTAACCACATTCAACTGGTCTGAACTGGCTTGAATTGGTTTAAGTCAGTTTGAACCTGTTTGAACAAGTCTTAACTGGTTTGAGCAGGGTAAAATCAGCCTGAACTGGTTTATAGCAGTCTGAACCAGTTTGATACATTCTGAACCGGTTTGACCTGTTCTGAACCATTTTTAACTGAAAGACCCCAGAAGAGGACTTCCCTCCAGGAAGAGACCCCTGGACCCAAAGACCAAGCCGAGACCACGGATGCGGATGCAAACTGCAAGAGGTTTATTTGAGATAACACAGGTACCTGTGGGCGACAAAGTCTTGCGCGCCCACAGGCTGGGGAGAGGGACTTTTATAGGGCTGGGTAGCAAAAGCATGGGTACAGAAGCGAGATGCATAGTTACAGGGGTCCCATTGGTCAGCTCAAATAAGGCATTGAGTCATCCGAGGACAAGCCTCTTACGTGTTTGGGGATCTGATAATAGCTGACTTAGCTCATGTTTGGGTTTTTCTTCGAACTCTCTGCTCCCTTCCCAAGGCCAGATGTGGCAGCCTGTGAGTACTGACCTTGTCCTGTACTTTTACTTGTTTATGTGGAAGCCTTGCAAAATGGCGTTACCATTGCTAAGCCAGGCCTTAAGCTATTAGCCTTGAATGGGGGTCTTTCATAACCAGTGTGAACCATCCCTGCAACCTAAAGATGAAGCCTACTTGGTCATGGTGGATGATTTCTTTGATGTGTTCTTGGATTTGACTTGCCAGTATTTTATTGAGTGTTTTCACATCAGTGTTCATATGGGGTATTGGTCTGTTGTCTCATTCTAAGTTGTGTCTTTTTGTGGCTTGGGTACCAAAGTAATTGTGGCCTCCTAAAAAGTGTTTAATAATGAACCTTTTGGAATGGAACAATTTGAAGAGTTTTTGTATTATCTCTTCTTTGAATTTCTTGTAGAATTCTGCACTGAAGCCCTCTGGCCCTGGGCTTTTTTTTTTTTTTTTTTTTTTGGTTGGGAGGCTGTTGACTGTTTCTATTTCATTAGTGGTTATAGGTCTATTTAAGTTGCCTATTTGTTCTTTATTTAATTTTGGTAAGTGACAATTATCTAGAAATTTGTCCATTTCCTTTGAATTTTAAATTTTTGTGGAGTAAAGGATTTCAAAATATGACCTGAAAATTGTCTGCATTTCCTCAGGGTCTGTTGTCATGTCCCACTTTTCATTTCAGATTTTGTCAATTTGCATGTCCTTTCTCTGCTTTTTGGTGAGTTTGGATAAAGGTTTGTCTATCTTGTTGATTTTCTCGGAAGAAAAAACCAACTCTTTGTTGCATTTATTTTTTTTTTTGTATTGTTTTCTTGATTTTTACTTTATTAATTTCTGCCCTCAAATTGATTATTTCCTCCTCTAGGGTAAGTTTGATTCATTTTTTTCTAAGGCTTTCAGTTGTGCTGTTAATTCTTTAATGTGAGTGTCCTCTGTTTTCTTCATATGGGCACTTAGTGCAATGTACTTCCCTTGTAGTACTGCATTCAAGGTGTCCCATATATTCAGGTATGTTATGTCCTCCTTTTCCTTGAATTTTAGAAAGTATTTAATTTCTTCTGTGACCCAGGTATGGTGCAATGGGCATTGTTTAGTTTTTATGAGTTTGTCGGGTCTCTGATATTTGTATTTTTGTTGAATTCTAACTTTAAAGCATGATAGTATGATAAGATACAGGGGACTGTTACATTTTTTTGTATCTGTTGAGGTTTCTTATTTTGAATAATATGTGGTCGGTTTTACAGAAGGTTCCATGTGGAGTAGAGAAGGTATATTCTTTTGTGCTTGGATAAAATGCTCTATAGATGTCTGTTCAACCCAATTGAGACATACTTCTGTTAGTTCTGTTTCTTTGTTAAGTTTTCCAACCTTCAGTGACAGTGGGATGTTGAAGCCTCCCACTACGAGTAAGAGAGGTTTTATGTGAGATCTGTGTTTTAGTAGTATTTCTTTTATGAATGCAGGTGCCTTCATATTTGGGGCATAGATATTCAGAATTGAAACTTTGTGCGATGGATTTCTCCTATGATGAATAAGAAATTACTGTCTTCATCTCTTTTGATAAATTTTGGTTTGAAGTCTAACTTGTTAAATATTAGGATAGCTACACCTGCTTGCTTCTTGAGTCCATTTGTTTGCAAGATCTTTTCCCAACCCTTTACTTTGAGGTAGTGTCTGTCTTTGAATCTTAGATGTGTTTCTTGTATGCAACAGAAGGACAGATTCTGTATTTGTACCCATTCTGTTACCCTATGTCTTTTTTAGGGGAGTTAAGGTCATTAATGTTGAGCGAAAGTAAGGACCATTGATTGTTAATGCTAGTTTGTTTTAAAATTGTTGTTGGCGGTGGTATTGTGAATATATTTACCCTGTTTCATCTTTTGGTTTTTGGTGAAGTGCACTTATCTATTGCCTATGTTTTGATGAGCATAGTTGACTTTCTTGGTTTGGAGTTTTCCTTCCAGAATGTTCTGTAGGCTGGATTTGTAGATACATATTGTTAAAACCTGGCTTTGTCATTAAATATCTTGTGTTCTCTGTCTATAATGACTCAGAGTTTTACTGGGTATAGTATCCTAGGCTGACATTTGTGGACTCTTGATACATGAAGAACATCTATCCAAGACTTTCTGGCTTTGAGCGTTTCCATGAAGAAGTCAGGTTTAATTTTAATAGGTCTGCCTTTATATGTTGTCTGGCCTCTTTCCTTCAAAGCTCTTAATATTTTTTCTATATTCTGTATGTTAGTTGTCTTGGTTATTATTGGCAAGGGATCTTTTTTCTTTTGTCCATATTTAGTGTTTGGTATATTTTTGTACTTTCATAGGCACATACTTTTTTAGATTGGGAAAGTTTTATTCAATGATTTTGTTGAATATATGTTTTGCACCTTTGAGCTGGGCTTCTTCACTTTATTCTATGCCTATTTTTCTTAGGTTTGGCCTGTTCACGTGTCCCACACTTCCTAGATTTTTTGTGTTAAGGAGTTGTTAGATTTAAGATTTTCTTTGGTGAATGAATCTATTTCCTCTAGTTTATCTTCTGTGCCTGAGATTCTCTCTTTGATATCTTGTAATCTGTTGGTTATGCTTGCATCTGTAGTTCCTGATTGTTTGCCCAGTTTATCTTTTTCCAGCATTCCCTCAGTTTGTGTTTTCTTTGTTGTCTCTATTTCAGTTTTCAAGTCTTGAACTGTTTGATTTGTTTCTTTCAAATGTTTGATTATTTGTCTTGGCATTCCTTACTTTCTTTAAAAGATTTGTTTATTTCTTCCAATTTTCTGTTTGTTGTTGCTTTGATTTCTTTAAGGGATTTTCTCATATGCTGTTATCCTATTACTAGTAATTCTTATTGGATAGCTCTGTCTTAAAATTTAACCCATTTATATTAATATAAGTATTTCCACGTGGACTTATCTTATGGTAGAGACAGCCTGATGTTCTACCTTGTTAGTCCTACATCTTGAAACTCCTCCCTACTTCTTCCTCTCTCTACCTAGTTTCCTAGTCCCTCCTATATTGCTTTCCTATTGCCAGTAGTGTGATATTCATTATCTAATAAGAAAAACATATTACAGAATGACACCTCCCATCATCTCCTCTTTTCTGTCTAAAATAAAAAGGTTTTTAACCTTAACATAGCAAAATACATACCAAAACAGTTATCAAATAAGAACCACAGTTAACAATGTTTATTCCATTAAGTAAGTTTTAAAGAAAATATTCCATCATCTATTCTATCTTTGTTGAGTCTGAAAATGTATATGTAACTTATCTTTAATCCTAACTAAGGAAAAGTATAATCTTAACTATCTGTCTCCAATTCTATCAAAGACCAGAGAAGGATCATATATAAACTCTAGAAATGACAGAGACAACTTGCTGCCTGGTCAGTCACCCAAAGTTCTTCTGTAATGTTCCTTATTCAGCCTATAGGCCATATGCTTCCAAAGCATAATTCTTCTTTATTATTTTATTAATAAATATTTGTACATCTAGACCTCAGCCTCTTTCCCCTTTCTCCTTCCATTCTCTTTCTCTTTCCTCATCTCCATGCACTCCTCAAACTATCCCTTCTTCATAATCACTCAGAAAGGAACAGGCTTCCCATGTGCTTTAGCAAACCATAGTATATCAAGCTTCCATAAGACTAAGCACCTCCACCTGTATTCAGGCTGGGACAGGTAATCCAGAATGAGAAATAGGTTCCCAAGAGCCAGTCAAAGCACCTGGGTCAGCCCTTGCTACCATTTTCATGAGTCAAATATGTAGTCCAACCTACACAACTATCACATATATGCAGAAGTTCTAGGTTGGTAACTTGCAGGGTCCCTACTTGTTGGTTCAGATTGTGAGCCAGGCTGGTGGCTTCTTCAGGTTTTTCTGTCATGCTTCTTATCCCGGTGTGTTCTACAGTCCCCCTATCCTCCCCTTTGTAGGTCTCTGAGCTATGCCCAATGTTTGACATTAGGTCTCTGAATCTAAATCCATCAGTCACTGCATGAAGGCTCTCCTGTGACAACCAGGGTAGTCACCAACACAATTGCAGGGGATAATCAGTTTAGGCTTCAAAGAATAACTCATTATTTGCTGAAAAATTGAAAACAAAAAAGTAACATAAATTTAAATAAAACTGATAGAGGATATTTTATAAACTTAATCTATGCTCATGAACACGGGAACAAACAATTGAAATATATTCTAAATGATTTTGAAAAGTGTACTGACATAGAAGGACTAAATTATTGAGGTCATATATATATAGAAACATTATAATTGAAGAATATATATATATATATATATACATATATATATATATTCTTATTTTACATAGTGATCCCATTTCTCTCTCCCATCCTCCTGATCCCCCCATCTCATGCCCCATCCACTGCTCAGGGAAGGTGAGGCCTTCCAGGAGGGATCATCTAAATCTGTCAAGTCATTTGTGGTAGGGTCTAGGGCCCCCCTCCTGTCTCTAGACTAAGGTAGTATACCTCCATGGAGAATGTGCTCTCAGGTTTTTAGTGCACCAGAGATACATCTTGGATTCACTATCTTCTTGTTAGAAGTTCCACAGACTACCCTGGCCTCCTTACTGAAACCTACTTTCAGGGGATCTGGGCCAGTCCTATTTTATTTTTCAGCTATAAGCCTGGGGTCCATGAACACCCCCTTGTTTACATCAGCTGTCTCTGCAGGTTTCTGCAGTCTGGTCTTGACCCAATTGCTCATCCTGTCTCATTCTCTGTGACTAGATTCCAGGAGTTTGGCTCAGTGCTTAGTTGTGGGTGTCTGCTTCTGTTTCCATCAGCTACTGAATGAAGGCTCTAGGTTGTCATATAAGGTAGGCATCAATCTCATTATCAGGGAAGGGCATTAAATGTACCCTCTCCATTATTGCTCAAATTATTTGCTGAGGTCATACTTGTAGGTCTCTGAACATTTTCCTAGTGCCATATTTCTGTTTAAACCTATAATGGCTCCCTCTATTTGGTATCTCTTTTCTTGCTCTCTTCCATCCATCCCTTGACTCAATCTTCCTGCTCCCACATGTTCTCCTCTCCCCTCCTCTTCTCTCTTTCTTTCTCCCAAGTCACTCTCCACTCACTGCCTCCCCTACTCCCAATTTTCTCAGAAGATCTTTCCCTTTCACCTTCTGTGGGGGATAATGTGTGTCCCTCTCAGGGACCTCCTTGTTTTCTAGTTTCTCTGGCTGTGTGAATTGTAGGCTGATGACCTTTGCTCTATGTATGAAATCCATATATGAGTATATACCATGTTCAATATTTTGTGACTGGGTTACCTCATTCGGGATGTTTTCTTCTAGTTCTATCCATTTGCCTGTGAATTTCAAGATTGCATTGTTTATTTCTTTTTCCACAAAGTACTCTGTAGCTTGTCTGTAGCTTGTCTGTTTTCCACCATCTGTTCCGCTGCCGGTCTGGCATGCCGACCCAAATAACAGTCAGAGACTCTGTATTTGATACAATCCTGTTGGCCAGTTACCATTATTGTTTATGGGATAGCTCTGTCTTAATTATTAACCCATTTCTACTTATCTAATTATTTTCACATGGATCATCTTATCTGGGAACCACAGCTGGCGTCTTCTTTCTTCCCTGGTCTACATCTTGACTCCCCCCCAACTACTTCCTCTTTCCTCCTCCTGTTCTCCTAGCCCCATCTATCTTGTTTCCTATTGGCCACAGGCTTTATTAATTAACCAGTAATGAGAAACATATTTACAGAATAACATCTCCCAGTACTCTATTGGGTAAATGTACCACATTTTTTTAATCCATTTTCAGTTGTGAGCCATCTATGATGCTAACAGGTTCTAGCAATTACAAATAATGCTGCTAAGAACATAATTAAACAGATGTCTTTATTGCATGGGTGTGCATATTTTGGGTATATGACTAAGAGTGGAATTGATGGATCCTTTGGTAGATGTATTCCCATTTTCCTGAGGAACCACCAACTCCTACAGCTAATAAGCACCTTCAGCAAAATGACAGGATACAAAATTATCTCAAAAAACTCAGTAGCCCTACTATATAAAGATGATAAATGGGCTAAGAAGGAAATCAGAGAAACATCATCCTCTACAACAGCCAGAAACAACATACAATATCTTGGGGCAATGCTAACCAAACAATGGAAAGGCATATATAGCAAGAACTTTGAGTCATTAAAGAAATTAAATAAGATACCAACAATTGGAAAGATCTTCTATGCTGTTGGATAGGTAGGATAAACAGAGTAAAAATGGCAATCTTGCCAAAAGCCATCTGCAGATTCAGTACAATCCCTATCAAAATCCCAGCACAACTGTTCACAGACCTTGACAGGAGAATACTCAACTTCATATGGGAAAATAAAAGACCCAGGATAGCCAAAACAACTCAGTACAATAAAGGAACTTCAGGAGGCATCACCATCCCTGACTTCAAGCTCTACTATAGAGCTATAGTCCTGAAAACAGCTTACTGTTGGCACAAAAGTAGACAGGTAGACCAATGGAATCAAATCAAAAATCCTGATATTAACCCATACACCTATGAAAAGAGGAAAGTGTCTTCAACAAATGGGGCTGTCATAACTGGATGCTGGTGTGTAGTAGTGCAAAGTGATGCATAACTATTGTAATTCACAAAACTTAAGTCTAAATGGATCAAAGACCTCAACATAAATCCAGCCCCACTGAACCTCTTAGAAGAGAAAGTGGGAAAGTAAGGAGAATGCTTACTGAACATAACACCAGTAGCACAGACACTGAGATCGACAATTAACGATTGGGTCCTCCTGAAACTGAGAAGCACCCCACAGAGTTGGAAAACTTCTTCACCAACCACACATCTGACAGAAAGCTGATCTCCAAAGTATACAAAGAACTCAAGAAGGTAATCACCAATGCACCAAATAATCCCTTAGTAAGTGGGGTATAGAACTGAATAGAGAATTCTGAACAGAGAATCCCAAAATTGTTGAAAGACACTTAAGAAAGTGCTCAACATCATTAGTCTTCAGGGAAATGCAAATCAAGGCAACTCTGAGATACCATCTTACTACAGTCAGAATGGCTAAAATTGGAAAAATCATTCATAGTTTATGCTGATAGGATGTGGAGAGAGGGTAACATTCCTCCACTGCTGGTGGGAGTGCAAACTTGTTCAGCCATTTTGTTAATGTTTCTTTTATCATGTTTCTCAGTTCAATCAACTAACTGAATTTGGTGTTATCTTCATGTGTGTGTGTGTGTGTGTGTGTGTGTGTGTGTTTCAAACCTATATGTGTGCTTCCCATTCTCTATCCATCTTCATCATAAAAAACACTGTTAAAACACACAAATATATTTATTTTAATGACTATAAAATTCATATATGTTTCCTTTATTTACATGGTTTTGCCTGAAGAATCACTACTTTAAAAAGCTATGAAATTTATTTAAATTTCATCATTATCATGGGAGGTATTCATATGTTATTGTGTGCACATTTAAGGAAAAGAAGAGCCCTATGCATTTAATTTTTTCTTCTATTGTTGCTTGGATTACACAGTTTGTCAAGCTCATATTATAAATTCTTTAATGCCAAAGTTATCTTGGTGACCCAATATAATAATTTTAGTTTTTCAAAGTGGCTGTATTCTTTGGGATTATATTGGGGAAGCAGAGCCTTTATGATTTATGCAATATCAATATACTGCTATATAGCATAATTATGGCTTAAAACATCATTAAATTCTCATACATGCATTTTTTGAATCGTCAAAATATAATTGCTGCGTATAATCAATGGTGCATATGTATTGACTGGAGCTAAATGATCTTTCAAGATAACCTGCCTATATGTCCTCTGTCAGTTGGTTTTGGCTTTTATATAAGATAATAACTGCAGATGTTTAGGAGAAGTATTTGGTTCATTTACTTCAGCACATTTGTACACTAAGCAGAAGCAACACAAGAATACAAATAAAATAAGCCCATATATTTTAGTGATATAATGTCAAGAGTCACAAAACATTGGCCTGCTCAATGCTGTGTTACCAAGACAATAACAAAAGTATGGTTATTAAAACTGAGAAAAGAGTGGAGTAGATACTACCACCCTAAGAGGAATAAGTAGAGTATAAGACATGGGAAATATGATAGTAGCTGTTCATCTAGGATATTTAGCTGTACTCAGTTGTCTTTAGGAGTATAGAAATTAATATTGTACCTAAATGTAAAATCTATGTTTCTCTTCTTCCAGCATACAAGAGGTGCCTTAGTAGATCATTAATGCAATTACTACAACTCCATCATACAAATTTGTTCCTGGTACAGATGATCCTCATCAGGTTTATGTCTTTTAGTGTGGCTCTTTGAATTTCCACATCAATTAGAAAGGCTATCAACTAAAGTGTCTCAGTGATCTCTGTACACATTGCATCAAATCTGTTCTGCATAACCAAGGTAGATACTTCTGTGTATAAAAAATAGAAGTCAAGAAGCAGGGATTTAGTCCCAGAAATTCTGATCTATGTTGCAAGTGCAATATTATTCCTTCATGTCAGATGAGGCAAAATTCCAAGCACTTGATTTATGCTTTGAGTCTTCCTCCCTTTCAAATATGCCCTGATTTACAACCAACTGTTCTTCGGAATGAGTGATTGTCCTTACATATTTAGCTTTCAAGAGATTTGGCCTCAGTTTTCTTTCCCTATTCCTTTTGTGATGCTAATATTTCCATTGTAACAATTTTCACCATTTGGAGAGTTTCATCTGCATTTTACTAGATTAATCATATTATATGTAAATCACACCTGCAGATGTTTGAGAGTAGTGTACTATATCTGTATATACATATATAAACATATATATACATATATATATGTGTGTGTGTGTACTATATATAATATATATATGTGTGTGTGTGTGTGTGTGTGTGTATATATACTTGAGGCACTTTCTGAAGGACCATTGTCTTACAGGGATGGTTTCTAAGGAATACCCTTTAGGGATGCTTAGTCTGTGGGTACTTTACAGCAACAATGGGCTTTCAAAATACTCTTAACATTTCTGCAGTTGTTTCTTTTTCCCTCTTAAATTGAGTATCATTTGCTGTGGAATGGCTAAAAAAAACTTACTTGTTTAACATACTACATTTAATCTCATAGCATTTTGCAGCTTGTATTTTTGAGTGAGAATTTAGTCATCAACAAATATCCTTCCTGGGAATATATTGATATCAGAAGATGTACCTATTATCTATTGCTGTTTAATAAAACATACAAAACTTAGTAGCTTGAAACTATTATATTTCTTATTAATCTTGAGGTTTCGTAACTTAATATGATGGCTACATACATATTTTTTCCATATTGTATCCACTGTTATTATTAAGTAAGGGGCTTTAGGAACCACTGCAAGCCACCTTATTTTTGCTGTGGTGGCTTGAGAATGAAAAATTCTTGCCTTTTTGAAAGTGTTAGTTTGGTTGAAAGACACAGACATTTTAAATAGAAGTTTAAAGTAATCCTTCCAAAGAAAGATTGGAGAAATCTGTCCCACAGGTGTGTGAAAGGTGTGATTAGTGTTTGAGATTAGCCCCATCACACAATGGTTCTCCAGGACTGTTGAGTTCGGTAAATTTCTCCTTAGTTCTTGGTTACTGATCTCAAGAGTAACTATGAAATTTACTTGGAATGGAAAAATTTTGGATTAGAGTAACAGACTAATGTAGCTTATTTCAATAATTCATGGGGACAGGTTATTCTTCTGTGCTTTAATATAGGATGCTTTCTAACCCTTGGGACATAAAACTCAGGTTACATACATTACTTTCTTAGGTTTCTCAGCCATAGTTCAAGTTATCCTGTGTGTGCAACAAATAAAACTCCATTTTCCTTGGCTATTTTCTTGGTCCTTGAGAGACAAGATTGTAATACTTCTGATGAAATTCCTTGTTTCTCATCAGTAAGTTATAACCTAATTTATTTAATTCCTTAAGTGTATATGTGGTCTGATTCAGAAGACTCATATATGCTGTAGAGAAAAACACAATGAATTTGCTTCAAATACAAGATGGCAGGTGCATTTCAGGAGTACAGATATCAGAAAATCAATGAAAAAACACTGGAAAATTTGATATTCTAATACAGAAATTATTACTCCTACTGAAATTGAAGCAGTAATTACAAAAAGAAAAAAAACTTAAAAGAATCTTATGACAAGATGAAGATGAATTCAGGGCAGAATTCTACCAGAACTTCAAAGAACTAATGATGACACTCCTCAAATTATTTCACAAAAGTAAATACTGAAGAAACATTTCTAAATTCCTTTGTAGAAAGCACTAATTCCACATAAAAGAAAATTATATACTAAAGCCTATTAATTATAAACATGGCTAAAAATTTCTCAATAAACTTCTAATTCAAATTCAAGAATATATCAAAAGATTGTCCACCATGATCAAGGTGTCTTCAACCCAGAAATGCAGGATGGTTCAATATACATAATCTACCCCTTAAACACACTAAAAGATAGAAGTCACATTACCATATCATTAGATGTAGAAAGAGCCTTTGACAAAATCCAACGTTCTTCATAATAAAAGTCCGATAGAGATTAGGGAAAAAAGACACAGGCCAACATAATAAAGACATTCTACAGCAAGTCCACAGTCAAAATTATTCTAAATAAAGAGAAAAATAATATTTACATTAAAATCAAGAATAAGAAAAGTATGTCCATTCTTTTCATGCCCATTCAATATAATATTCAAAGACTTGGCTAGACCAATAAGACAGTGCAAGGAGATCAAGGAGATGCAATAGGAAAATAAGATGTCAATGTATCCTCATTTGTAGATTTTTTATATGCAGAATGATTTTATACATAAAGACTCAAATGACTGCACCAGGGAAATTCTACAGCTGAGAAGTAATTACAATTAAGTAGTGAGCTACAAAATTAATTTTACATACAAATGCCAATTATACCGAGAAAGAAATAAGGAAAAAAATCTTTCACAATATCCTTGAAATGAACTATCTTGTAATTAATCTAACCAAGTGAAGACTTGAAGAAAAATACAAATGAATGACTAGTAGAAAAATACTTAAAAACATTGAGGAAATGAATTAAGATTCCAGAAGTTGGAATGATAACCAGTGCTCATTGATTTTTATGATTGATATTGAAAAAATGATCATCTTACCAAAGGTAATCTGTATATTTAGTGTAATCACCATCAAAATTCTGAAATAATTCTTCATATAAATTGAAAACTATAACCTTAACTTTATATGGAAACACACACACATACACATACACACCAAAACAAAACTATACTTCTGTGGGTGCTCCCAAGAAATCATGCACTACCATTATTCCATCACTCAGTCACTACATAATGCTATAAATAGATTCTGGTTTTCAGGATTTTAGTGTGAGAAATAGAACTCAATATTTTGGGGAATGAGCATCATTGTGAAAAATGGCACTCTGGATGAAATGGGATAGTTAAAATAGTAATGGTAAACTTTATAAAGTCCAGTCCATCACAGGATAATATTAAAGAAATGAAATCTTAAATAGCTGTTGGATGATGTCAGATAAAACTCCAGAAGTAAGAATATGATGTTCACCATTGGTAGTGACTTGACTGTTATTTCAGTTTTCCTAGGGATATTACTTCTATTTGCTTTAGAAAGAAAGGGTAATGACAGACCAAGGAAAAGACCCATTAGTGTTCAGATGGTGAACTGGTGTGTTCATTAGGATGTTTAAAATAGCATAGAAGGGGGTTACCTAACAAATATGAATTACAGGGCAACTTCTGCAATAAAACACCTCACCTAACATTAGTGACAGAAGAGGAAACTGCACCACTGGAGTTCCTTGTGAAGCTTGCAGGTAATGAACAATCTCTCTTTCACCCAGCAGTTATTCACTTCTTCCATTACTTTGCAAAGTATTGTTGTACCTCTTGTGAGTCACATGAGGCTGACAACTATTGTGTGTTTTTTTGAGTTTAATGAACATCCTGAACCTACCTGATCCAGGATACAATATTTCACTAAAGAAAACAGCTACATAACACCCACCAATCTGAGATACTGAGTCGTTCTACTGACTGACTCAGTACAATTACTTTGTGACTATTTTGGATGGACGTTTCCTTGCTCCTGATTCAGAAAGAACAACAATCAAGCAATAGCTATATACAAAGCAGTGGATAATGAGGAAAGACTTAAGAATACCCAATTCTATCATTCAGGAAAGCTGCAATAACATTCCTAATGTCATTGTTTTTTCCCCCATGTTTAATGTTTTAATGTTTGCACAGGTCTTTAGAAACTCAATCCTAATCAACAGATTTTTTCCATGGTGATTTTGTGATGCTAGTCTTAAGTAGGTGAATATTTAAATTTGATTTAGACTCCTCAAAAAATTTTTGTCACATTTCTCATGGAGGGATATTCTCTTAACCTAGAGGCAGGATGGATACCCTAGTCCCGACTCCAAATGACTTGACAGATTCTGATGACCCTCCTAGAAGGCATCACCCTACCTGTGGAGTAGGGGGGTGGCAATGGGATGGGAGGGTTGTTGGGGGTCAAGGGAGGGTGGGAAAGAGAGAGTGAGGAAGGGAAGGAAGGGAGGAAGAGGGAACTGTGATCTATATGTAAAATAAGAAAAATAAATTTTAAAAAATTGAAAAAAAGTAATCTCTACAGATCCATAAACATTCACTCTTATTTAATAAGTAAAAAGTGAGAATAAAAATAGATTTAAATAATGTTAATATATACATTTTAATAGAAATTCATTATTTCTTCTGATAAATTGTTATAATAAATATTGTCTAAGATAAAAGTCATTAATATATTATTGAATAGTTTTATTAAAACTTTTTACAACTCATTATTTGACCCACCTGTCCTGCCCAAGCAATATGCTGGAGGAAGGGTGGCCTAGAGTTTGAGGGAATGGCCTTCCTGTGACTGGTGTAGACTAAAAACCATGCCAAGAAAGGTAGCCCAACTTCTAACACTGCCTGAAGCACCAGAATTCACATGCTGGATGATTCAGAGACCTAGGATAAAATCAAATACAAGTGGAAGCACAAAAAATGTAAATGTAAAGCTACTCTCCTTTTAACAATGCATTTCCTTTCAAAAATTTTTAACTAAACTACTTCTACTAAATTCAGGTAATGATATAAATTGCAGTTGTTGTTGTTGTTGTTGTTTGTTTGTGTGTTTGTTTGTTTGTTTGTTTGTTTTCCTTCCCCAGGACACCTTTCCTTCCATGTATCATTCTCTACTCTCTTAACAATGTGGAATGTGGTTTTAGTTGCTCTTAATAAAGAAAGGCTATGTTTTTAATTTTTTTAGAACACACTTAGGCTTTAGCTTTACATACACACTGTTTCAAATAAAGTCAACTCCTTTGGGGAGAGTCTCAGAGCTTTCTTTTTTCATGAATTCTCTCACTCCCCAATCAACACATTGATCTACTACTTAGGACGTTTGATAGAGCAATAGCCTGTGATAGTTCTTCTTTGTCTTTCCTTGATGGAATTTCTTCCCCATGAGCAAACCAGAGCAAACCAAATCAAGCCCCTTGGGTTGTCATCAGATTGTGAAAGCAATGGCAGAACCTCCTATCTGTGCATGGAAGATGGCAAAAGGTGTGAACCCTTAATATTTGAACAGTGCTCCCAAGAAGATAAACTTGTTCACCATAAAATTAAAGAGTATGGTGAAAGGTAATAATTCATTCCAACAAGAATTAAGCCAATGGCAAGAGAATAAGACTCATCTATTTATTTATTCCCTGTGTAGGCAAACTTCCCATCAAACTGAGCTAGGAGGATGAAATATTATTCAAATGAGATCAGTCCTTTCTGCCTTTATTAAATTTTATTATTTCAAGTAAATGTTTCTTTATTTCTTTTATGCCCTCAGGGAAATTCTCTTTGAAGACATTTGGGTTTGTTTGCATGTTAGTTTGAATATTTTTTCACTAGTATTGCTAGTTTTATTGGACATCAGATCCATGGGGGCTATTCACATTGACATCAAAAGGGAAATCTCAAGTCTCATGCACTATTATAATTTCTACAGTAAAATATAAAAATTACATGTGCAATAACTTCCTGAGTTTACATAGCAGTGCATACAAAACATAGCTGTGAACCACTGCACTGTGGCATTCTAACTGTAAGGGCATAGGAAGTCTACATATACACACTAGTGTCTTTATAAATGCAATGCTGTCCCATTGTTATAGTCTCAAATTTGTGATTTAGTAACATCTGATATCAAGCATAGGTTCTAGAAACAAATATTAAAATGGGAGCTTTCCCTCTGAATCTTACAATCACTAAGACTGACTGTTGAAATAACATATAGTCATCTTCTGCTCAACAAGTTTTTCTGGGAATATATCCAAGAACTGACTTGCAATACCTTCAGTTGGAATTTTGGTGAATAACTCAAATTTACCATGCCTAAAAACTCATCACAAAATACTTTTCTTTTACAAACTTGTTTCAAAAATCCCTTCATATAAGTAAATGCGACAATTAAACTCTTACATTCTCAAAGTCTTTCTGATTCATACTACCATCCCTCACATTGCAATTCTTGAGAAGACATGCAGTTTCAAACTGTGCAATGCAACAGCAACATATTCATTTATTTCCCACCAACAATTTCTTAATCAAAGATTATCTCCTAATTTCATTACACCACATGACCCCTTAACTAAGTTAGTCTTTCTATTTTGGGGGTGTATTCACTGTTATGTACTATTTCTATACAAAAGCATAGATGAGATATTCTTTGAAAAAACATAACTTGTTTTTGTTTGTTTTTTATTTTTTTTGTTTTTGCTTCTACTGGAAAATTATCATACTTATGAAAAAATCAAATTTTCCTTGTTGTAAAGATTTTATTATCTAATCTTTGTATTTTCAACTCTTATCTATTTCTGCCTTGTTTGAGTATAATGTTCTTTTTGTTTTTCAAACATGCTGTGGTAGTTTGAATAAGAATGTTGCCCACAGGCTCATATATTTAAAGTTTAAGTCATCTTTATTAAGACAAAACCTGGCACATTAATGAGTCTGAAAACCTCTATTGGGTAGAGAATACATCCTTAAGGAGAACTTAATGCTGTTATTTTGTTGAATGAACACAATATTGAGCAGATATTAAGTACATATTTTATAGACATGTATTAATATATTTCCCAAAACAAACCATAGAAGCATCTATTTTTATGTACATAGAAAATAGCCCAGAGACCCACACACAGCTAGTCATTATTCAGAGAACATGTTTGTGAAGAACTCAGTCACAAGTGGTCATTTCAATCACATCTTCTCCTTCTGAGGAGGAAAAGCAAGGTTGTAAAATCCAGAGGCAGTTGATGAGTATAGAGAAACTTCTTTCTTAACATGCCATGGGCAGTTGTACACATGAACCCTTAACAAATGTGACTCCATGCCCAAGACCTGAACAACATCAAGACAGACAAAATGTCACTTCAGCCAGTGGAGGGGTTCATGTATTTACACATGAATTTTAAAGATAAATGACTAAAGTCAGTTTTCTCTTAAAACCTATAATGGCTATCTTTTTATGGTATCTCCCCCCTCTCTCTTTCTCTCTCATTCTTGACCTCCCTCTCTCTCTCTCTCTCTCTCTCTCTCTCTCTCTCTCTCTCTCTCTCTCTCTCTCTCTCTCTCTCTCTCTCTCTGTTTCTCTGTTTCTCTTGTCTATTTCTCCCATGACTCAATCTTCCTAGTCCCACGTGCTTTCCTCTCCTTCTCTTCTCTTTCTCCTAGCCCGCTCTCCACTAACTGCCCCACCCACTCCCAATATGCTCAGGAGATCTTGCTCCTTTTCCCTTCTATGAGGAGCCTTGGATGAATTTCTTAGAATTAGGACAGACCTCAACTAACAATTTTAGCAACAGTGGAAAAGCTAATATAAATGCCCTTCCCTGATAATGAGATTGATGTCTAACTTATCCACCATTATTGAGCCCTCATCTAGTAGCTGATGGAAACAGAACCAGACACCCACAGTTAAATACTGAGCCAAACTGGAATCCAAATACAGAGAGGGAAGACAAAACCAGGCTAAAGAAACCCACAGAGACAGCTGATCTGAACAAGAAGCAGCTAATGATCCCCTAGACTGATAGCTGGGAATCTAGCATTTGACCGACTCAGGCACCCTGGACATGGGTCTCAGTTAGAAGGCCTGGGCAGTCTAAGGGACCTCTGACAGTGGAACCAGGATGTATCGCTGGTGCACAAAAGAACTTTAGGAGCATGTTCCCCATAGAGGGATACTCCCTTAACCTAGAAGAAGGAGGAAGGGCCTGGTACCTATTCCAAATGACTTGACAAATTTAGATGACCCCTCTAGGAAGGTATCACCCTACATGTGGAATGAGGGGATTAGAGGGTGGACATGGGGCATGGGATGGTCAGAGAGAGGTTGGGAGGGAGGGACAAAGAGGGAACTGGGATCAATAGGTAAAATAAGAAAGATAAATAAATAAATAAATGAATAAATAAATAAGATAAATAACTAAGATAGTTCGGACTCTTGGCTGCTTCTATTGTGTCCTCATTTGTCAGGATCTATTTATCCTTAATAGAGCTCTTGTGGTTTGTGGCCTCAGACAGTGTTGTGGTATCTCTGTATTCCTAAACCACTGATATAAAGAGTAACCACCTTCATTTCATATATTCTTTTAATCATAAACTTTTCAATTTTACTGACACTCTCATTCAAATGTTTCCTTACTATCCTTCGCGGAAGAATCTGTGACTTCCAAGCAAAGAGTCTCTGTCAGTCTGTGAGCTTTGTCTTCACTCAATTTCTTTCTTAGGTTGTTGAAATTCTTTTTAGTTTTATGAAATCCCATTTGTCATTTGTTAGCATTAATTTCTGAGTAAGGGTTATTTGAAGTCCTTTTTATAACTATACCTTGTAAGCTCTAGCACTTTCAGTGTTTCAGGTTTTATATTGATGACTTTGATCTATCAGAAATTGATTAGCATGAAAAGTATTAGACACAAGTCTAGTTACAATTTTCTATATATGCAAATTCAGTTTTACCAGTATTATTGCTGAAGATGTCTTTTCTCCAGCATGTAATTTTGGCACTTTTGTCAAATGGATATAACTATATGTATTCATGTTTGTAAAAGTTAATTTTCTCCATTTTTTAACATGTATGTTTTTATACAAGTACCATGCTGCTTTTCTTACTGTAGCTCTATAATATAACTTGAAATCTGGGATAGCAATGCATTCAGCATTCTTCTTTTTTGCCCTTGGGAATACTTTGGTTATCCAGGGTCTTTTGAATTTCCATATAAACTGTCAGAATTTTTTTCAATTTTTGTAAAGAATGCCATAGACTTTTTGATAGGGTTTGTATTGAGTCAATAAATTGGTTGTGATATGATGGTCATTTTGATAATATTATTTTTTTATTTTTATTAATTTATATATTGATCCCAGCTCCTTCTCCCTCCCTCTTTCCCTCTTTTCCACCCTCTCTCCCTCCCTCCCAGCCTGCCATGACCCCAGACCATGCTTCTATCCCATTCCCCCCTTCACTCCACAACTGGAATGGTGGTTTGTGGAAGACTGCAGATAGACCAATGTTTATTGTCATGAACAAAACTCAAGTCCGAAAGGACCACAGACCTCAACATAAGTCCAGCCACACTGAACCTCTTAGAAATGAAAGTGGGATGTAACCTTGAACAAATTGGTACAAGAGACTGCTTCCTGAACATTACACAAGTAGTACAGACACTGAGATGAACAATTAATAAATGGGGCCTCCTCAAACTGAGAAGCTTCTGAAAGGCAAAGGACACAGTTGACAAGACCAAACAGCAGCCCAAAGATTAGAAAAGCTCTTTACCAGCCCTACATCTGACAGAAGGCTGATATCAAAAATATACAAAGAACTCAAGAAATTAGTCATCAAAACACCAAATAACCCTATTAAAAGTGGCATACTGAAGTGAAGAGAGCATTCTCAATAGATAAAACAAAAATGGCTGAAAGACACTTAAGAAAGTGCTCAACATCCTTAGTTATCAGGGAGGTGCAAATCAAAACAACTTTGAGATACCATCTTACTCCTGTCAGAATGGCTAAAATTAGAAACACCAATGGCAACTTATGCTGGAGAGGATGTGGAGAAAGAGGAACACTCCTTCCCTTCTGGTGGGAGTGCAAACTCGTACAGCCATTTTGGAGATCTGTGTGGCAGTTCCTCAGGAAAATGGGAATTGGTTTACCACAGGACCCAGCAATCCGACTCTTAAGTATATACCCAAATGACCCATCCATGCAACAAAGACATGTGCTCAGCTATGTTCATAGCAGCTTATTTGTAATAGCAAGAACCGGGAAGCAACCTAGATGCCCCTCACTGAAGAATGGACAAAGAAGATGTGGTACATCTACACAATGGAATACTTCTCTGCATAAAAAAAAAAATAATGGAATTTTGAAATTCACAAGCAAGTGGATGGAAATAGAAGAAACCATCCTGAATATGGTAACCCAGTCACAAAAAGAGGAACAGGGTATGTACTCACTCATATATGAATTTTAGACATAGAGCAAAGGATCAGCAGCCTATAATACACACCACCAGACAAACTGGGATACAAGGTGCATTCTAAGAGATTCATATATGGTCCCTCACAAAAGGGGGAAGTGACAAGTGCCCCAGAGCACATGGGAAATGGGGGGCAGTGAATGGAGAGAGAACTAGGAGAAAGAGAAGGGGAGGAGAGGAAAACACGTGCTTTTTCTCTAGATAGATTGAGTCAGGGTGAGAGAGAGGAGGAGGGACATAAAAGAGGGAGCCATTATTGGTTTGAAGATGAAACTAAACTTAAAGAAAGGTTTAGAGAACTAAAGACTGACTCCAACTAATAATTTGAGCAACCATGGAGAGGCTACCATAAATGCCCTTCCCTGATAGTGAGATCATCAACTAAATTATCCACCATCATGGAGCCCTCATCTAGTACCTGTTGCAAACAGAAGCAAACACCCATAACTAAACACTAAGTCGAACTAGAAACCAAATGCAAAGAGAGGAAACAAGACCAGGTTACAGAAACTCACAAAGACAGCTGACCTGAACAAGGAGGAGCTAATGCCCCCCCCCCAGACTAATAGCTGGGAACCCAGCATGGGAGTGACTCATACCCCCTGAATATGTGTCTCAGCTAGAAGGACTGATCAGTCTGGGGTACCTCAAACAGTAGAAACAGGATCTATTCCTGGTACACAAAAAGACCTTGCAGACACATCCCCCATGGAGGGATACGCCCTTAACCTAGAGAAAGTAGAGAAGTCCTAGTCCCTACTTCAAATGACTTGACAGATTTGTATGACCCAACCTGGATAGTATTGCTCTAAAAGTGGAATAGGAGTGGTGGGAAGGGAGGGGAGGGTGGCCAGGGTGCATGTCACAGGGAAAAGAGGGTAAGAGGGAGGGAGGGAGGGAGAGAGGGAGGGAGGAAGAGGAAACTGGGATCCACATGTAAAATTTTAAATTATATTATTAGTAAAAAAGAAAAAGAACGTGCTCAACATCCTTACTCATCAGAGAAATGCAAATCAATGCAACTCTGAGATACTATCTTACTCAGATCAGAATGGCTAAAATTAGAAACACCAATGACAGCTTATGCTGGAGAGGATGTGGAAAAAGGGGGGCACTCCTCCACTGCTGGTTGGAGTGAAAACTTGTACAGCCATTGTAGAGATCAGTATGGAGGTTCCTCAGGAAAATGGGAATCAGTGTACCACAGAACTTGGCAATCCCACTCGTAGGCATATACCAAATGATCCACATCCATGCAACAAAGCCATCTGTCCAAGCATGTTCATGGCAGCATTATTTGTAATAGCAATAACCTAGAAATAATTTAGATGCCCCTCAACCAAAGAATTGATAAAAGAGATGTGGCATATTTATACAATGGAATACTACTCAGCAGAAAAAAATAATGAAATCCTAAAATTTGCAAGCAAATAGATGAAATTTGAAGATACCATCCTGAGTGAGGTAACCCAGCCAGAATAATATTAACTCTACCAGTCCACCTTCTACCAGTCTTTCTAAATCTTTTTCCCTAAAGCTCTAGTATGCTTCTGTCTTAATCACATGTAAAAAGATAAGCTTTTCATTTTTTAAAAATGTCACTAAGTAGCCACCATGTGTCCATGTATATTAAGTTACACAAATATGTTTGTGTGTGTGTGTGTATGTGTGTGTGTGTATTAAAAATGATTATTCATTTTAGCCATAAATGTCTTATACAAACAAGTAAATTTTACAATTGTCTATTAATGTTATAGAATACCTAAACCACTCCATGAAATCTCTCAAGGCCAGAAGGTCCTGGATAGATATTCTACAAGTACTTAGAGTCCACAGACGCCAGCCCAGGCTACTGTATCTAGAAAAATTTTCAATCATTATAGATTGAGAAAAGAAGATATTTAGTGACAAAGACATATTTTCACAATATGTATCTCCAAATCTAGCCCTACAGAAAGTTCTGGATGGAAAACCCCAACCCAAGGAAATTAACTGTGCTCACAATGACATAGGCAATGGACAATCTCACTTCACCAGAATCCAAAGGATTAATCAGGGAAATTATACTCACAATACCAACAACAACAACAAATCTAAAGCAAACAAGAATTAACAATCAATGTTCCTTACTTTCCATCAACATTAATGGTCTTAACTTGTCCATAAAAAGATACATGCTAACAGAATGGATAATAAGACAGGATCTATCCTTATGCTGCATACCAGAAACACATCTAAGCTTCAAAGACAGACATTACCTCAGGGTAAAGGGTTGGGAAAAGATTTTACAATCAAATGGACTAAAGTTGCTTTTAAATTTTTAAGGTATCATGCCATATCAAAAAATTGTCACTTGTCTTTTTGCTCATTTGTAAAGGCAAAAAAAAAAATAGTGTGTAGATATCCTAGGATTACAATAAAAACCATTGCCTCTGTAAAACAATTAGGAACTTTCTTTGTTCTCAGAAGGAAAACATTATCCTCTACATTTTCTTCATTTCTCTGTATTTTCCTTTTTCAATGTAAGTACTGGATGAGTCAGATTTCTAACCTGTACATTTGTTCCTAGAAATACAATGTTTAATAATTTACATAGGTATTGGAATACACCTATGAGTAATAACGAGACATCCATCTATAACAGGGAAATCCAACATATTATAAGAAGTGTTAATATTATAGTAAACTTCCTTGAGTAATAATTTTCTTCAGAAATAGAGGTTGTACTTTATCATTCAGAAATTAATTTGGAAATTTAATACTTACTATTTTTAAAAGACTTATAGAATCATAACCATATAAGAATGTACAGTGGAATTAATTTTCCTGCTCTCAGAGTAAAAGGAAACAATGCCATTTTACTACCTAAAATACTGTGAACAAAATTGTATTTGGTAATCTGAAAATTGATCTGGACTTCATTTTACTTCTCTGCAGAAATGTGACTAATTGATGATGGTGTTACCATATGTAAAAAGAATGTCTTTATGCTCAAGTGTGATGGAAATGGTAAGGCAGAACCATGCTAGGTATTTTGAGTGGTAGCATATCTGAGGTAGAAAACAGGATATTCCTGAGTTACTAAAGCTAAGGAAATTCACAGATGCTTTATTGAAGGACAGACCATAAAATAGAAATCTTTGAATGAGGTGATCAATAAAATTTAACTACTTTCTGTAGTCAAAGCAAGTGATAGTATACATGGTATCCAGTTAAAGGCAATAAAACACTCTTTGTCAAACTTAACTCTAGTCATTTAATTGTCAGATGGATCATATGATATAGCCTCAGACAGATACTGTACTCTTTGTCTTCAGAGGTATTCTCAGCTATTTTCTACAGGAACTATTTATAATAGCTAGATTTAATTGTCAAATTGATACATAGAATCACTTTGGAAACGAGTCTCAATAATGAATCTTCTCTATCCATTTTCTATCAGGACTGTGGTCATGTCTGAGGGAGATTTCTTAGTTAAATTAGTTGTTGTGGGAAGACCCATTCCACTATGAATTCCTTAGGCCAGGCATTCTGAACTATAGAATAGTAGAGAAATAAATCTAAGAGAAAATAATTGAGCATGTGTGCATTCAGTTTTCACTGCTATTGACTATGAATGTGATAGGATCAACTTTCTCATGTTCCTGCCATTTTAAGTTCCCCTAATGGTGGAATATAACCTGGAATTTTGAGGTAAAATAAGCTGTTTTGTCCTTTAAGTTGCTTAATATGTTGTCACAGCAACAGAAATGAAACAAAAAATACTATAAGGGAACTTGAGTATATCTGCAGGTATATAAATAAGCAAATAGACAGATAAATAAATGTTATCCTGATTTAAAATACTTCTTACAGAAGGTCCAAAAACATACACTTTACAACTTAAACACACATTGGTTTCTGAATTTAAAGAGTAAAGACTATGATAGTGGATAGCATCAATGATAAGCTTCAGAACTATTTTCCCCTTTCTGCCAAGATAGTAAGCTTGAACCTGTATTAATTTCCTGGATTGTTTTAGGGATCAATTACACCATTAAATAACTGATAGTAGAGATGTTAATGTACAACTCATTTTGACAAATACAAAAGCTAGATGAGGCATGGAGAATGATTATGCATATTTAGAAATTATAATAAAGTAGTAATATCATTTGGGGCTTTAAACTCATACAGAGTAAAGCAACATGTTCTTTGTAGTGACTGATTATCTACTAAACCAGTTATTTAATATGTTTCAGCATAAATTATGTGCATGTTTTCGTGTTATGACAAGAATAATGACAGAACTTCTCAGTGTGTCTTTTTATCTAGAATAGTTTTATGCTCTATATCAAAATATAATCTAAGGGGGGGCTTTATTTTCCAACAGAGTATCATGCTGTTCTGTATTATCAAGATATAGAGAGCTTCAAAATATATTAGTGAGACATATATGACTCTAAATTAAGGGAAAAAAAACCTCCATACCTAAATTAAATACCCCACAAGATTGGCCTAGTCTGGCATATCAATTGAATATTTTTTTGGAGTCTGAATAAAATAGTACTTCTTTGTACCCACTACAGAAACTGACATTTAATATTTAATGATGTTCTTAAATATTGAAGTAGCATATTCCACATTAATGGGTAGTGTCTTAACCCTTTTTATGAGCAATCTGGATTGATCTTATAGCAGGCTGGAGAGGAAAAAAATATATCAATGTCATGCCCTATTGACTACTATTATTCTGAACCTGATTTATATAAACAATAAAAGATGATTCAAAATTTTGTTTACTTTCCTTCTTGTGTTCACTTGGTAATTTTTTTCAAGATAGGCTTCCTCTGTAGCTTTGGAGCCTGGCCTGGGTGAGCATTAGGCAAGAGTGAGGGTCCAACAATGCTCCACTTCCTTGGAACTTAATGGGTCATCTCTGAGCATACTGGACCAGCCAATCCATGACAGACCACCCTGAGCCCACACTCACCTGATCTTTGGGCCCCATATCCTGCCCTCTGCCAGAGGTGAATTTAGAACCAGTCCAGAAAAAATTCACACACACATTTCCCTGGGAACTCCCTGGGTTATCTCCACATCTTGGTTACCCCCTATAACCTTGACCTGAGTGGTCCAGCCCTGTTACTCTAATCCATGCACCACCCAGAGCCTACCTTCCACTCACCATTTGTTCTTCTGGGCCCAATGCTCACTCAGAGCATTGGGCCAGAGTCCTGGTCCAACAACCCCTCCACCTCCTTAGAACATCATTGGGTGGCTCCAAGCATACTATACTCATCTAACTACATGGGACCACCTAGAGCTGGCACTCAGCTGATCTTTGGGCCCCATCACCTGCCCACTGCCAGATGTGAATCTGGAACTAGCCCAAGCCACATTTCCCACACCCATTCCTAGGAACTCCCTGGATTAGCTCTGCGTCTGCTCCCCCCATCTCCCATAACCTAGGCCTGAGAGGATCAGCCCTGGTATTCCGGTCCATATATCAAACAGAGCCTGTCTTTTCCTCATCCTTGGTCCTTCTGGGCCCACTGTTCAAAGTGAGGGTTGAGCCAGAGTGTGGGTCAAACAACCCCTCCTTCTCCTTGGAACTTTCTGGGTTTTCTGTGAGCATACTAAACTCGCATGTCTTTGCAGAACCATCTTTACCCTGAACTCACCTGATATTTGTGTCCCATGGCCTACCCTCTGCCTGAGTGCTTGAGACCATCCTGAGCCTGGCTTCCCCCACATAATTGGCCCTGCTGTGGCTTTTGCTTGAGATACTTCCAAGAGAACTTGGATCATCTAGATTTACAAACATTGAACTCCTGACCCACCTACATTCACCAGGAGAGCAGAGTAGAGAGAGATAGAGAGTCCACCTGCACCCACTAGAAGAAGTAATGGGAAGATAGGAATACAAGAAGACACCCAACAATAGGCAGACCAGTATAATACCACCAGAATTTAGGGACCCTACACCACCTAGATGTTAACACACAAAAGCAGATGAAGCAGAAGACAATGACTTAAAAAAATAACATCATAAATATGATACAAGCCCTCAAAGATGACATGAGAAAATCCCTTAAGGAAATGGAAGAAAAAACAAAAAAAAATGGAAGAAATAGAGAAAAAGACCAAGCAAAATATGCAAGAAATGAACAAATCACTTTAAGGAAGGAAGAAAAGACAAGAAAAACAATACAACAGAAGGAAAAAATGAAAAAAGTTCAAGACCTGAAAACTAATAGAGACAATAAAGAAAACACAAACTGAGGAAATGATGGAAATAGAAAAGTTGGGTAAAAGATCAGAAACTACAGAAGCAAGCATAACCAACTGAATACAAGAGATGGAAGAGAGAATCTCAGTTGAAGATAAACTAAAGGAAATAAACTCACTGAACAAAGAAAATCTTAAATCCAACAAATCCTTAAGAAAAAACATCCAGGAAATGCAGGACACCCTGAAAAGAACATAATTAAGAATAATAGGCATAGAAGAAGCCAAAGAAGCACAGCTCAAAGGTGCAAAACACATATTCAACAAAATCATTGGAGACTTTCCTAATCTGAAAGAGGACATGGCTATGAAAGTACAAGAAGCATAACAAACACCAAATAGATAAAGTCCACTCAACACAAAATAATCAAAACACCCATCATAAAGAATAAAGAAAGAATGTTAAGAGCAGCAAAAAAAAAAAAAAGGCCAGGTAACATATAAAAACAAACCTATCAGAATTACACCTGACTTCTCCATGGAAACTCTGAAGGCCAATAGGTTCTGGATAGATGTTCTACAAACAGTAAGAGTCCATGGATTCCAGCCCAGGCTACTATAACCAGCAAAACTCTAAATCACTATAGACAGAGAAAACAAGATATTCAATGACAAAGCCAGATTTTCACAATATTACCCACAAATCCAGCACTACAGAATGTTCTGAAAGAAAAACACAAACCCAAGGAAGTTAACTATGCTCACAAAAATATAGGAAATGCATAATCACAGTTTACCAGAACCCAAAAGAAAAGGCAGGGTAAATACACTCACAATACCACAGCCAACAACAAATCTAAAACAAACAAGAATTGACAATTAATGATCTTTACTCTCCTCAACATTAATGGGTTTAACTCTCCTAAAAAAGACACAGGCTAACAGAATGGATATGAAGACAGAATCTATCCTTCTACTGCATACAGGAAACACATCTAAGTTTCTAGACAGACACTACCTCAAAGTAAAGGTTTGGGAGATCTTCCAATCAAAGAACCCAAGAAGCAATCACGTATATCTATCCTAATATCTAACAAGTTAGACTTTATACCAAAATCAAGAGATGAAGAAAATCATTTTCATTCATCACAGGAGAAATCTATCCGCACAAAGCACTGCTGTTGGTGGTGTAAACTAGTACAGTCATTTTGTAGATAAGTATGGCAGTTACCTAGGAAAATGGGAATCAGTCTACCACAGGAACCAGCAATTCCATTATTAGGCATATACCCAAATGATCTGCACCCATGCAACAAATACATTTGTTCAACTATGTTCATAGCAGCATTATTTGTTATAGCAATAACCTGAAAGCAACTTAGATGCCACTCAACTGAAGAATGAATAAAAAAGATGTGGTACATTTACACAATGGAATACTACTCAGCAGGAAACAAACAAACAAATAAACAAGAACAAGAAAAAAAAACCAAGAAACAATGGAATCTTGAAACTTGCAGGCAAACTAATGGAACTTGCAGAAACCATTTTGAATGAGGTAACCCAGTCAAAAAAAGAGGAACATGGTATGTATTCATTCATATATGGATTTTAGACATAGAGCAAAAGATCACTAATGTATAATGAACACCACAGAGAAACTAAGGATACTAAAATGAAACTAACGGATTCATAAAAGGTCACTCACAGAAGGGGAAAGGAACAAGATCTCCTGAGCATGTTGAGAGTGTAGGGTGGGGGATAGTTGGAGAGGGAGTTAGGAGAAAGAGAAGAGGAGGAGAGGAGAGCATGTAGGACTAGGAAGATTGAATCAGGGGTTGAATAGAAGAGAAAGAGAGAGAAAGAAGAGATTCAATAATAGAGGAAGCCATTATAGGTTTGAAGACAAAACTGACTATAGAGGAATATCCAGAGACATACAAGGATGACCCCAACTGACAATCTGAGAAACAGTGGAGAGGAGACCCTAAATGCCCTTCCCTAATAATGAGATTGACAACTAAGTTATATGCCATCATAGAGCCCTCATCTAGTAGCTGATGGAAATAGAAGCAGACACCCACATCTAAACACTGAGCTGAACTACTGGAATCCAGTTTCAGAGAGGGGGGGTGTGATAAGCAAAGGGGTCAAGACAAGGCTACTGAAACCCACAGAGACAGATGACCTGAACAACAGGGAGCTAATGGACCCCTAGACTGATAGCTAGGAAACAAGTATTGGACCAACTCAATCCCCCTGAACATAGGTCTCAGTTAGTAGGTCTAGACAGTCTAAGGGACCTATGACAGTAAAACCAGTATGTATCTGGGTTGCACAAAATGACTTTGGGAGCACATTCTTTATGGAGGAATATTCCCTTATCCTAGAGGCAGGAGGGAGGGCCTAGACCCTACTCCAAAATATGTCTGACAGAATTTGATGATCCCTCATAAAAGGTATCACCCTCCCTGAGAAGTTTGTGGGGAATGGGACAGGAAGGGGTATTGGGGGACATGGTAGGGAGAAAAGGATGGAGGAAGGCAGGGAGGCAGGGAAGGGTGAAAGGAGAGGACACTGGGATTGATATGTAAAATTTAAAAAGTGTATTTTTCATCTCCTTATTTTAATTTCAACTTTTTTCATGGTGTTCTGTTGTCAGATTTACAAAATACTCTATATCCATTTAGGTTTAGCTCAAATGCATAGTTTGAGGATGCAGTACGCAGGCTTATTTGCTTCTGACACTAGTTACACGTATAGAGTTTCTAAAGGATTATCTCAATGATAAAATTTTACCCTGAAGACTTGTTAAAACCATTATATCCATGTTTATGCATTAATACCAGGAAAGTATACAAGGAACACTAAACAAAATGGAGTGATATATCAAGTAGAGTTCATAGGGCACACTACTTTGCAGTATGTGGTGGTATGCACAAAGTTTTAACAATCAGTAAAATTGCCAGAGTCTCAATGACCAGAATTTAATGAGGCAAAGAACACATAGCTATGTTTTTTTATTGATTTGTTGCTTAGGTTGTTGAATCCAGTCTACTGTTCTACTGATATGTTATAACCCATACTTCCTACTTGAATTCACATGGTCAGTTTTCTATCAGTCATTCTAATATGTCCAGCCTTGGTTCTGTGTCTAACAAATATACTAGAAACATATCTTCATCATAGTTTTCTTAAGTATGACAGAAGCAAGCTATTAGAAGTCAAGGTGAAAAAAATTGTAGGAAAAGACAGAGACAATGTCAAATTCCTTCCTCTTCAGCATCACTACAAAATGATTGTATATTCCCAAAGAGTACTTGGACCGCTAGACCAAAACAATAGATTTACATTATCCAAAGAAAGATGGACTGAATAGCCATTATAAAATGTGCAGTGCAGTAAATTTTCCTCAAGAGTATCTCCAAAAATCACCATGTTCATAAACAAGGATCTTGGAAAACTAATCATCACATATGTAACAAGCAATTATTTTTAACAAATTAAACCATTCTATAGATACAATACTGCATGAATACTTTTATTCTATAACCTATATCAATATTTTGGAACAAATTCTATTATTAAATTACTATAGCAAGTGCAAAATATAGTTTGTGTCAACTTCAACTATTATATCTAACTTTTTATTAAACATTAAGTATTATTTTTATTATTTATTTCTTATTTTACATATCACTCTAAATGACCTCTCCCTCCCATCCTCCCAGGACTCCCCAAAACTTCACAATCAAATTAGCAATCCCCTGCCCAGGGAGGATGAGGCCTTCCAGGAATGTGGATTTTAGACATAGAGCAAAGAAAGACTTCCTGAGCACATTCCCCATGGAGGGATACTTCCTTAGCCTTGAGACAGGAGGTAGGGCCTAGGCTGTTCCACAAATGACTCAGCAGATTTTGATGATCATTCCTGGACTTCAAGCTCTATTATAGAGTTATATTCCTAAAAGCAGCATGTTATTGGCACAAAACAGGCCAATTGAATCAAATTGAAGTCAGGGATGGTGATGCCTCCTGGGGTTCCTTTATTGCACAGTGTTGTTTTGACTATCCTAGGTCTTTTGTTTTTCCATATAATGTTGAATGTTATTTTTTCAAGGTCTCTGAAGTATTGTGCTGGGATTTTGATGGGGATTGGATTGAATCTGTGTGTTGTTTTGGCATGTTTACCATTTTTACTATGGCGATCTTACCTGCTAAAGAGCATGGGAAATCTTTCCATTTTCTGTTATCTTCTTTAATTTCTTTCTTTAAAGACACAGATTTCTTGCTAAATAGGCCTTTCACTTGTTTGGTTAGCATTACCCCAAGGTATTTTATGTTGTTTGCTTGTGGCCATTTTAAAAACAGATTTCTGATTTCTTTCTCGACCCCTTTATTGTCTGTATATAGTAGGGCTACTGATGTCTTTTGAGTTAGTCTTGTATCTTGCCCCTTTGCTGAAGGTGTTCTTCAGCTGTAGGAGTTCCCTGGTATAGTTTTAGGGTCACTTATGTAAACTATCACATGATCTGTAAATAGTGAAAGTTTGGCTTCCTCCTTACCAATTTATATCCCCTTGGTGTCCTTTGGTTGTATTATTGCTCTAGCAAGAACTTTTAGTATAATATAGGAGAGATATGGGGAGAGTGGACAGCCTTGTCTTGTTCTGGGGTTAGGTGAATCACACATTAATTGTCTCTCCATTTAATTTTATATTGGCTGTTGGTTTTCTGTATGTTGCTTTTATTATGTTTAGGTATGTTCCTGTTTCCCCTGTTCTCTTCAATACCTTTATCATGAAAGGGTGTTGGATTTTCTCAAAGGCTTTTTCAGCATCTAATGAGATGATCACATGTTTTTTCTCTTTTGGTTCGTTCATATGGTGGATGACATTGATAGATTTTCATATGTTGCTTCATCGCCGAATCCCTGGGAGGAAGTCTACTTTGTCATGGTAGATAATTTCTCTGATGTCTTCTTTGATTTGATTTGCTAGTATTTAATGAGTATTATTGCATCGATGTCCATGAGGGATATTGATTGGTCTGTAGTTCTCTTTCTTAGTTGTGTCTTTGGTACCAAAGTAAGGATAGCCTTGTAAAAAGAGTTTGAAAATGATCCTTATGCTTCTGTTATGTTGAACAAATTGAAGAGTACTGGTATTAGCTCTTCTTTGAATTTCTGGTAGAATTCTCACTGAAGCCATCTGGTCCTGGGTTTTTCTCATTTGGGAGGTTTGATGACTGTTTCTCTGCTTCTATTTCATTAGTTGTTTTAGTTCTATTTAACTTTCTTATGTGTTCTTGATTTAATTTTGGTAAGTGATACATGGGTAGACATTTGTTCATTTCCTTTGAATTTTCTAATTTTGAGGAGTACAGCTTTTCAAAGTAGGATCTGAAGATTCTCTGGATTTCCTCAGTTTCCATTGTTATGTCTCCCATTTCATTTATGTTTTTGCTAATTTGCAAGTTACTCTCTGATTATTTGTTAATTTGAATAAAAGTTTGTCTCATCTTGTTGATTTTCTCAAAGAACCAACTTTCTGTTCCACTCTTTCTTTGTATTGTTTTCCTAGTTTCTACTTTACTTTTTCAGTCCTCAAATTGATTATTTCCTGTAATCTACTCTTGTAGTATGTGTTTTCTTCCTTTTGTTCTAGGACTTTGAATTGTGCTGTTAATTCTCTAATGTGACTATCCTCTGTTTTCTTCATATGGGCACTTAGTGCATTGAACTTTCCTCATATCACCATTTTCAAATGCTCCATAAGTTTGGGTATGTTGTGTCTTCGCTCTCATTGAATTCTAGGAACTCTTCAATTTCTTTCTTTATTTCTTCTTTGACCCAGAAATGGTGCAAATGTGCATTGTTCAGTTACTATGAATTTATAGGGTTTCTGTAATTTTTGTTATTGGTGGTTAATTCTAACTTTAAAGTATGTGGTTTCATAAGATACAGGGGACTATTCGAATATTTTTTTGTATCTCTTGAGGTTTGCTCTATTGCTGAGTATGTGGTTGATTTTAGAGAAGGTTCTATGTGGAGCTGAGAAGAAGCTCACATGTGTTTGTGTTTGGATGGAATGTTCTATAGATGTCTGCTAAACCCAATTTAGACATAACATCTCTTTTTGCTTTGTTTCTTTAATAAGTTTCTGCCTGGTGGTCCTGTCTAGTGGTAAGAGTGGGGTGTTGTAGTCTCCCAGTGTTTGAGGTGTCTCTCTCTCTCTCCCTCCCTCCCTCTCTGTGTCTGTCTGTCTCTCTCTCTCTCTCTGTCTCTCTCTCTGTCTCTCTCTCTCTCTCTCTCTCTCTCTCTCTCTCTCTTTCCCCCTCCTCTAGGTGGGTGTAGGTGGTTCAGGACTTCAATGTAATTAACTATGGATGACACAAGCCCTCTTAGCGGGTTCTCAAGCATAGGCTTCAGCATGGCCAAGGATGTCTGGAGGGCAAGATCTGGAGGGTCAGATATGCATGGTGGAGCTACTCAAGTAGTCAGTGTAGGGGTGCAAAGATGGAGTTCAAGATGCTAGTTCAGGAAGTTACAAGAAGTGTTTGACCAGAGCTTGTCCCAGACTCACCCCAAGCAGAAGACAGGGTAAGGGTCCCAAGGGTCACATGAGGGCAGGCTCAAGATTGTCCCATGTGGATGCAAGGGTTCAGTATTCATGAGCTAACCCAGAAAGTCCCAAGGGGATGTTGAGAGTGTTGGACATGATCTGGGAAAATACTCACCTCAGGCAGGGGGGCCATCAGGGTCAAGGATGTCAGAGATGGCAGGCTCAGGATGGCCCAGTGTGCCAGGACAGGACCACTCAGGCCAATAATGTATGTGCATGTGGAGGGGGTGGTGAAGATTCAGATCCAGGAAATTCCAAGAAAAAGGTGCAGGGAAGGATTTGACCTGGGTTGGTCCCAGACTCATCTCAAGCAGACGGCATAAGTGCCCAAGGGTCAGGTGAGGGCCGATCCAGCATGAGCAGAGCCACCTAGGAAGTTCCAAGAAGACAGTGGGGATGTTGAACCTGAGCTGTCCAAACACTCACCCTGAACAGTAAGCCCAGAAGGGCCAAGAATGAAGGGGAAGGCAGGCTCCAGATGGCCTGGCATGCCAGGACAAGGCCACACCAAAAATAGTCTTATACTTCTCACCAATTACTCTTGTTCAATTTAAGATAATTTTTGCTCAATTTTAAGCAGTCACATCAGCATAATAAAAGTAATACATAGACTACTGCTAAAATAATCCTAAATATGTCAAAAGAATTTTAAAATTATAATTCTTTCTTCCCAGATTTCATCATTTCAATTTACCATAGTGTCTTTCCAAAACTAATGAGTAGAATATACAGGAAAATCTCTAAACCTTTCAAAATATGCTCTTCAACAAAACTAAATATTCATGGGTTGTCTGAACCATATTGTTAAGTTTCTTATTGCACATAATAGAAAAATTGTGTCTATAGCTCACAAGAAGACATGGAGAAATTATAGTTATAATCTTTTATGTTCTCCATTTCTAAATTATATTAATGTTATGATTCTGTTGCTAAGCAATGTGAAAGTACATGGCTCTTAAGAATCTGTATCCTTTGCAAGAAGCTATATTTAACAGCTTGTTTATAATACATTTTCCTAATGCAAAATATCAGCAATGCTGCTAGAACACCTGGCTTTAGGGTCATGTAATTATACTCCCTTAAAACATGTCTGAGGAATCTTTGTTTTTTCAACACTTTATGTGAAATATAATGTGTCATGAGTACATATATAGGTCACATAATTTTAGCATATCCATTTACAATTCTACTACTTTAATGAAACATATGCAACATATACTTTAATAAGAAAATAAATATCTCAACTTTCCTTAAAGTTTCTAAGAATCTGAAGATTAAGAATAATTTTGGTTTTGTCCTAAATGTTTTAAGGGTCTGAAAGTAAGCATTTTTAAGAACCCAAAAATGCAGATTTGTATTATAACTTGTTGTCTTTGAATTCATAAATTTAATCACTAGTTTCTTGGATATTAACTGCATGTGAGAGTTGTAAAATGGGAATGCCATCTGAATCATTGAAGATATTTAACAAAAGATTTTATATATAGACTTATCAACTAAGAAAAATGAAACAATCACAAAAAGTAAGAGGTATTAAAAGAAAGGATACAGATAAAGGGAAATCTACTTAATGAATACAATTATTGTGGGAGGAGAAGAAATTCATAGAATAAAACATCAAATCAAAGGAAGGTTACTTGTGTCATGTACTGAATTTAGAACTCTTACCTAAAAGTAATGTAAGTGATGAACTGGAATTGGAGGCAGACATTAAAAAGATGAAACTTAGCTGAGTGGTGGTAGCACACACCTTTATTCCCAGCACTAGGGAACCAGAGGCAAGAAGATCTCTGATTTTGAGGTCAGCCCATTCCACATGGACAAGTTCCAGGACAGCCAGGTCTATATAGAGAAACTCTGTTTCTAAAACTCTCAAAGAATAAAATAAATTGAAAAGTGAAATTATATATATGTAAAACAGTTTGGAAAAAGGTTGAGAGATAATTGGAAATAGTAAATTACCATAGTAATAAATTAAATATATGAGTATCTCAGTATTTGAATAGCAGTGAATCCAGTGGATGTATATAAAGCAGTAACAGTTGACAGAAGTTGATAATCAATTAACATGTTGCTGTATAAAAGAAACAAGAGTTTCCAGGCTTCCATATGTCCTTTGGTGGCAACATGGGCCATGGAATTCAACCCAGACGCTGGCTATGATAGGATCACGGACCAAGACACAGTCAAACAGCAACCTGGATCTGTATGTCACCTTGACTCTAGGTAGTAGCTAAGGCCACCAAGATAGGTGTTGCTTTGTGGCAGCCTGGCCGCTGCACACCAACATGGAGGAGTGGCTTATGGAATGGGAACAGAGGGAGAATTGGAGGAGAGAGACTTGGAGGAGAGGAGAGATGGAAAACTACAGCCATGATGTAAAACAAACAAACAAACAAACAAACAGATGTATAGTTAAGTAAATACTAAGTGTCCTTTGATTAATTCCTTTTCTCAGGAACTGTGAAGGTATTGAGGGAAGTAAGAAATAATGTGGTAAAAGGAAGTCATTAAGGATTTAAATATGTGCCTAGAAAAAGAACAAGCACATAAAATTCTATCTGGCACATATTAATGAGTGATTCTCATTGTATAGAGCAATCACATGGAAGAAAGTAGGAAACAATGGAAGTAAAGGAAGTCCAGTATAGCTTGCCAGAAATCATGATGCAAAGTGAAATGAGGAGAAAGATAATATTTCTTATCTGGTACAGTGGAGAACTATTTGTATTGTTGCATCACTAGCTAGAATAATGAATTCAAGATAATACAAGGCTATTGAGCTAATTTGTGGCCAGCTTCATGGAAAATAATTCAAATTCTTTTCCATGCCTATTTATTGTGATATAAGATTTTATAATCTCTGTTAAATGTCCAATTCATCTCATAATTCCACAATGTAAGTGTAATTGATTAAGCAAAAGCTACAACCCTGACAAAATTAGTCACATATAATCTTTTTTTCTAAATTTGTTAAAAGGATATAACTGCTTTGGCTTGATTAAATTGGACTTGAACCAGTGTATTCCTACACAGATTTCTAACAGGAATTCAGATAATGTACATGACAGTAATGTAAGAATATCAATTCCAATGTAACAAAAATATACCAAGCAGTAACTGACCCAATGAGTATTTAATGCAAGACATGTCATAGGGGCATTATGAATTCTATGTATACCAAAATAATATGTAGCAATGAAAATAAATAGATACACCTATAGCTAACAGCATTCTAAAAAATGTTATATTAATGGAGTAAATCAACTTAAGATAATTGATATGCCCTAATGATCCAATTTAAAACTTCAGTTACCTTTTGTATGATTTACTTTAAATTGATAGATCATTTAAAAATTCCTCAATACTCTGAAGAAACCACAAAAAAATGAGATAGAAAAATTTGGATTTTATTAATAAATTAGAATTGCAATTATTCTTATTCACTGATAACTTTGCAACAGGGAAGGACTTTGCTTCCTGAGCCTTGCTTTTGAGTAAGAAAAGGCTAATTGAGTTGCTTCTGAAAGGGCTATATGTGTCTAATTGTAATAATATGACCCTATAGTCTATCCTTTACTCTGGTCCATAAGTGGCAATGTATGGAAGACATTTTCCAAAAGGCAGTGTTCATGAGAGATTAGGACTATTGAAACACTTGAAGAGTTGTTGTACCAACTTCGGTAAAAAATAACTAGTTGAGTGGACATCAAAGAAATACAAAGCATCTATGTAGAATTTGTTTTGTCCAATTAGCCTCTATGAGCTGAGGACTGTAAGAAAAACCTGTGAATTCTGGAATGAATGGGTGACATTTTCTAGCCCAGGAATTCTGCACTGTGTGAACTGTAGCAGTTCAGTATCGTTTCACATAAATTTCCATGTACTGATAACATTGTCACTGAATTCTATGTGATATAAGAAAGGAGAAAGATAAAAGATATATAAAAGTGTGGAGGTGCACACCTTTAATCTAATCTCAACACTCAAGGAGGCAGAGGCAGGCAGATCTCCTTGAGTTTGAGGCCAGTCTGGAGTAGAGAGTGAGTGCCAAAACAGCCAGGACTGTTACATAGAGAAACCCTAACTAGAAAAAAAGAAAAAACTAAAATAAAATTTAGAGGAAACTGTTATGAGTGGTTTTCCTACCAGCCTGGTCCCAGAGCTGCACCAGCCCCAAATAACACACAGTGTCTAGCTAGCTCTGTCTTAAATATTAACCCATTTCTACTAATCTAAGTATTTCCACATGGCCTTATCTTATCAGAGAGAGGGTCTGGAGTTCTCTCTGTGTCCTACATTTTGAATTTCCTCCTTCCTCTCCCTCAGTCCTACTAGTTTCTTAGTCCCACCTATCTTGCTTTCATATTGGACAACAGTGTTTTATTCATTAACCAATATGAGAAACATATTACAGAATGGCATCTCCCATCAGGAAACAATCACTTAACATGTTTCAAATTGTATATTATGACAAAATAGAAGTATAATATTCATCATGAAGAATAAAAATGAATAATAGAGCTGTTAGTGTATTAATGATACAAAATGAAATTTTTACCATGAAAAAGAGGGAACAAAATGTTTCTAACCGATGGGAGGGTGGTTGGGGAGCATGGGAGAGTGGGAGAGAGGGAAGGAGAGAGGAAGAGAGGGACAGAGGGGGAACTGGGATCTATATGTAGATAAAATAAGAAAAAAAAGGATGGACCAACTTAAAAAAAAAGACTTGTTTGTGTATTTAAAATAATGCAAATAACAGAGAAATTTGACTTGAAATATAAACTTTACCTTTTTAGTGTTCCTCTAACTTGTGTAACTTCTTTCCTATAAGGAATATTATGCTGATAAAACATCACATTAATTCTTTCCTGTAAGAGTATTTTATTACTTACATCATGTTCCTCATTAAATTTAAATATACTGTCTTAAATTTCATGTCAGAATTCTGGAACAAAATCTACATAATATATCCCTCTTTGATATCAGATCTTACTTTATCTTTACCTTAATCAATACTTTTCTCATTCTGTGTAAATAATAACCCCTAGATGTATCCATGTTATCACCAACAATTTTTCTAAATTCATTTCTCCCAAAAAGAAATTGAACTGTACCATCAATAATAATAAACAATGAAATACCTATTATTTCTGAGTAGGTAAAATACAAAAAAAATTTTTTCAAGGAACTATGAATGTATGAATGTATGAATACAAACAATATTAATAATATAATAATTAAAAATACATGAATCCCATCCTGGTTTACACACATAACACATATGGCTCTATAATATGTACACACATACAGTAATTCCAGTTACCCTCATAAGAAATAGAAGGGTGAAAATTTTGCTGTTTGATGCTGTCTTTATGATAAAAATATTTAAATGTATTCTGCAAAGTTTCAAGAAACACAACTTTTGCATGTATATTAATTAAATATGTTTTTTAAATGTAATTATTACCATAGCAATTTTATATCCTGAACAAAATAACTTTAGGATACATCAAAAATAAAACCAAGGAGGACTCAGAACCCCTGGCAATAACAAAGGATCATGAGTGACAAGTGGTTTGCACCTACAGGGGTCACTCTCCTCTTTCAACTGAAACAGATATTAATGTTATAAAATTAAATAAATTTTGAGTCATTAATCCTCCATGACTTTTAGTAATAACATTAATATTCATTCTAAGTTGCTTATAAAATATTTAATAGTTTTTATAATTTAGTTCCAAACAGGAGCAAAAATTAATAATAAATACAACAAATCCATTACTTAGAAAAACCACATGTACAAAGGAAATCTATACTGTACAATGCATATGTTGAAAATAACCAAAGAGTAAATTCTTTATAGATGAGAAGGAAATGTTCAGCCTTTAAGTCCTGTAAAATACATCTTAGAATTCTTCCTTAACTGAAGATGCCCTGGTTTTAGTCAAGTACCCAGAAAGTAATGAGAACCCATGTTACAAGCTGTTTTCACACCAGCCTGGTCTCACAGCCATGTCAGGCCCAAATATCACACAGAGACACTGTATTAGCTATAAAGCTGTTGGCCAGCTACAATCTTTTCTTATTGGCTAGCTGTGTCTTAAATATTAACCCATTTCTATCAATCTAAGTATTTCCATATGGTCTTGTCTTACTGGAGAGAGGATCAGGAACACGGCTCTCTTGGTCCTACATGTTGAATCTCCTCCTACCACTCCCTGAATCCTCCTTGTCTCCTAGTCCCTCCTGTCTTACTTTCCTATTGGGCAACAATGCTTTATTCATTAACCAATACAAGAAATATATTTACAGAATGGTATCTCCAATCATCCCCAAAGTGAAAGAATCAAATTCATAAAGAAAACATCTATCTCTGGAGTTCCTACATTCTACACTGATGCAAAAAAAATCTGGTAAGGCAGGATATAAATCAAGAAAAATAAGTAAATAGTTCAAAGCCCTTACAATTCTGTACAAAATGCAGAATTGTATGCCATTATCATGGTACTTATGGGTTTTACAGAACGCCTCGATATAGTTACTGACTCTCAATATGCAGAGAAAGTCATATTACACATTGAGAGTGCAGAATTTATTTCTGACGATACAGAATTAACTTCATTGTTTATACAGTTACAAGATACTATTAAAAATAGGACTCATCTTATACATACAACACACATCATATCCCATACAGGTCTGCCAGGTCCTCTATCACATGGCAATTATGAAATTGATTGATTATTAATAGGAAGTGTGCTAGAAGCCTCAGAGTTTAATAAGAAATAGCACATAAATAACAAAGTTTTAAAAAAGATTTTTCTATCACTAGGCAACAAACTAAGGAAATGGTAAGGAAATGCCCTACTAGCTCATTCTATAACCAAACTCCTTTACCACAAGGCAGTAGTCCTAAAGGTATAAATAGGAATGAAATATGGAAAATGGATGTATTTCCTTTTACAGAATTTGGAAAATTTGCAGAAAGTTGCAGAAAGACACTGGATAATGGAAAAAAAAAACTTCTAAGCTAAATCAACAAGTTTATTTCAAGGATGTATAGACCTCAGTATGGAAACCAGGATATGTGTTATGTTAGGGTAGGGGTTTTGCCTTTGTATGTACAGAAGAAGAAAATCTGTGGATACCGTCTAAGTTGATCAAGATCCAAGTTGAACAAAAGAAACATCTTAATGAAGAGAAATGACAAGTCATCCAACAAATTTGTTCCAATAATTTGTGTAGAAACCTCTCAAAGTAGGGGAAGTGTTCAGTTCTTGTCCTTACAGTAAAACAGAACACCCATCTTCAAACAGCCAAGAGACAGAACATGTAGGTACCTACAGAAGAGGAGATAACTTTCCAGAAAGAACCATTTAGTGAAGAGGAATCTAATTTATGGTAAAAAAAAATATTTATTTCTAGTGAACTATTTCTATACAGAAATCTATCTAGTATCCCTCTAGTCACAGTTCTCTTTACTATCTAGTATTTCTCTAGACAGTAAACTGGTTTACAATTCATGTAAACCAGTGCTGACTTTGGAGTTGGATTTGGCTTGTCTTCTCTAAATTCAAGCATGTTGTTAAGATTAAATTCACAATTTCTGCCTTATATCAAGAAGCCAATTGGTGTAAGGCAGAAGAAAACAAAATCTGTGGACTCATTTGCCTATATGCCGTTTTCTCTCTGAAATCCTAATTTTCCTCATATACAGTTTCATGCTTATTGTTGTGCTTCCCTATATACATGCCTTAAAAGTTAAAATTTTTACTTTGATATTGATGTTTAAGTTTTCCACAAGGAATAATAACAATTCCTAAGAGCAATCTTTGAACTCTCCAGAAACAAGATGGGGCCCCACTTCATCATTTCCACTTGACTCAATCTGATGCATCTGTACTATAAACATCACTCTAAAACCAGTTTGGGACTGTTATGCTAGAGACAACTCCTGACTAGCTAGCTGAAATGGCGCACCTTCTTATTACATCCTGGCCAGAGTTTCGGACAGAACTCTAGTCAAGCATTTCCTGCTACAGGAAATGGAATATAGGTAGATCTTTTTTTTAAATTATTTCAGATATAGTCAGATATTAGTATTATACAGCTTACATTGTTATAGATTCTTATATGTGGCAACCTATGTAAAATTAAGTTTATATTCCTTTCCCAGATGAATTGTATATTATAATTGTCATATTGTGTAAAATATTTCCATTCATAAATGCCTTATACACATATCCTTACAATATTCTATGTATGCATACTTTTACTTATGTTCAAGAGTTCAAGACATTTTGTATATCAATACAATTTAGGATATTTTTATCATGCTGTACTTTATAGTTCTACCTCTGGTCAAGACATTTCTACTCTACTTCTGTTTTAGGAACTTACATGTATATGTACATACAGTTATATTGTTTAGGTATTTGTCCCTGCTTTACTCAGGGAAGTTTCAACCAGATTTTTTACCTAGTTCATGACTATTACAGATTGTCTTCATCTGTGTTTCCTATACCTATGAGATTAGTCAGACATAGATGGTTAATCTTCAAACACTTCATATACCTGAAGAATGTGGCATTTATATGTTTTAATATTAGTACTCCATTGACATGAGAGAATATTGTTCCAGACAGCACCATGCATTTTCCCGAAAATATGTTGGGCATTGTTGCCACTCCTTCTGGAATCCATTCTTGATTCTCCTAATGCTTTCTTAGGCAAAGGAATGCCCCTACCTCAACCACTGATTTGGATGTGTGGTCCTATGTGCTTGCAGGAGACAAACATAGAAGACTGCTGAACCTTGCCAAGTCAGGGTAAGACAGCCTTTTTACCTCCTCACTATGTTATGGTCTGTCAGGTACTCTAGTACTTAGCCAAAACTGGTTGTATCAATGTTGCTTTGAGACTTTGGGTGACTGTCCAGACAGCCTGCTGTTTCTGTCCTCGCTGTACCTTTTGGAAGTTGCGCATCCACACTTCCTACCTACCCTAGTATTGTTATCTTCCTTATCAGATCTTTGATGAGGTTGAAGATTAAACTATGACAACTATTATTCTTTCTTCCTACTTAGATATATTAGGTACTAGACTTAAGCTTTCCAGCTTAGGACAACTATCTTGTAAACTCGGTTATGCCTTCACCCTAGGACTATATATGTAGGTCTTAAGTTTGTATGTTCTCAATGTTCTTTTTATTAGAGCACACTTGTTATTCACTGTTTTGTACATAGTTTTGTATCAAGCCTAAATCTTTTCTTTAGACTAAAATGGGAATTGTAGTGAGATAATCACTTTGTCTGCATCTGTAGCACTGACCACACCCATTGGGAGTAGGGATAGTGGTGGGCATTACCTCAGGAAACTAGGTCTGGGGAAGGGGCCCTGGAGCACTCTCTTGCTTGCAGCACTGGGACAGAAAAGCATCCAGAGGCATCCTTGGGACCAGGAAACTGCTGGTGTTTATCTGTCTCTGTTGTAAGTTGTTTCTCCCAGAATAAACATCTATTCAGCCTATTTGTTTTTCCTGATCCTTGATAAACCACAATAAACTCAAAATATTTTTTATTTTTTTATTTTGTATTTTGTTTTGCTTTGTATTTTTAAAGACAGGGTCTCACTGTGTAGCATTAACTGTCCCAAAGTTCACTATATAGACCAGGCTGGCCTAGAACTCGGAGATCTGCCTGTCTGTCCCTTATAAATATTAGAATCAAAAGAGTGCATCATTGTACCCAGTTACATGTTCTCTGTTATAAGACTGACTTAAAGTATGTGGGGGACTGAATTTCAAAGAAAATCTCAAAATCCTACTGCCTCCCACCATCAAGGGAAAAAAAAAAAAAAACACCAGACTGTACTTCACAAGGGTGCATTGCCTTCCTGTTCCCTCCATTAGAGAAACTAAATTGAGCCTTAGGGAAATGGATAGTGGACTTAGTAGTTAAGAGCATTTGTTGTTGTTGCAAAGTACCAGAGTTTGATTCTCAGCACCCACAAGGAGGTTCACCACATTCATGAGCACCAAGCATACATGTGGTACAGAGATGTACATGCAGGCAAAATACTTACACACATAAAATAATAAAAATAAATTGAATAAAATTTTACCTTCTCTTCCTCTTCCAAGAGGGTCATTGCATGAACCTCTTAGGTTCCTCCTTGTATCCTAGTTTCTCTGGCAGTATGAATTATAGGCTGGTGATCCTTTGCTCTATGTCTAAACTCCATATATGAGTGAGTACATACCATGTTCCTCTTTTTGTGACTGGGTTACCTCACTCAGGATGGTTTCTTCAATTTCCATCCATTTGCCTGTGAATTTCAAAATCCCATTTTTTTTTCTGCTGAGTAGTATTTCATTGTGTAAATGTGCCACATGTCTTTATCTATTCTTCAGTTGAGAGGCATCTAGGTTACTTCCAGGTTCTTGCTGTTACAAATAATGCTGCTATAAACATAATGGAGCAGATGTCCTTATTGCATGAATGCAGACCATCACAGAGCTCTCATCTAGTAGCTGATGGTAACAGAAGCAGGCACCCACAACTAAAAACTGAGCAAACTTCCTGGAATCCAGATGCAGAGAGGGAGGACTGAAGAAAATGGGGACAAGACCAGGCTACAGAAACCGACAGAGACAGCTGACCTGAACAAGGAGGAGCTAATGAACCTCCAGACTGATAGCTGGGAAAACAGTATTGGACTGACTCAGACACCCTGAACATAGGTCTCAGTTAGAAGGCCTGGGCAGTCTAAGAGACCTCTGCATGTCGAGGTAGGCATGTCACAGTTTGTACACGCCCAACCTCAACCAGCAAGGAAGACGCGACTCCAGGAAGATCTTCTTCATGCAGTTTTAATCATGATCCTTGAACATGCTTCTTCTGACCCATGGGACCCCGGGGAAGTGCCTGCACAGGCTTAAATCCCCTTGTGCTAACCAACCCCAGTGAGCTACATGGACCCTGCAGATAGGCTACTCTAATGCAGAAGCAGACAGGCTGAACAGACTTAACCAAATAAGGGCTTGTTTATGCCAGAGAGCGCTCACCCTCAGGGAGGTGGAAGGCAGAAGCCAGCGCCATCTTTAAGGCACGGCACTTCCCAGCTCTCTACAACAGTTCAGTGTTGCGGGATTTTCTTTCAGGTCTTTGATCCATTTGGACTTGAGTTTTGTGTGTGGTGATAGACATGGGTCTATCTGCAGTCTTCTACACACATTCATGCACCATTGATTGAAGATGCTTTCTTCCTCCCATTGAATATTTTTAGCTGTTTTGTCCAAAATCAGGTGTTCATAGTTGTGTGAGTTAATATCAGGATTTTCGATCCAATTTCATTGGTCTACTTGTCTATTTTTGTGCCAATACCAGGCTGTTTTTAGAACTATAGCTCTGTAGTAGAGCTTAAAGTTGGGTATGGTGATGCCTCCTGAAGTTTCTTTATTGTACAAGGTTGTTTTGGGTATCCTGGGTCTTTTGTTTTTCAATATAAAGAAGATTATTATCCTTTCAAGGTCAATGAAGAATTGTTCTGGGATTTTAATGGGGATTGCATTGAATCTGTAGATTGCTTTGAGCATGATTGCCACATTTACTATGTTTATCCTAGCTATCCAAGAGCATGGGAGACCTTTCCATTTTTTGGTGTCTAATTTCTTACTTTAAAGAAACAACATTTTTATATGGTCTTTCACTTGTTTGGTAAGCATTACCCCAAGATACTTCATGTTGTTTGTGGCTATTGTAAAGTGTGATGTTTCTCTGATTTCTTTCTCAGTCCCTTTGTCACCTGAATAAAGTGGGGGTACTGATTTTTTTAGTTTATCTTGTTTCCTGCTAGTTTGCTGAAGCTGTTTATCAGCTATAGGAGTTCCTGGGAGAGTCTTTGGGTTGCTTATGTAAACTATCATATCATCAGCAAATAGAGCATGTTTGATTTCTTTCTTTCCAATTTGTATCCCCTTCATCTCACTTTGTTTTCTTATTGCTTTAGCTAGAACTTCAAGTACAATATTGAGGATATATGGTGAGAGAGAGCAGCCCTTTCTTGTTCCTGATTTTAGAGGAATCAACTTAAGCTTTTTTCCATTCAGTTTGATGTTGGCTGTTGGTTTGATGTTGGTTTACTTTATATTGCTTTTACTGTGTTTAGATATGTTCCTGTTATTCCTGATCTCTCCAAGACCTTTATCATTAAAGGGTGTTGAATTTTGTCAAAGATGTTTTCAGCATCTATGGAGATGATCATGTGGTTTTTTCTTTTTCAGTTTTTTTTATATGGTGGAACACATCGATATATTTTTATACGCTAAACCATCTCTGCAACCCAGGGATCAAGAAGCCTACTTGGTCATGATGGATGATTTTTCTAATGTACTCTTGGATTCGGTTTGCCAGTATTTTATTGAGTGTTTTTGCATCAATGTTCATGAGGGATATTGGTCTATAGTTTTCTTTCTTAGCTCTTTCTTTGTGTGGCTTGAGTACCAAGGTGATTGCGGCCTCATAAAAAAGAGTTTGGTAATGAACCTTCTGTTTCTTTTGTGTGAAACAATTTGAGGAGTATTGGAATTAGCTCTTCCTTGAATTTCTAGTAAAATTCTGTACTGAAACCTTCTGGCCCTGGGCTTTTTTTTAGTTGGCAGCCTATTGATGACTGCTTCTATTATATTAGGGGTTATAGGTCTGTTTAGGTTGTTTGTCTATTCTTGATTTAATTTTGGTAAGATTAGTTAGCAAGAAATTTGCCCATTTACTTTGAATTTTCAAATTTATTGGGGCACAGGCTTTCAAAGTATGATCTGAAAATTGTCTGTTATTATGTCCCTCTTTTTGTTTCTGATTTTGCATATTCTCTCTGCTTTTTCAGGTTTTGGGGGGGTAAAGATTTGTCTATCTTGCTGATTTTCTCAAAAAAACAATTCATTGTTGCATTATTTTTTGTATTGTTTTCCTGGTTTCTACTTAATTGATTTCGGCTCTCAAATTGCTAATTTCCTAGTGTCTACTCCTCCAAGGTGAGTTTGCTTCTTTTTGTTCTAAGGCTTTCAGTTGTGCTGTTAATTCTCTAATGTGATTATCCTCTGTTTTCTTTGTATGAGCACTTAGTACAATGAACTTCCCATGTAGCACTGCTTTCAAGGTGTCCCATAAGTTCGGATATGTTGTATCCTCATTCTCATTGAATTTTAGGAAGTGCTTAATTTTTTTCTTTATTTCTTCTATGATCCAGGTATGGTGCAATTGCTCATTGTTCAGATTCCATGAGTTTGTAGGGTTTCTGCGATTTGTGTTGTTGTTGAATTCCAACTATAAAGTATGGTGGTCTGATAAGATACAGGGGACTATTCCATCTATTGGTTTGGTTTTTTTTTTTAATCTATTGAGGTTTGTTATTTCACCCAGTATGTGGTCGATTTTAGGAAAGATTCCATGTGGGACACAGTAAAAAGTCTATTCTTTTGTTTTAAGATGGAACATTCTATAGATGTTTGTTAAACCCATTTGAGACATACCTCATACCTTCTGTTAGTTATTTTGTTTCTTCTTTCAGTTTCTGACTGGTTGTCCTGTCTAGCAGTGAGAGTGGGGTGTTGACATCTCCCACTACAAGTGTGTGAGGTTTTATGTGAGCTTTGAGTTTTAGTAGCATTTCTTTTACGAATGTGGGTGCCTTTGTATTTGTGGCATAGATGTTCAGAATTGAGACTTTGTACTGATGGATTTCTCCTATGATGAATATGAAATGACTGTCTTCATCTCTTTTGATTGATTTTGGTTTAAAGTCTAACTTGTTACATATTGAGATAGCCACACCTACTTGCTTCTTGGGTCCATTTGATTGGAAGATCTTTACCCAGCCATTTACCCTGAGGTAATACCTACCTTTGAAGATTAGATATGTTTCCTGTATTCAGCAAAAGGATGTGTTCTGTCTTCATTTCCATTATGTTAGCCTGTTTCTCTTTATAGGCAAGTTAAGACCATTAATGTTGAGGAAAAGTAAGGACCATTGATTGTTAATGATTGTTTGTTTTTGATTTATTGTTGGCGGTTGTATTATGAATATATTTGCCCTGCTTTATACTTGGATTCCAGGGGAAGTGGTATTATCTATTGCCTATATCTTTGTGTGCTCAGAACAGCTCCAGAAAGTTCCCGAAGGTGGCAGGATTGTCAGATCTGCCCTGTGTCTCAGTGCTCAATCAGAGTCATGGGACAGTGGGCAGGGTAGGGCACAGGGTAGGGGGAGGCCAGGCTCTTTGTGAGGGTGAGTGGGTATGTACCAGAACACCAGGAGTGCTCTTGCTGGCAACAGTGCACAGGGGGGAGTGAGATTTGGGGCCAATCCAGGGAGTTCCCAGGGAAGGGTGTGTGGGGGGGATTCAACCTGAATTGGTTCAGTCTAACCTTTAGCAGAGGCCCAGGGATGGGGATCCAAGATCTGGTAGGAAGTCAGGGACTCAGGATGGCCCCAAGTGGATAGGTAGATCTCTGGGAGTAGCCCTGGACTGCAGCAGAGGACCAGTGGTGGGGGTCAGAGATCAGGCAGTAGGGGATTCCGGGTGGTCCCCAGTGGATAGCAGGTCTAGTGTGCTCAGAACAGCTCCAGGAAGTTCCCTGAAAGTGGCAGGATTATTGGATCCACTGCCTCTAGCAAAGGTCTGGAAATGGGGTGTAGGCAGGGAATCTGGATGTTCCTGGGAGGATAGGTGGATCTAGCCAGGCACTCTCTAGGTGAGGCCTCTAGCAGAGGCCCAGTGATGGGGGTCAAGGATCCAGCAGGCAGGACTCAGCATGGCCCCATGAGGATCCGATATTGAGCAATTTCTTAAGTGTCTTTCAGCGATTTTAAATTCCTCTATTGAGAATTCTCTGTTTAGTTCTGTACCTCACCTTTTAATTGAATTATTTGGTATTATAGTGACTAGCTTCTTGAATTCTTTTTGTATTTTAGAAATCAGTCCTCTGTCAGATGTGGGGTTGGTGAAGAACTTTCCCATTCTGTTTTGTCTTGTTAACTGAGTCCTTTGCCTTATAGAAGATTCTCAGTATCAGGAGGTCCCACTTATTATATGCCAATCTCAGTGTCTGTGCTACTGGCGTTATGTTCAGGAAGTGATCTCCTGTGTCAATTCATCGAAGGGTAGCTCTTCTAAGAAGTTCAGTGTGGTTGGATTTATGTTGCGGTCTTTACCCATTTAAACTTAAGTTTTGTGAATGGTGATAGATAAGGCTGTATCTGCACTCTTCTACATGTCCAAATCCAATTGTGACAGCACTATTTGTTGAAGATGATTCCTTTTCATCATTGTATAGTCAAAAACCAAGTGATGGTAGGCATGTGTGTTAATATCAGGGTTGTGAATTAAATTACAAACCTGTCTGTTTTTTTGTTTTGTTTTGTTTTGTTTTGTTTTGTTTTTGAAATACCAAGCTGTTTTCATTATTATAGCTTGATAGGCGAGCATGAAGTTGGGAGTGGTAATGCGTTAAGAAGTTCCACTGTTGTTCAGGGTTGTTTTGGCTATACTGGGTTTTTGTTTTTCCATATAAAGATGAATATTTTCCTTTCAAGATATGAAGAATTTTACTGGGATTTTGAGGGGGATTACATTGAATCTGTAGATTGCTTTCGGCAATATTGCCATTTTTACTATGTTGATCATACCTATCAAAGAGCATAGGAGATCTTTCCATTCTCTGGTATCTTCTTTAATTTCATTAATGACTCAAAGTTCTTGTCATGCAGATCTTTCACCTGTTTAGTTGGAGTTACCCGAAAGTATTTTATGTTGTTTGTGGCTATTGTAAAGGGTGATGTTTCTGTGATTTGTTTCTCAGCCACTTTATTGTATGTATATAGTAGAGCTACATAATTTTTTTGAGTTAATATTGTTTCCTGCTAGTTTGCTGAAGGTGTTTTTCAACTGTAGGGTTTTTGGGTCACTTATGTAAACTATCACATGATCTGCAAATAGTGAAAGTTTGACTTCTTCCTTATCAATTTGTATCCCCTTGATATCCTTTTGTTTTCTGTTTGCTCTAGCTAGAACTTCAAGTACAATATTGAAGAGATATGGAGAGAGCGGATAGCCTTGTCTTGTTCTTGATTTTAGAGGAATTGCATTAAGTTTCTCTCCATTTAGCTTTATGTTGGCTGTTGGTTTGCTATATATTGCCTTTATTTATTATGTTTAGGTATGTTCCTGTTATCCTTGATCTCTCCAAGACTTTTATCATAAAGGGTTGTTGAATTTTGTCCAAGGATTTTTCACAAACTAGTGAGATGATCATGTGGGGTTTTTTCCAGTTTCTTTATGTGGTGAAATACGTTGGTGGAATTCCATATATTGAACCATCCTTGCATCTCTGCTATGAAGCCAACTTGTCCATGGTCGATGATTTCATTAAGTATTTTTTCATCAGTGTTTATGAAGGAAATTTATGTATGTAGTTCTCTTTCTTAGTTGTGACTTGGTATGGTTTGGGTACCAAGTAATTTTAGACTCATATAAAGAGTTTAACAATGATCCTTCTGCTTCCATTGTGTGGAACAATGTGGAAAAATTTGAGGAGCGTTTGCATTAGCTTTTTGAATTTCTGGTAGGATTCTGCACTGAAACTGTCTGTCCCTAAGTTTTTTGTTTGTTTGTTTGTTTGTTTGTTTTTGGTTGTGAGAGTTTTGTTTCCATGATTGCTTCTAATTTGTTAGGGGTTATAGGTCTATTTAAATTGCTTATTTGTTTTTGATTCAATTTTGGTAAGTGATATATATCCAGAAATTTCAGAAATTTTTCCATTTCCTTTGAATGTTCTAATTTTGTGGAGTATAGGTTTTCAAAGTATGACCTGAAGAGTCCCTGATTTTCCTCGGTGTCCATTGTTATGTCCCTCTTTTAATTTCTGATTTTGGTAATTTACACATTCTGTCTGCCTTTTGATTAAGTTGGACAAATGTTTGTCTAGCTTGTTGATTTTCCCAAATAACCTTCTCTTTGTTTCATTGATTCTTTGTATTGTTTTCTTTGTTTCTTCTTTATTTGTTTCATCTCTCAACTTAATTATTTACTGGTGTCTACTCCTCTGTGGTGAATGTGCTTCTTTTTGTTCTAGAAATTTCAAGTGTTCTGTTAATTCTCTGTTGTTGCCATTCTCCATTTTTTTCATGTGGGCACATAGTACTATGAACTTTCCTCTTAGCATTGCTTTTAGAGTGTTCCATAGGTTTTGGCATGTTGTTCCTTTATTTTCATTAAATCCTCAGAAGTCCTTGATTTCATGATTTATGTCTTCATTTACACAGAAGTGGTGCAGTTGAGCATTGTTCAATATACATGAGTTTGTAGGGTTTCTGCAATCTATGCTGTTGTTGAATTCTAATTTTAAGACATGGTAGTACAATAAGATACAGGGGTTTATTCCATTTTTTTTTTTTTTGTATTTGTTGAGGTTTGCTTTATTGCCAAGTATGTGGTTGATTTTAAAGACGGTTCCATTTGGTTCTGGGAAGAAGGTATATTCTTTTATCTTAGGGTAGAATGTTTAGAAGATTCTATAAGTGTTTATTAAGCCCAATTGTGTCATAATTTTTCTTAGTTCCTTTGTTTCTTTGTTAAGTTTCTGTCTTATATTCCTGTCCAGTGGGAAGAGTGTAGTGTTGAAGTCTTGCACTATAAGTGTGTGGGGTTTAATGTGTGATGTGAGTTTTAGTAATGTTTCTTTTACAAATTTCGGTGCCTTTGTATGCTGTGTATACATTTTCACAGTTGAGACTTCATCTTGATTTTTCCTGTGATAAATATGAAATGACCTTCATCTCTTTTGATTAATTTTATTTTGAACTATAATTTGTTAGATATTAGGATAGCTAAACCAGCTTCTTCTTAGAGCCATTTAATTGAAAAATCTTTTCCCAACCCTTACTCTGAGGTAATGTCTGCTTTGAGGTTGATGTGTTTTTCAGCAGAAGGATGGATTCTATCTTTGTATCCATTTTGTTGGCCTGTGTCTTTCTATAGTTGAGTTACCATTGATTGTTGATTCATGTTTGTTTTGGATTTGTTCTTGGTGGTGCTATTGTGTGTGAATTTCCGCCTTTTTCTAGCTTCTAGTGAGGTAGGATTGTCTATTGGCTATGTTTTTGTGGTTTTTTTAACTTCCTTAGGTTGAAGGTTTTCTCCTAGAACTTTCTGTAGGGCTGGATTTGTGGATTGTGTAAATCTGGTTTTGTCATTGAATGTCTTGTTTCCTTCATCTATCATGATTAACAGTTTTGCTGGGTATAGTAGTCTCGGCTGGAATCTGTGGTCTCCTAGTGTTTATAGATCATCTACCCAGGGTGTTCTGGCATTCAGAATTTCCATGGAAGAAGTCAGGTGTAATTCTGATAGGTCTGCTTGTATAGGTTACCTGGCTTTTTCCTTCACTGCTCTTAAAATTCTTTCTTCTTTATTTTGTATGTTAGATATTTTGATTATTATTATGTGGCAAGGGAACCTTTTTTGTTACAGTCTATTTGGTGTTTGGTAAGCCTCTCATATTTTCATATGCATGTCCCTTCTTCAGGATGGGAAAGTTTTCTTCTATGATTTTGCTGAAACTGGGCATTTATAAAGTACTCATGCATTCAAATTTCCTTTATATAAAATCTGTTATTTACCTGAGTGTGATACCCAGAGCCCACATGGTAAAAACTGAGAAATGACTCCTAGAAGGGACACACGCACACACATACACACAAATAGAAATTATTTTTTAAATATATAAAATCTGTCTTTTAGAGATCAATACTTAAGACTCTTTTCTATATTAGACTTTATTTTATGAAACTTTTTATAAATTCAATAGAGTCATCCTAAGCAAGTTCCTTCTATGCCTATCTTTATAGCTATAAAATGGCTTTAATGATAGCTCAGTATACTCATAAAAATTAACAATGTATCTGTTAAGATACCAATATACATAAGCGATTTTTAAAATAACTTAACCTGGCATGGTAAATAAAAATATGAAGATTGACTTACAATAATACTAATAGTAAAACTAATGTGATACATTTATTTATACTATGGTATGGTGAATTTAAATCTTAAAACATATTTGTTCTTAGGAAAGGCCAAATGTGCAAGAAACTTTTCAGTTCTTTGTATATTTGTCTATGTTCCAAAAAACAAAAATATAAGTGATAGATGATAAATTGATGATAGATAAATGGATGAATAGATATATGATAGATATAGATAAAAAGATGGTAAATGGATGGATAGACTGATAGGTTAAATGCCTTAAAGAAATGGATAAATTACATTGGTGGGATTAAGAAATGTATACCACACGATAGCTTTACTCATCAGAAAGTATTTTTAAAATAAGTATTGCTTCTTGATTAATGGTTTCCATTTTCTCAAAAAAGTAGTATTAAGACAAATGAGAGATTGGTTGAAAATAGTTATACCTTGCTTTTTCTTTCTTCAATTCTTCTTTGTTTCTGGACTGAAATGCTGCCATGGGGGTAACATAAATATTTTCCTTGAATCAAGGAGATAATTTATTCCTGATTTTGTTGTTGTTGTTGTTGTTGTTGTTGTTGTTGTTGTTAGTTTATTCAAGTACAGGTTTCTGGTGGGAAGTCTTGTTAAACTTCAGCATACCTTAGATGTGCAACTGAAGTTTTCTTTGCAGAATAGGGTTTCATTGACTACAATACTGTGACTTTCACAGCTCAGGGTGATTAGGGCCTGCTTCATGTAGTGTCAATGAGGAAGCACAGGTCAGAATGCAGACACAGAACACAGTGCAAGCAAAGCTTGTGAATTCAATGAATGTCCTCGTAGTAAACACTGTCGTCTAGATCCCCAAAGTACTTCAGGGAACCTATGATTTGATTTTGAGAGCTCTCTGCTCCAGCCTCCCGCCACAAATGCAATGTCTGCTCTTATGCTTTTAAGAGGAAATAGATTCCCTAAAACAACTGTGGATCTTGGTTAGATTTTAGATATACATTTTATAAGCAAATGTACTTGCCATTTTGCACACCAAAATGTAAGTGGGTGTGAGTGTTACAGCTCTGGAGCTGTAAAGGTGTCCTGACTTTATGTGGAAGCCAGACTATGTAAAGCAACAATAGGACAGCTCTGATGGGTAAAGAACAATAGGAAGGACAACTCTGAGGAGGGAGGGCAAAGACTGCAATAGGATAACTCAGCCCTGGAGAGAAAGTTTCCTGATTTTTATCTGGAAGTTGATGCTGGGATGGGGTGGGAGATGGTCTCCCTGCAGTATATGGCAATCCTGCTCCTCTTCTAGGCAAGGCTTACAGCTGAGTTCAGCTCTATTCCCCTTAGAGAAGGTCTTAACAGAGTTAACAGCTTCTTATTCAGCCCTTCTTTGGCTACAGTTTGCTAAAGGGGAAGCCTCAGCAGAAACGCAGCAATCTCCTCCTGCTGTAGGGAAAAGTTGTTGCTTTTTGCTGCAGACTTGCTCAGCCCCTTAAGGGAATGTCCCAGCAAGTTTCTTCTGTTCTGTTCTTCTAAGACTTGCTCAGTCCCCCTAGAGCAACATCTCAGTAAGTTTCTTCTGTACTTCTCAGAGAATGAAGATTTTTCACCCAAGAATCTTTTGAAAAATAGATTTATTTGGAAAGATGAATCCAGGAGAGTGCTGCCTCTGCCAGGGTGGTAAAGGACAGCCAACAACTTAACAGGCAGGCTTATGTAGGGCTTCTTAGAGGCATAGTTTTCCCAGGGAGAGGTTATTCTGCTCAGGGATTGGTAAATTTTCCTGCTTAGAGACTGGATAGTTTAGGTAGTCAGGGGCATATATGATTCTGATTTCAGAGCAAACTGGTCTTTTTCATCCTTTTCCCTCTAATTTTATGACAAAGACACAATTCTTTCACTCTCTGATTCTAGGGACAAAGTATGTTTCTTTGCCACTGATTTTAAAGTCAGAGTGGTTTACTTTGGTTCTGGGCCCAGGAATAAGGTGTTCCTTTCCCTGGCTCATGTTTCAAATCCTGGGGGTTTCTCTCACTGGCTCTGGGTTCAGAGTCAAGGTGCTCAGGGATTGGTTGGTTTAGTGTTTCAGTTGGTCAGGGGCAGACTTGGTTCTGGTGTTAGGGTTTCTTTGACAGATACTTTTACCCCACATTTTCATAAAGCTTTCCATCCTAGCATATCCTGAAAGAAGCCACAATGTTGACCCTTCTTTCTGTTTCATTTGTTACATATTTTATTTTTTATTTAAATTATTTTTTATTTTACATATCAATCCAAGCTCCGCTCCATCCCCTTCTCCTGTCCCGTGCCCCCTCTTCCCACACCTCACCCACTCCTCAGAGGAGGGAAGGACTTCCTTGGAGAGTCAACAAAGTCTGGCATATAAAGTTGAGGCAGGACCGTGCCCTGCCCCCACCGCTGTATCAAGCCTGAGCAAGGTATTCCATTATAGGAAAGAACTAGACCTTCTAATGTGGATGACAGTTATATGACTTGATCTGTTGTGGAGATGGCACCAGGAACTATCCCAGGTACATGGTTGCACATTTTAAGTGGGACTTGGAAAAGGGACTGGTATTATCACTGTTCACATATAAACACATAAACTATAATGTCATATGAAACATGCAATCACATCACATCCTATATTTGCTGGTGTTCAACTGTAAGACACTCCCTTATCCTCCTTACCATTTCTTTCTCTCTCTCTCCCTGTCATTTGCATCTAAACAAAGGGTTCCTTTTAGAGCCCTGGTGGATATGGAATAGGTTTTGGAACAGGGCTTACCTTCTGTTCTCTACAATTGCTCCATAACAGATGTCACTAATTGTGTAAACATTTGTCTACACTTTTTCTTTATTTGTCTATGAACTTTGGGACTAGCAAAGCTATTTTATTTTTTTTAAGTGCTGCAAACACAGAAAAACTGTCTAGCATGAGTATCAAGGTGTGTTTCTTCAACTAATAAATGGATTTTACCTTTTCTCCAAAGAAACTTTATAAGTTACAACATCCTAATATTAGTTGGTCATTTATTTATAAACTTTGTCCTTTCACATAATTTTTAAGAAGTGAATTAATGATACCTACTGGAAGGTATCACCCTCCCTGTGGAGTGGGGGGGGGGATTGGGATGGCAAGGGTGTTCGGAGGGCATGGGAGAGAGGAAGAAGAGAGGAAACTTGGATCGATATGTAAAATCAGCAAAAAAATAATATATACATATTTAAAAAGAAAGAAAGTGAATATATTCTTGAGAAGCATTTTAACTAAAATCCTCTAATTTAGCATTTGAAAAGTACCAGAGTAAATAAGACTGAAAGAATAAGTGAAAAACTACATAAAACTTAAATTGAATTTATTTTTAAATTTCCAACTTCCTAAAAAGAACATACTACCCTCATCTCTAAGGCAAAAAAAGGCTCTAAAATCAACAAGCTTTTCAAAAACGGTTGCTACTCCTATAAATGAGCCAAATGAAGCTTCACACAATTGACTGACTGAGATCGATCGTACAAAGTTTAATATAAATGTATAAATTCTCTTAAGCCTTCCACACCGTGAAGGTTAAGTGACCATTAAAGTGGGAATGTTCCATATGTCACTTTAGTACACAGACAAAAAATGCATCAACTACAAAAAATAATCCATTAGGTTAATGATCTTTGCTGAGGTCGCAGAAATATATTAGAGAAGTGATTCATTTATTCCATCAACCTCTCCTATATCAACCTGTGTTTTCCAAAGTACAGTGTTCATTTTTCTTTGGGTCATTCTGTGGTAAATGATGACTTAATTCCCTGTCAAAATGGACTTCTCAAAGACAAAATCACAGAATCACACCAAATAGCACCACTGTGTACTGGACTCCAAGCTTAGCACATCTCAGTTTTTACTGGTGCATTTTTTTAGCTGTGACAGCTCTATTATGACAATATTTCTATGTATGGGATGTAACCCAAACAATAAAAATGGAGCAAAATACCCATTTTTGAACAGTCACCATGAAGGCATGGTTAAGAAATAATGTTTTTTTTTTTAAATCATCTTTTAAATATCTTCTCCAAACAAAACATGTTTGATCTTGGAGACTGACAGTTTGCACAGGGAAATGTGATCTAAGATCAAACACAGCCTGGTTCTGTCTGCCAAGGAAAATTTCAGAGATGAATACATACCAATATATCTCAGATTGACTGGGAGCAAGAAACGATTACTTCATGAGCTGTTGCTGGTGTCTGAAAGGTACAAATATCTCTTTCAGGTAAAACACTCTTTTATATATTTTGAATTTTATTTACCAAAATTAATTTAATAGTTATGGTATTTAAGTGTGTTAAAAATGTTAAATTAGCACTAATATTTCAGTAAACTAAGTACGATCAACATATTGTGGAAAAAATAGATTGCCTAAGTCAATGATTAATCAACTGGTATCTATAGGCTCCTTTAAAGAAGGAGAGTAATAATAGAAGCTTCTAGTCATTTAAGAAATTTTAAGATTGACAGATATGTAGAACCAAAGTTGTGTCCCAGTTGATGATTTAATCCTTCACAGTCAGAGTTTAGGAATAAAGGACAACAAAGTAATTCAAGTAAGTTGCATTATTTTTTAAACACAAAGCTCATGTATGCATGAAGAGAAGCCAGGATATTTTCATCTAGAAATTTTCCTATAAAATTTAAACAATGTGCTGGTCCTGTATGAAAATTGTCTTCATTCCATTTGTGACCTTATATGTTCTCTTCTCTCTTCTGCTATTTTAAGGGACCAGGATCTGAAACATTACATTTTCTAGATTTCTTAAGCAAACATTTTTTTTCTTTTGATTAGGCCAATGCAAGGTACTGGCAGCAGATGAGCATGCAGAACAGAAAGTATTGATTTTTTTTCTGCTCTGGCTGTGCCACCAGCACTGATGCAGTCATGATAACCACATGCAGGAAATGTTAGCACAGTTATAATTGTGCAGGATATGACTATTTGACTGGGCACTTAGGCAGGGACAGCATCATAAACCCATGGGCACAGGTTCTAGAGGCAATAAAGAAGCAGACAGAATGTGAAATAGGTCAAACATGAGACAAATGGATATAGCTTTACTAAAGAGACCTGAAGATCTTAAACAGAATGACATTGGCCTTCATACCCATGACAATATTATTAGAAAGAAATATGGCTGTGTTGCATCTAGAAGATATAGTAATGGACACTGTATATGAGAACTTACATACCATTGTACAAAGCTCTGTGGGACAATGATGTTGTAGATGACACAATTTCTTGTTGTGTGGTATGGACAAGAATTTTTCATTTAACAGTCATGACAAACTGAACACTAACTTTAACCCAGTTCTCTCTAGAAAGCATAGGGGGAGATGCAGTGCTTCTGAAATCATAAAAGGGAAGAGGGATAGCCAGATGATAAAACCAGAGCCTTTGTGATAACTGGAGTCCACCAGTTCCTAAGCAACTTTCATAATGCCACTTTTTTTTCATTTCCAGAAGTTTCCTAACCCTATAGTTTCCTTAATTCCACATTAATTGATTCCACTTTTTCCTTTTTTGCCTGTTTTTCTGAACCATTGAATACTCCTCTTTCAGCATGTAAATTTAGAAATTCTCCATTTTATACCCCATCCTTAGTTTTCTTCTTTATTTTTTTATTTTACTTTTCACATATTCTTCCCTCACAGATTACAACCCAACCTCAGCTTCCTCTCCTCTTCTCCTCCCAGTCCCTTTCTCCTACCTTTTCTCTCCCCAAGATTCATTCCACCTCCATTTTCTTTGAGAAAAGGGTAGGCATCCCAGGGATAACAACCAGACATGGCATATTAAATTGCAATAAGAGTAGGCACATCTCCTCATATAGAGACTCATTGAGGCAACCCAGTTGGAGGAACGGGCTCTAAAAGCAGGCAAAAAAGTCAGAGACAGACCCTGTTTTCTGCCCCACAAGAACATTAAGCTATACAGCTGTCACACATAAACAGAGGACCTAGATCAGACAAATAAGGCTCTCTGGTTGTGGGCTCAGTCTCTGTGAGCCCCTATGAACCTGGTTATTTGATTGTATGTGTTGTTTTCTTGTGAGTTCTCTTGACCCCTCTAGATACTACAATCCTTTTTTCATCCTTTCTGCAGGACTCACCAAGCTCTGCCAAATGTTTGGCTGTGGGTTTCCTTATGTCTTCCCATCAGTTGCAGGATGAAGCCTTTCTGATGACTCTAATTATGCTAGGCTCTGGTCTAAAAGTAAAGCAGAGTATCTTTAGAAATCATCTCATGTCTTCAACACTTACTGTACCAATAAATTCATCTATAAATGATGAATATTAGATACCCTCATCTTTCCCCTGAATGACAAATATTTCTTACTGCTAAAATGCTCACAGTGTCATCAATATATTTGAAAATCAAAATTTTAATTTTTATGTTTTAAGAAATCTTATTTTACATACCAATCCCAGTTTACTCTCCATCCTGCCTTCCCTCTCTCCCCACCATCTCCCCCATCCCACCTCCCAAATCCTCAAAGATAGTGAGACCTCCCATGGGGTATCAACAAATCTGTCAAATCACTTGAGGCAGAACCAAGGCCACCCCTCCCCTATTTCTAGGCTGAGCTGTGTATCTCTCCATAGGGAATGGGCTCCAAAAAGCCAGATCATACACTAGGGAGAAGTATTGGTTTCCCAGCTAGTGGTCCCAAAAATTGCCCAATTGTCACACATATCCAGAGGACCTATTTTGGTCTTATGCAGATTTCCCAGCTGTCAGTCTGGATTCTGTGAGTTACCACTTGCTCAGAAGCAGGGAGGGATACAGGGATTTTGTCAGTGTCATTTTAAGTAGAAACTCTGTTCATTTTTAAAATGCCCAGGAAAGACGGGTGTTGGTGGGAAATGCTTTTAGTCCCAGCACTCTGTGGGCAAAGGCAAGTGGATTTCTGTGAGTTCAAGACCAGCCTGGTTTACAAAGCAAGTTTCAAGACTGGTTCCAAAGCGATACAGAGAAACCTTGTCTCAAAAAACAAAACAAAACAAAACAAAAAAGCATACAAAAACCACCCAGGGAGAGGATTATAGGGTCCTACTTCTCTTCCTTGAACAGTAACTTGCCTGTGCACTAGTTTAAAATGCACCACCCATGCTCACAAAAGATAGCTTAATTAACTCAAAGGTTCATGGATACACAAGAAGCATCAGAGACAAAGTATTTGTTGGGAAGAAGGAGAGAAAGAAAGAGAGATGAAAGAATGTACTAGCGGGCAAAAAGACCACAAGGTGACAATCAACATCTGATATAGCTTCACTTCCCTCCACATGAAAAAGCGTTCCTTAATGTGGCGGTGAAGCCATTGTGTAGAATGATCCTATTACACCACTGCCTTAAGCACCGCTTCTCTTCACACTTTATTCCCTCCATCCCTGTTGCCCTTCTAGTACTCTGTGTTTCAGAGACTATGTCCAGCTAATTTCACCAAAAGACTTGATTTTCTAGGCTCTTCATCTACCTGAAGTTTCTTTAATCTTTTTAGTACATATTCAAATCTTGCATTAAAGCCAGTGAAAACTTCCTGCATACTTCAACATGCTCCTGTCAGTTAACACAACAGTCCAAATTCTCTCTGGTGGAGTCCTGATAAGCAGTAGTTAAGACATATCAAACATGTAGCAAATACATGCTGAATATGTGAAAATTCTAATTTGTTTTAAGTTGAAATGTGAGAATTAAAGAATCTTTCATCTTGTTGTCAATTACATAAGGAAAATGCCCAGAATAATCACATGCAGTCATTACTGAAAATTGCAGAAACAGGTTTTAGTCAGTAACTGCTGACAGGGAGGAAAAGAGGGAGGCTCTGCCAAAATTAGTTCAGAAATAACCTGTTTTAAAGTAAGAATGTTGAAGTGGGGGCAGGAAGTATGGGGGAGTTTGAGCAGTATCAAGGAAGTAATAAACAAATCAATTAGGGAGTACATTTGACTGACCTATACAATTTTAGTATGTTTACTCACACTGAATAAAATTACACACTTACCATACCATAGAGACTGGAAGACAGTATTTACACAGTCAGCCTGGAATAAAAGGTAAGTGATATCTATAACTTGAGTTTTTTTGGCATCAGATCTGCTCATGCTCAATGTGGAGGATGCTAAAAACCACATTAGTGCTTGTTATGGTTTTTATTGGCCAAGCCTGAGGCTATTTAATAACAGAGTTTCAACTTTTAGATTTGAATATGAGTTAAGTCTGTTAATGGTTTGTTGGATTTTTTTAATTTTTGTTTTTGTTTTTTGTTTGTTTTTTGTTTTTTGTTTTTTGGGGTTTTTTTGTTTTGTTTTGTTTTGTTTGTTGTTGTTTTTGCTGAGAGTTAAAAGATATGAGAGGAGTGTGTTGCAGACAGTGAAGGTACAGAAAGGGGACAAGAAAGAATCATCTGGAAGATAGTAACAGAATGGCACTAATTAGCCAGTTGAAAGGAACAGCCTATCATGACCAGTCTTTGCAATGTAATTAGACTAAGGAGGACTGTGGGTGGAAGAATGTCAGTTACTCAGAGTAACCACTCTTCTTTCAAGGCGCAGCTTTCCTGGATACAATGGTGGGTTATAGGAGAGTGGCTGACATTCTGACCCTTTATATTGGGTGTCAGACTGAAGCAATACAAAACTCCTGAAAAATCATGGTAGATAGTAACCAAAGTCAGGCAAGTAAGAACAAAAGCCTGAAGATGGAGGGAATGAAGGTACACAATTTCTGGATATGGCACAGACAGAAGTTTTCATAATCAAAAGTAGTGGCATAAACCCATAATTCCAGCACTGGGCTAAATGGCAAATCTTAGAATCTGTCTGTTATGGTTTCAGTGTAATAAGTGGTTGGCAGTGTCTGGGGGTATAGGTAATGGAACATCTAAGAGGTGAGGCCTGGCCAACATTGTAAGTGAGTAGTGGTGGGTTCAGGAATAATAACAGGAGCATGGACTGAATCCCTTGTTCCCTTTGGCAGTGCCATCTTAAAAGAGAGAACTTAGCTTTCCAGTTTACTTAAACCAAGACAAACCCAGTTTGATCTCTTTCTCTCACTTTCTCTGTGTCTTCCATCCCTCCCTGTCTATTGAGAAAATTTGTTTCTAGCAAAGAGCTTTTCTCTTTATTTATATAACAACATATAATATGTGGTAAGGAAAAGGTACATGTAATCCATTTTTCTGACCCTTGGTGACACAGAACAGCACTTAGAACTACAAACAGATGTTACCAACTTAAAGTTACATTATTTCCAAAATTCATGGTATGTGATTTATAAGATTGCTATCACCCATATTGCTTTCAGCAATTGATGTAATACCTAATTGCCACAGTGCGCACACACACACACACACACACACACACACACACACACACACACACACAAATAATGTGGGTCACTTGCATGTAAGAGTTTTCAAGGTTTGATATTAGAGGTATGCCTTTAGCTTACATGATAAATGCTAATTACATATGAAGTCAAAAACATAGTAAGATAAATTACATTGTGTTCTTAAAGACAACTGAAAAGTAAGCAGACTGACCACACAGTTGAATATTAGATTGAGGACGTATTTTCTAACATTCTAGAGGTACATTATTAACTTGGTTTCAAGGTCAGGCTAAAGTTCAATTTCTGAAGGTCAGAGATACTTATAAAAAAAGACATTTCCACAGTTGCCCAGCTATACTTCCATGTTACAAGCAGCAAGCTTCTATACCAAGGCCAACATGGCTACCCCAGCATAAACAGTGAGATAATGTAAGTTGTTTTTTTGTCAGTTATTTGTTCACAGAAAATAAAGGATGCACATACATAGTAAGACCCTCTCTCAAAGGAGAGGAGCTAAAGGCAGAACTTAGGTGATAATTGATGTAAGAACAATTTTAAAATCTTTACTAAAGAGAGAGGGGAGGCAGGATGTTAGTAAATGATATCAAACGGTACCTCGGTGATTTTTAAAATAAATTATATGCATTTTTAGTTACAGGGCAGAAACCTATAATTCTATCCTATCTGTCTTATTGGATTATACCCCATGACTGAAGAAAAAAGTATATAATTCTTAGTCTGCAAAGTCTTCTTAAAAGTCTTAGTTTTATAAATTGGTGAGATATTTATACTTTATCAAAATATTCAAGTACACTAGCATAATAGATATAGATCAACATCAATTGGCTAGTTTTATTTTATATTGTTATGTCTAAGACATACTCATATAGTGTAATGAACAGGAAGCTGGAATGAGTACAACTTTGACCAAAATTCAGTTCCCAGATAAACTGAGATAGAGAAGATATGAAAACACAACGTAGAGAGGACTCCTGTAATACAAGCCCCTCCCTGCTTTAGTAGTCCATAATAGTTTGGTTCCACACCTCTGTCATGTAAAACAGCACATTCGTGGAGAGCAAGGATGAGGCCATGGGTACCGGTGGAGAACCCTTATTCCATCTACTGATGCAGGAACCTGTTTTCTGTTACCTAGATGAAAGATTATCCTGACACCAAAGCAAAGCAAGCAGAAAAGGGAGGAGAATGCCCATTTTTAGAGTCTAAACATTGGAGTTACATTACCTAGGTTCAAACCAAATTTCCCAATATTGATGAGACTTTCAGAGAGGGACTCCCTTAGATTTTTTTGTCAATTAAATGGGAATAATAATAGCAATTACAATAATTTTATTGACTGATAAATTTTTCAAGGTCAGTATAATCTTTGTTCTGGTAGACAGTGAGACTTGATAAATATTACTTGAGATTTTATATATGTCTATGTATGTATACACACATATACAAATACAAAACATTTACATATATGTGTATTTTATGTGCTAACCAGTACAAAGAGAGACAAGAGAAGAAGCTGGGAAAGGGTGACTCAAATGTTTGAAGAGAAATGAAACAGAAGAGTGCATGCTGCAAGGATAACATGTGTTATTTTGCAAGTAAGAATGTAGAAATACTAGTAATTCATTTTGAGATTGTGTTTATTTCAACTCAATTATAGGCTTTCCTTACAGTTAAAAAAAATGTTATGTTAAAAAGGAAGTTCCAGGTACCAGCTGTAGCTAGTAAAAGGAACTCAACACACAGAGAAAGAAAGAAAGAAAGAAAGAAAGAAAGAAAGAAAGAAAGAAAGAAAGAAAGAAGAAAGAAAGGAAGGAAGGAAGGAAGAAAGAAAGGAGAAAAGAAGAAAAAAAGAAAAGAAATCATAATGTATCACAGTGCTCAGCATCTCTGATCTGGCATTTGAAGTCAAATCCCACTGCTCTTTCCTCTTATCTTTGCTTTTAAGACCATGTCTTGTACCTCACACACTGCTTTTAAATAAATAAATAAATAAATAAATAAATCCTCAATTTTAAGTTAATCTGGTCATTGATAGTCCTGTTTGTTTTGCCAAATGAAATATCATGATACTCCCAATTCCAATGAAATTTACTAAAGATAGAAGCATGTCTTACTTTTACTATTTCAGAATAAATATAGTAAGAGACATTTTGTACCATAAATAAGATGTTCTGGGAGTTTGGGCTTAGAAGAATACCACACACAAGATTAACCTAAAGTATACATTAATCTTGCAATGTATACAACAGTAGTTTCATTTTACAGAAGTAAAGTTTCAAGTTTTAGCAGTGAATACATGAAGAACAACCCAGCTGTGACTGTGTACATATGTGTTCTATATTTGAAATAGGGGGAGTGTGTTAAGAATACAGTTAGATGCTTACTTTAAACATATTTTATAAAATGGATTAGTAAATGACTGGCAATTAGTTTGAATAATATGCAGTGTTAGAGAATGAATCTGATCTTGCTGTGTGTAGTTATTGAATTGCATGACTGATTATGATTGTTAGGAGTCTGTAATATGCTGGATATATAAGTGCTCCAGAGCATTGTAAAGTAAGGCATGTTGTGGTGACTCAGTCAGGAGGTGCCTGATGAGACTCAAGGAAAGGGAAATACAGTGAGCTAGAAATGCATTTTGACTCATTTACAGAGATGAGTGAAGAAGGTAGCCAGCCAACATCATCAGATCATTGTCATCCCCCGTAGTTCTTGGGGGACTAGCAATGTCTTTCTAGGACTAAGCTTTATTTGAAGACAATCAGTTTAGAGTTAAGGTAACTCCCCCTCACTAAATCACCATACATGAAATAGAAACCATCAAAAACAGAATCTAAAAGTATGACCTGGCGATTTGTGTTATTTGAATAATTTCAATGTGTGTGTTGAAAGTTAATTCAAAGTTAACTCAGTGGAGGGAAGATACGGGAATAAAAACCCAGAATTAAATTTATGTATCAACCTCATATTTTCTTTAAGCTTAAAATAAATTTGCCATCTTTCTATGTAAAACGAGAATCATTTTGCTCTTTTCTGAATCTTTGGTTGGCTTTTCCATTTATGAAAGAATTTACATGTGGCAGTGTTTTAAGCAGAAGGGAGAATTTCATAGCTAACACTGAATATTTCAGAATGGCTACATTTGGAAAAAAATTGTGAAAAACCTTGCTATTTCATAGTGAAATTAAAGCAGCTAAGAAGAGATGGCAGCCTATTATTGGAAACTGACCCTTCCTTATAAATAGTTTATGTTCTTACACATATTTAGAAAACATACCATTTTGCTTATGTCAGTTGGAATCTAGAAAGAAATCTTGAGTCTGTTTGAGATATATAAAGTTCTCCAAATTGTTTAGACAAGTCTGTCATTGAAGTACTTATCATTTCTAAATGCTATATTGTGTCAAAGATCAAAACTACACAAAACAAAGACTATTAACTTCACAGATTCTATAAAACATAGAGGCCATATGATTAGTCATATTTGACATGTAAGCAATTAGAAAATATATTTTCTTGGTTCCCTAGGCTATGTTTCCATTGATTTTTATAGATAAACAATAAAGTTTAAAAATAAAGGAAAAAATACCTAATGATTTGTTTCTTTTAAAGCTAATAAATGTGTGCAGGCCCAGGGAGATGCTTTAATTAGGAAAGTGCATTTTTTACAAAGTGAGGACCCAAATTTTGCCAGATAATACTATCCAACTCCCCTAGAGGTTAGATGTCTCAATGATTAGGAAGTATATGTGCTACATGTTATTTGCAAGCCTTCTGGATAACTTGTATGGAAAAAACACAATGACTTTGAGGATATCTGAGCTTCTGGCCTAGGTTTAATTATTGTGGAATGGTATTTCCACTGACTTGGGCAACTACTCAGGACTGTTTGTTACATGATAAAGTTAATACTAAACTCTGGAAAATTTACGTGTTAACTTTTGCATCTTCAAAACATTTTATGTGTATAGCAATATATATATATATATATATACACATACATATATATATATATATATATATAGAGAGAGAGAGAGAGAGAGAGTGCATGTGTGTGTGTGTCTGTGTGTGTGTGTGTGTGTGTGTACAAATAAACAAAACAAACTTGTGCTCACATCTCATGAAAAAAATAATTAAGATTTCACATTTCTTTCTCTTTTGGGTTTTCTTGGACTTGCAGATAAAATGTTAAAAACAAAATAAAAGATTATCTACTATATGCTTATGATCCTTTACTCCTGCGCAAAAGTCTTTAAAACTTTGGTGCCCTGTGACATGACAACACTTTTCTACTTTGTCTAGGTTTCAGGCATGATCTGAGCAGTTAGTGGAATGTGAGTGGACCTTAAGGGGGAAGAGCTTGGAATCTGCTCACAGAGAAATCTCCTTGTGTTGGTTTCTCCTCCGGTGGTGGCTGGTGCATAGAGAACATAAACACACTGGCAAAGAAATTATGAACTCAACCTGAAGGCTCAGGCAAAGCTCCCCTAGCCAACCACAGGCACATGAAGGAGATGCATGCCACTTGTTGATCTTGTCATTGATGTCCATTTTTTTTTAATGCATCATCATCACAGCAGTAGCTAACTAGTACCTACATGTGACACTCAATGGATACTAGAAATTTTATCACCAGAATCAAATCCATTATGCTGATGATTAGCTTGTTTTTGTTGGTTTGTTTGTTTGCTTTGTTTTTTATGGACTTGTATATCAAATAAATGATGTTTCAGTGACTTTTTGAAAGTGAGAATGCAATGACATTTTACATTTTCTAGTAATCCTTAGATACAAAATCTGTTATACTTGTCTCTTTTATTCACCTTTCTTAGTAGATTCTCTTCATATACATTCAAAATAAGTTTTAATTGAATGGCATTAAATGCAGGTATTTTCAAAAATAAACAGCTTGCTTTTAAATTGTAGTGACTTTTCTTTAAGAATTAATAGAAGAAAACCATTTTCTAATAAGTTTCAGTGGAGGATCTCACCTTGTCTTTGGCAAACTGGTTGGGTTGTTTATTTAGTCTTTTCATTTGTTAGAGACTAGGTTTTAAAGCAAGGTTTTTAAAAATTATGATTTAAGCACATATGCCTTTGAGGGAGTGCTTGAATATTCATTTAGTGTGTATTTCTTTTTATTTTGCATTGAAATAAGAAGGAAACATTGTAAAGATATAAAAAGAAAAGATTTTAAAAGACTCAAAATAGTTGTCAAAAGCAGAGGACAGTTTGCTTCTTTTTCCTTTCCATTCACACATAGCACATGTTTCCCCACCACCACCACTTCAACTATCATAAGAACACATAACAAACACACACACACACACACACACACACAAATCTAGTGATCTTGAAAGTGCGAAGATTGAACTTTGCTTCCAAACAACAAGAATTGGCTGACAGTATACAGGTATTAGACAATAATACCATAACCACTCTTTTTTCCTTCTTTTTCATTATTATGTTTTTTATTTTAAAAAATAATATTTTCTCATTTTACATACCAATCCCAGTTCCTATTAATGCTACACCCTCCTCCCTCTCTCATCTCACTTCCCATTCATAAAATTTTCATCTAGTAACTGATGGAAGCAGATGGAGAGATCTATAGTAAATCACTTGGTGGAGCTACCACAGTCCAGATGAATAGAGGAAAGAGTGGTGACATGAGAAAAGGTGTCAAGTCCATGATGGGAATAACCTCAGAAACAACTAACCTGAGCTAGTGGAAGCTCTCTGACTTTTGGACTGAAAGCAGGGCAACTTAGCATAGCACCAACCTAGCCTCCCTACATGTTGGGGGGGCCTGGGCAGTTTATGGGCCCACTGGCAGTGGGACCAAGATGCATCCCTAGTGCTTGAACTGGCTTTTTGGTGCCCATTTGCTTTGGAGAGATACCTTGCTCAGCCTAGAGATATATAGGGGGAAGGACCTTGATCCTGCCTACAAGTGAGGTGCCAGAGTTTGTTGACTCCCCATGGGAATCCATGGCCATTCTTTGTTTGTTTGTTTGTTTTTTTCTTTTGAGACAGGTTTCTTTGTGCAGATTTGTAGACCAGACTGGCCTCGAACTCATAGTGATCTGCCTGCTTCTTCCTCTGGAGTGCTGAGATTAAAGGTGTGTGTCTCCACTACCTGTCTTGTCATGTCCTCTCTTAACAGAAAGATGCTGGCTGAAGAGCAAGCACCACAGGTGAGTAGGGTTCTTGAAATGATCTGTTTGAACACATGGCCTATTGCAGATGGCTGCATTAATAACTGAAGTACTTGGCTCCTACCCAGTGTATCTACTATAATAGTTCTGGTTCAGTTCCTATAAAGTAGTATCTCTCATTATAGACATCCTCAAAAATGTAATATAGTCTCATAAAAGAGGAATCTTTGGACCATGGATGTAGCTCAATAGACTTGTGCATGCTTAGAAAGCATGACAACCTGAATTTTATGCCCAGTACATACTGTAAAACTGAAGGACTTGGTGGTGCATGCTTGTAATTCCATCACTGGAGAAGTGGAAACAGAAGGATCCCTGGGATTTGCTAGCCAGACAGCCGAGCATAATTAGTAAGCTCCAGGCCAGTGGGAGACTCTGTTAACGAAGAGTTAGCCAATATTCTGGAGAATGACACACACATTGCACAAATGGATGTGCTAGTGTACATGTAAGGCATATGCACATCGCACGTGTGCGTGCACACCCACACACCCATACACACACACACACACACACACACACACACACACACACACACACACACCACAGAATCTTTCAGAGAAAAGAAATTAGACAATGCACTGTGGGACTAAGTTCCTATAAATATTTACAAGTAATCTGGCTTAAGATCTACACCCTCCTTCTCTCTGTCACAAGCCTAAGAGAAGGTTTTTATTGTAAATTCCCAGAACAAATCTAAAGCTGTAAGGGTCTATAGATCATCAGAAAGGCCATGCTCTACAAATATTACCTTACAGAATGTAGGCTTATTTTTTTTTAAAGCTGCAACAAAATGATACTAACCTATATTGGAAAACAATATTTTATAAACACTCTGATCCTAGCTAGTTTATGCATTTATTTTCATTTAATCATTTTCAAACATTGAGATATATGATTTTTTATATCTGTTTTACCAACAGAGAGACCATGTTTTGAGGGTTTAATTTTCTTGTCCAAAATGACAAGAGTTGCTCAAATAACAAATAACACAATTCAATATTGCTTTACATAAAGTAATATTTATCTTATTAGAGCTGTCAAAGACACAAAGCAAGGTCTTTAGGCTCAGTTTTTAAATTCAGTAATGTGTTTTTATATCACCTCTATTTGTCAATTTTAGTTACTTTATTTGTTCAACTTTACAATTCAAGTTCATAAAAAAATTGGTTTGTATTAGGTTTCATTCAGCCAAATATTTGATGCCAGCCAGTGATAGTTTTATTTTAAACAATATGAGATGACAAAGTAGGAACCCTAGGGATGGATATCATTCATATCATACATGCAACATTTCTTGTACATTATTTAATATGTGTTTGCTTCACAACACAATTTTTTAAAGTTTCTACAAATAATGTTAAAATGTTACTTCTGAATTTGTCTTACTCTGCATTTCACTTTAGTAAATCAATACACAATGACCTCTTAATATAATGCAGCATAAATAATTTATTTCCCATTACTCTTCTTATATAGCTAACAAGTAGCTCTACTATCTCTAAAACCTACACTTAAATGTCTACAAAATATATCGTCTCTTCCACATTCTCACTCACTGTAATGGATTGCATCCACCATCTTCCTCCTACATCACCATCATATCATTGAATATAAATATCTTCCTTGTAGTCTCTTCTATAAAAAGACCACCATCTACCATGTTGGCAGTGCCATCACCCTTTAAAAACAATCCCTTAAGCCATACGTGTGTTTGTGTATGTGTGCGTGTGTGTGCAATGTGTGAATTAATGCATAACATATGAACTCTGCCGTTTCAGAAAGCAAGAGTCTGATTTGTCAGCAGTGTCCCTGATATTCATTAGTACTTTATTTTTACACCTTCTTAGTCCTCCTTGAGACACACATGGATTCTTTATTATAGCTATTTCAGGTATATATTCTAACTGGATTCTATGCATGTTAAAAATGACTCTCTTCATGTCTTCCAAAAAAGTAAAGATATTTACACAACACAGATTACATGACTTTACTTTTCATTAGGAAAATCATAAACAAAGTTAAATTTCAGCTTAAAAATACTTTATAGTATCAGCAAATGTAAAATTAAGTTAGAGAAAAGAAAAACTGAAGGAAGCCAGAAGATACTGACAGAGACCACAGCTACATTCATTCACTAGGAACTAGTTCCTTAAAAAGGAAGAAAGTTTCTTAGAAGAAAAAAATTGATATTTCCTCACTTTGCTAAGAGGCACCTCTTCTTGATGCCAAAATATTCAGTTAGAAAGAGATACCCAACCCTACAAGTCACTATTGTGAATCATTTGCCCAGGAGGATCCAAGACATGACTTCCTAAGTAAACACTAGCCTATGATGTTTCTTCATAAACTATTTCTACAAATACTGAAAAAATTTGAGAAACACTCACCTATACACTTTTAATAATCACAGTTCCAATCCAAACAAGAATTTGAAGAATATAAATAAATCCAATTTCATATTGGATTAATTGAAATTATAAAAGTGGTAAATCTTCTATAAAACATCACTTGATTAATTCAAATGAATTCCAAATGTTAAAAAAAGGAAGAGTGAACAATAGTTTATCAGGTAGACTGAGATTATGTAGGCTTAATATGCTAAAGGAACAGTATTCCACTATTTTTACAATGTCTTCTCCTCGGTTCATCAGGGAGACTGTCCCATGGCTTGACCGAACATGAAGATGAGTAAGGATATGTTTGTGCTAAGGAAACTCATCACCCTTGTAGACAGATGATCCTCCCACAAGCAGCACTAAGCTACCAAAACGTATAATCATAATATAGATGAGCTCATACATTCATTGCATAGGAACTTTACCAGCTAACGATGAGCACAAACAATGCTGCTATGGATTCTTCATGTATATACATCGTTGCTTTCTCACTGTTGTCCTAGAATTTGCTTATTATTGCTCCAAAATATATTTCTCTATCCACTAAACTTCCTCTTCTGTGGAACATTATTGTCTTATACCCAAAATATTTCTTTCTCAGCTAAATCCTTTCACTGAATATGAGACAATGCTTCAAAGCAAGGTGGTTTATGTAGGCAACTTCAAAGAATAAACATAGACAAAAAAGAAAAAAAATATACTTAAAATTTTAATTTCTTGAGCCCTTTTCTTATCACTCCTGCCTCTCTGCAACCAGATTCCAGGAGTTCATCTCAGTGTTTAGCTGTGGGTGTTTGCTTCTATTTTCATCAGGACCTAGATGAGGGCTCTACGATGGCATATAAGTTAGATATCAATCTCATTATCAGGTAGGGCATTATAAGGTAGACTTTCCACTGTTGCTCAGATTGTTATTTGTGGTCATCTTTGCAGGCTACAGAAACCCACAGAGATAGCTGACCTGAACAAGAGGGAGCTCATGGACCATCAGACTGATAGCTGGGAAACCAGAATTATACCAACTCAGACCCGCTGAACATGGGTCTCAGAATGCCTGGACAGTCTAAAGGATCTCTGACAGTGGAACCAGGAAGTATCCTTGGTGCACAAAAGGACTTTGGGAACACATTCCCCATGGAGCAATACTCCTTAGCCTAGAGCGAGAAGGGAGAGCATAGACCCTATGACTTGACAGATTTTGATGATCCCTGCTGGAAGGTCTCACTCTCCCTGTGGAGTGGGGGGGGGGGGTGTGGGAGAGAGGGTTGAAGGGCATTGAAGGGAGGGAAAGAGAGGAAACTGGGATTGATATGTAAAATAAAAAAAAATAGTAAATGTATATAAAAATTTTAATTTCTTATCTAAAATTTGCCTTTGTTATCTGGCAAATTCAGCGTGAGAGTCTCTCTTAAAAATTCATTAACACTAGAAAATATATTTATACTTTCATTTCATTAATAAGATTGTGATAATTATTAATCTAATTTATCTTTTTATTCATACAGACCAGCCTACTGAGGTATATAATAGCTGTATAGAACTAGTAAGAAAAATCTTTCTAGTTAATTTAAGATTTTACTGTGAAAATATTAAGGTTTTTGTTTCCTGAAATGGTTAAATTGGCATTAAAATCATTTCAAACTGAACTATACTTTTCACATCACACTTGCACATGGCTATAGTTGTTTTTTTCTTTCTTTCTTTCTTTTCTAACGTGGCATCCTTTCTCTAAGCACTACCACATGTTTTCTAGATTGCAATTCACTAATCAAAAGGGTAACCACACTTTAAATTTGAATGAATTCCACTTCTCTTAAAGGTAAGTGCTATTTTCAGTTTTCAGCACTTTTCAGATTTTTTTTTCACCTCTAAAAAGTGAGTCATTTCCTTCTGGCTATAATAAGCTGCCAGCAACTTAAACATGTGTTTAAGTTAGTATCTGAGTGGATAGAAGGGAAGAGGGAGACTCTTTTATGATGCCATAAGGCCATTGGTGTTTCTGCTTCGGAATCTTACCTGTGGCAATGGCCACTCTCTAATGTCTTACAAGGTTCTGGGATAGTGTATTTGAGGATAAACATCAAAAACCTTTATCATAAGTATTTAGAATATGATAATAAAAAGGTATGTTGATATGATGACTATTGTCATATAATTTTAAAATATCTAATTCAAATTATCTGTTTAAGAAATAGTGATAATTAGAATAGATTTTGGCAACATGAAGTAAGCTAGTGGCTGGAAAGATGTCTCAATGGTTAAAAGCAGTTAATGTTCTTACGGAGAATCTGGATCAGATTCACAGCACCCACATGGCAGCACACAATCAACTGTATCTTCACTCCACTTCTGAGAGATCTTGGTGATCTCTTTTTCTTCCCAGGTACCTGCCACGGACAAGATTCACATACATATATGGAAGAACTTTAAGAGATATGTAATATGTGTGTGTATTACATATACATATATATATGTTTTCTAAGTTTATGTATTTCTCCATCTTTGTAATGTGCTACAAAGCAAGTCAGATCCAATCACTCCTTTTAAATAGTGCATCTGGACTTATGCTAAAATGTCAGCATATGTTACCCTAAGATGAGAAACAGAATAAAGATGAATTTAATACCTCCTTATTAAATTTCAATAAATGTCTGTTACATTATTTGTATGTGTAAAAATTTTTCTTAACCAGTCATTTTTTTAATAATCCATGAGCTTTCTTTAACTCATGGTTCCATATACCCCCTTAAAATCACAACACACAAAATGGCAAAATATATAGAACACATTTGTTTAGTGAACATTTTTAAAATATGACTATCTTAGCATACAAGCTGCACATAGACCTTTGAAAAGATGGGAGATGAATAATTTGAAATATATATCTATATATTCTTATTTTACATATACAACCCAGTTTCCTCTCCCTCCCTTCCATGTCCTCCAAACACCCTCCCATCCCACCCACCACCAATCCACAGGTAGGGTGAGGCCTCCAGGAGGGATCATCAAAATCGGTGAAGTCATTAAGAGTAGGGTCTCAGCCCCACCTCCTGCCTCTAGGTTAAGGGAGTATCTCTCCATGGGAAATGTTCTCCCAAAGTCCTTTTGTGCACCATGGATACATCCTGGTTCCACTCTCAGAGGTCACTTAGATAGCCCAGGCCTTCTAACTGAGACCCATACCCACATTCAAGGGGTCTGAGTCTGTCCAATACTGGTTTCCATGAGGTTCCCCTTGTTCAGGTCAGCTGTCTCTGCAGGTTTCTGAAGCCTGGACTTGACCCCTTTTCTTATCACTCCTCCCTCTCTACAACTGGATTCCAGGAGATTCACCCAGTGTTTAGCTGTGGGTGTATGCTTCTGTTTCCATCACCTACTAAATGAGGGCTCTATGATGGCATATAAATTAGTTATCAATCTCATTATCAGGGAAGGGAATTTAAGGCAGCCTTTTCACTGTTTCTCAGATTATTAGTTGGGGGTCATTTTTACATAGCTTTGGCAATTACATTTTTGGGAGCATTTACCTAAAGAGATTGGATTTAATAGATTTGTAAAATGTTATGTTATTTATTGATATAAAGTTTGCCTAACAATTGCAGCAATTTAGATGAAGCCATCACAGAAGAAATGTAGTTCAACTCAACCCTTGGGGGCAATGAATATCAGGAGACCTGTTTCAGTGACCTGCAGGGATGTGCTATGTTTGTCTCACTGCCTGAGGGATAAGCCAATTGAATGTTCCCTGTCTGTGAACTGGTGCTCTAAAAGAGATGAAAAAATATAAAAATGCATGCACACTTAAGCAATAAGAAGGCAATCATAAATAGAATGGAAAGAGCAACCTAATGCAAAAGTCAGGAAGAAAGCCTGATATGTCATGAATCAATGGTAAACAAGAGGCTAAAGGCTAACAAACATAAACACACATTTTGAAGAAAAATAAAAGAATCAAATCTCGTTTCCCACAGCTGTACAATAAGACTCTCTTCCCAAGATTATTTGGAACTCATTCCTATCAGAAAAAGGCAAACGAATAATGATAACAATTGCCATGGCTCTAAATTATTGCATAGTTTCTTTTTGTTGAAAACCATATTTGTATATAGTGATGCTAACTTAACACAAATTTTAAAAATAATCATAGCAAATGAATCTTCAAAGGGAAACAAAATATTTTTAAAATAATTTACTTATTAATTTTGCAAATGTTTCTTAGCATAGGTAGTTCAATGTTTCTTTTTTCATATTATTTTTTCTTATTTTACATATCGATCCCAGTTCCCTCTTGTTCCCATCCTCTGGTTTCCCTCTATCCCCTTCCCACCCCATTCCCAAACCACTCCACAGGGAGGGTAAAGATATCCAGGAGGGATCATCAAAATCTGTCGAATCATTTGGAGTAGGGACTAGGCCCTTTTTCCTGTCTCTAGGTTAAGGGAGTATCTCCCCCCATGGGAAATATGCTCCCATAGTCCTGTCATTCACCAGAGATACATCCTTGTTCCACTGTCTGAGGTCCAGTAGACTGCCTAGGCCTTCTGAGACTCATGTTTGGGGGAAGGGAGCTGGGTCAGTCTAATGCTGATTTTCCATCTATCAGTCTGGGGTCCAAGAGCTCCCCCTTGTTCAGGTCAGCTGTCTCTGTGGGTTTCTGTAGCCTGGTCTTGACCACTTTGCTTATCACTCCTCCCTCTCTGCAACTAGATTCCAGGAGTTTAGTTCAGTGTTTAGCTATGGGTTTCTGCTTCTATTTCCATCAGCTACTAGGTGAGAGCTATACGATGGCATATAAATTCATTACCAATCTCATTATCAGGGAAAAGAATTTAAGTTAGCCCCTTTGCTATTGCTTAGATTGTTAGTTGGGGTCATTCTGACATGTCTCTGGACATTTCTCTAGTGCCAATTTTCTCTTCAGACATATAATGGCTCCCTCTATTACGGTATCTCTTTTCTTGTTCTTCTCTCTTCCTTTTCTGACTCAATCTTACTGGTCCCTCATGTTCTCTTCTCCTCTGTTCTTTTCCCCTTCTCTTTCACCTAGCTGCCTCTCCACTCACTGAACGCCCCCTCCCTACTCCTAGTATGCTCCAGAGAGCTTGTCCTTTTCCCCTTTTGTGGGGACATTGCATGAGTCTCTTATTGTCCCCCTTTTATCCTAGCTTCTCTGGCAGTGTGGGTTGTAGGGTGGTGATCCTTTGCTCTATGTCTAAAATCCATATATGAGTGTGTTCATACCATGTTCCTCTTTTTGTGACTGGGTTACTTCCATCAGGATGGTTTCTTTTAGTTTTATCCATTTGCCTAGGAATTTCAATATTCCATATTTTGTTTTGGTTTTTGCTTTTTGTTTTGTTTTGGTTTTTGTTTTATTTTTTATGGTAATATTCCATTGTGTAAATGTGCCACGTATTCTTTGTCCATTCTTCAGTTGAGAGGCATCTAGGTTGTTTCCAGGTTCTCACTATTGCAAATAACATTGCTATGAACATAGTTAAACAGGTGTCTTTTTTGCGTGGATATAGATCATTTAGGTATATGCCTAAGAGTGAAACTACCAAGGCCTGTGGTGGACTGGTTTCTATTTTCCTGAGGTACATCCATCCTGAGGTACTGACCTCCAAAATGGCTGTACAAATTTGCATTATTACTAGTAGTGGAGTAGTGTTCCCCTCTCTCCACATCCTCTCTAGCATAAACTGTCATTAGTGTTTCTGATTTTAGTCATTCTAACAGGAGTAAGATCAAGGCAAGTTAGAGTTGCCTTGATTTGCATTTTCCTGATGGCTAAGGTTCTTGAGCACTTTTTTAGTGTCTTTTAGCCATTTTGGATTCCTCTACTGAGAATTCTCTATTCAGTTCTGTACCCCAACTTTAATTGTATTATTTGGTGTTTTTGTGACTAGCTTCTTGATTTCTTTGTATACTTTGAGATCATCCCTCTGTCAGATGTGGGATTGGTGAAGATCTTTTCCCACTATAGGCTGTCATTTTGTCGTGTTGACCCTGTCCTTTTCCTTACAGAAGCTTCTCAGTTTTAAGAAGTCCCATTTATTAATTCTTGATCTCAATGTTTGTGCTACTGTTGTTATGTTGGAGGAAGTGATTTGATATACCAATTTGTTCAAGGGTAGTCCCCCCTTTCTCTTCTAAGAGCTTCAGTGTGGCTAGATTTATGTTGAGGTCCTTGATTCATTTTATTGCAGTTCAGATATGCTGAATAATTTGAAATAGTCATAAAGTTTTTTAAAACTTAAGATCTTGTTCTTTTGGATGTGACAATTCCTCTAGTGACTCTGATAAGAAGAAAGGTTCTAAATTCAAAATGACGTAAATAATAAGATATTTTCCTTGAGACAAGAGACACTTTTTCTAAATATAGATTTCAATGTCACAATAGACAGTTCCTGAAAGTTAAAACTCCCATTTAGATGCCTGTGAGCAGAGAGAACATTGCTATGATATGTAGGGTTAACAAGCTCGCAGAAGCCACTAAAGGTCATATCTCTAATGATCACAGATGTATTTGTATTCTAGTAGTCTTAACCTACTTTCCAAAATCTATAATAAAGATTGACTTATATAATTCATTTTTGTTTGAAACATGCCTAAGGATCAGGCAATAATTGAATCAAATGTAACCACTACCATCTTGTTATGTGTTTTAATGAAACAGTCTTTAAGCACTAAAGCCAACTACCTAACTATTTATACTAAGAATGGATAAGGCAGTGATGGAGCATACCTTTTATCCCAGCACTCATAGGCAAAGGCAGGTGAACCTCTGTGAGTTGGAGGCTAGCCTGAACTTCAGAGCCAGTTCCAGGACAGCTGGAATTGTTTGTTACACAGAGAATTCCTGTCTTGAGGGGAAAAAAATGAATATGGAAATGATACTGGCATCAAGAAGATGAAAATTAAGAAGAAACTACACTAACATAAAGGTAATGGGAAACATCTCATCATCTGTAAGATGTCCCAGTATAAGGAGTACAAGGACATTCAGGAAAGAGAGTACCATCTATTCAAGGACTGTCTATGAAGGAAGGAGAACTTGATCCAGGAACTAACCAGAAACAGTTACCTAGTAGTCAAAGGATGAAAATTAAAAGTCTGCATGCAATGAATCTGGAGATGAGGTGAGGGATATGAAGATAATGTCATCCTCTACCATATAAACAATGAGATGTTACTAAGAATTTTAAGCAGATGCCTTGATCAAAACTCTTTTAAAAAATACAACAATGTGTGATATGTTCAGACCTGGAAGGACAAGGGTTGAAGTGAAAATTGAGATTTTAAAAAGCAAAAATTGAAATGAGAGTTTCATGGCATGAGAAGTTAGCCAGTAAAATAATGGCTAACTATATACTATAAAGAGAAAAGTTCATAGATAGAATAGAATAGAAAGAAAAACAAAAACAAAAGTAAGGGTAATAAAATGTAATTAAGTGTCAAAGAAGAATGTGAGGGAATAGAGAGTCCGAAAGAAAGACCTAAGATTTACAATTTCAAATATTTGGTGTTATAAAAATAAAAGTCAGTATAAAAAATTTATATATTAATAAGGTACATACTTGGAATAAAATTAAATATTTTCAAGGTAGAATTAAAAGATAAGACACATAGGTACACACACACACACACACACACACAACTAATGAACAAAAGACTTCAATATTTGTATATTTAAGAGCACCAAAGAGCTGTTGAAGGAAATTAATATGTAAATAAATGGGGAGGTATGTGCTGATCAGGGATCAGCAAACATAGCAGTATTCTTCATATTGATCTATCTTCAACAAAAATCTTAAGTGGCTTTGTAGGATGTAAACAGACTGACATTGTAATTTGTGTGATAACAAAAAACATAGATTGATCAAAATATTTTCTTAAAACAAAACATTTTTTAAAAATAAAAACATAGTTGAACATCTCACACATCCTGATTCTAAAATTTACTACAGAAGTACATCAAAAAAAGGTATAATTTTTTTAAAAATGTGCAGATAAAGAAATAGAGGTGATAGTTGAAAAATAAAAACATTGTTGTCTACTGATACATGGCAAATTAGAGGCCAAGAAAATTCAATGTTAAAAAATATTTTCCTAAGATTTAAATGTCTATATGCAAAGAGAAGCAAGAAAGTAAAGATGAAAGGAAGGAAGGAAGGAAGGAAGGAAGGAAGGAAGGAAGAAAGGAAGGAAGGAAGGAGGGATGGAGGGAGGAAGGAGAGATGGAGGGAGGGAGGAAGGGAGGAAAGAAAGAAAAGAAGAAAGAAAGGAAGGAAAAGACATTTTGCTCATTTCATACACAAGTCACCTAAAAGGCATCATAATTTGAAATAAAAAACTACAAAATACAAGAAAAACATCAGTGATAATGATTGAAACTTGTATTAAACCTTTTCTGGATGAGAAACCAAAACACAGGTGACAATAGAAAAATATAATTAAATAGATGGCATCAAAATTTGAAGTACCAATAATATCAACAATTTGAAAAAAAAAAAACCAGAGATTGAAAAGGGATCTTTGCAAAGCATGTTATTTTATCTTAAATACAAAAAAACAAATAATTTGATACTAAAATTATAATTAACTAGTGCTTATACCATTAAAAGCAGAAGATTTGAACATAAATTTCCCAAAAAGATACATAAATGGGCAATAAATACACGAAAAGAAATATTAAATCAGAATTCATTAAGAGCTTGCACATGAAAACTACACACAAAAATGACTTCCTACCCACTATGACAGCTAGAATAAGAGACAATCAATAACAGGAATGTACTGAAATAGAAATTTTTGTGTAAAATATTGCAGCTTCTTTGATATGTAAGTTAGTAATACTCAAAGGATGAATAATACTTTCAAACCTAGCAATCCTTTCCTATGAATAAACCAAGAGAAATGAAAAAAGATTCATCATAAAACAAAAGGGTGCATAAATGTAGCATTTCAAAAGTAGAAATGGATAAATGGTCATCAAATAGCTAATAAGAAATAAATAAATAGAATGGCTGGTTGTGGTAGTACATGTTGGTAAGATTTGCTGAAGGAAGCAGAGGCAGGAGGATCATGAGTTTGAGGCCAGCATGGGCTATGCATTTTATGCTAACTCTAGGACAGTCAGCCAAGTCTATGCAAAGAAACCCTGTCATGAAAAAAAAATATATAAATAGATTGTCGTTGAAAATGTGAGGTCTGAATGAGATGACACCTAACATGTTTTATTTGTTAGCTGGTGGGCCTCTTGGACAATCGCTGAAATGGCTGCTTTGTTTAGAAAGGGATAGCATGAACTAAATTTTGAACATGTTAGTTTTGAAATGTTTATGAAATATTTAACTAGGCAGATGAATATACACAGAGATAATACAGAGGTTATGGAAATCTGGTGGTCCTTATCAGGCAAATGTGAATGGAAACCAAGGACTTTCAAATTTGTGGAAATACTCAGTAAAATGATATAGGAAGATAGACTTAGTTTTAAAGATGTCCAGATGTAAAGATTGTGGAGCATAATTGGAAGTGGCAAATGACCTGTAATTTACAGAAGAGTATAATTAAAATAATGTTATCTAAAACCTTAACATCAAAAATGAGCTGGATCTCCTCATTTATATTGTCATATGTGGTGAATAGTTTAAATAATGTGGCAATGTGTAAACCTTGAAACGTCTTTTGTTCAATTCCAGTTTCCCCTCCTAACATCATAAATTGAGAGGTAAATTGAAAATCATCCAATTTGTATAGTATATTAGAATATGAGGAGATTTTTTTACAATGCCTAAGAATAACTTGATAAGTTATTTTATAAATAGATTATTTCATGTGTTTATTGCTTTGGAGTTTAAACGGCTCCTGCCAGCTATGGACTTCTGTTACCACTGTGCTAGTGTCCCTGATAGCAAAGACAGGTCTGTGGATGGCTGTGCTGTCCTTCCTGTTCACCCACAAGCCATTACATGTCATCAAGTTATATTTATTTTTCCTGGCCTATAGAATGTCAAAGAAAAAGGAAAGGTCACTTTAAAGGTTAGTGTTGTATCACACCAATGGACACAGTGGAAGAATTTCTATCATTTGAAAAAAATAGAGCCAGGGGTTATAGCAATGCTATTGTTTCTATTACCATTTACTCTACTTTGTTATTTGATCTGGCTGGGATGTGGCAGGGAATAGGTCATATCTGTTGCCATTTGTTCTCCTGGGAGGGTCAAAGCAGTAAAAAAAAAAAAAAAAAAAAAAAATAAGGCATCACATATGAGCCCAGCTACCAAGAACAAGAAATAATACTGCAATTTCAATTTTCTCTCATAACTCCATAAATCCTAGGAATTAAATCATGGCATAATCTCATAAACAAGAAAAATTACATTTGTGTAAAGGTTTTATCATCAGCGCTTCACCAATGTTGCTTAAAATGCCTATCCTGATTCCTGATACTAAGGGACAAATATTTATTTGTTTTCCCACAGGGAATTTGCATAAACAATCATCACAAAGTCACCATGTACGAATATTACATTACAAATATCATCATTATAAAGAGTTCAATGCGTAAATAGGCTACTAGGATGTCTCTCAATGGTCCTCTAGTTTCCTACCTTCAGTTATAGTAAGCACCATTGTATGTTACTACTGTATGTCATTCAATCTATAGCTAAGAAAAAAAAATCGTCCTATTCTACTCTATGGTGAAAAAGAAGAAAAAGAGGGGGAAGGGAAAGAGGATGAAAAGAAAGAGGAAGAAGAGGAGAAAGAAGAATAAAATTAATCATCAGTCCCTGAAGTCTGTATGTAAGGAGATTTCTACATAAAATAACTGACTACAGTATAGTGGATTGACTTGATCCATGAGGAGTGTTGGTATGTAAGAGGTTAGAAGGTAAGTGGGTTCATAGTCTCATAACACTTCTTTTGATTTTTTGTTTAGTTTGTTGTTTTTGTTACATTTTGTTGTTATTGAGGGACTTGAAAAGAGAGTCACAAATATGTCTACAGATAAAGTAGCCTCTACTAGGTAATAAAGATGCTGAATTTCCATGATGCCTTGCTTCTTCCTCATCCACCTAACCTAGACAAATTCCTAGTACCTTAGACAGGCCATATGTACCTTTTCTTCATATAGGAAGGACCCCGGATGAAGGACTGGCTCAACAACTTCAAGACTAGATCAGCACATGTTTACATAAAAGTTGTGAACCAATCAGCCATCCTTTCTTTCCTTGAACTGACTAACTCAAAATTAGGGAAGTAAGATTCTTCAGACACTTTAAAACTTTTAGCCCTGAAGGAAAAATTGGGCTTTGCCATGTTGAATTACTATACTCTATTTGAGGAGTGTCTTTCTCTCTATATGCTTGCTGAAGCAATTGCTGATTGGTCTGCTCATGCTTGTGACTTTGCAATTTCTATGATGCAATTTCTCTGAATATATTTCCTGTCGTTTAATCATTTAACTGGCAGGTAAAATAAATCTAATCAAAACCACTAATGTAACACTCTGAAGGCTAACAGATAAATAAGTAGAAGCAACATGATAGGGTGAGAATTTCTAATTAGTAGGTCCAGACACAACAAATCCAGAAGAAGAAAAATAACACTTCCAGTGGATACCTATCTCATAATTAAACCAACATTCACTCACTGTTTGGATGAGTTTGAACTCCTAAATAAATCACTGGCAAGAAATAATAAGATTTCTGTACTTTATAATCTACAGCTGCTTATACTTAGCTCTGAAGACAGTGATCACTTTTGAAATGAATATGAAAGAAAATCACAGATTAAAAAGTGTCTTAGTCACTACTCTGCAGAAAAATAACATGACCAAGACAATTCTCATAAAAGAAGTAATTTAAATAGGGACTTATGGTTTCAGAGATTCACTCCATTATCAACATGGTTGGAAGCATGGCAGCAGACATGGCAAGTGTAGTGCTGGAAAAGTAGTCGAAAGTTACATACATCCTAATCCACAGGCATAGAGAGAAAAAAATACTTGGTCTGGAATGGGTTTTTGAAACTTCAAACCACCCCACAGTGACACTTTTCTTCCAACAAGGCCATGCCTCTTAATCCTTTCAAATGGTGCTTCTTGCTAGTGACTAAGCATTCAAATGTGTAATCCTATGAGAACCATTCTTATTTAAACACATAGGTGGACAATAGCAACTATCCTAAGCTTCTTTCTTAAGCCAGAAAAATGACCAATAATTCACCAATTACCATCATATTAGAGTTATGTAACGATTGTTTACATACTAAAACATTCCATTCCTATGTGAGAATATGACTAAGAAACCCTGTAAAAATGGCAAGACTCTTTCCCAACCTTAAAAATGCAGTAATTATTACTGTGAAGGAGACTTCTCTGTGGAATCACTTAAAATTATGTAGGGAGCTGTGCAGATATAGAGCTTTCATAAATCATCACCCTTGCTATGGTAGGTTTTCTGTCTTTGTGTGTCTCCCATGCTTCTGTAATTGATTCAATATCCACATTCCAATGAATTAACTGTTTCAACAAGCTAATCTTTGGGGAATCATTTGTTCTGTCATTTATGTTGCTTGGTATGGTGTGTGTGGAGAATTCTTTCCATGGCTCACAAAATAATATTAATTAGCTAGATTCAACTTATAGAAATCCGTGGATCCAAGGGTACATGTTTACTTATGTCCAAAGTAATAAAAGATCTAGTTTCTGGATAGTGTTTTGTGCTCTTCCCTAGGAAAGTAGGACTACCACCTCTTGACCTGAGGACAAGATGAAGGGCTGGAGTCTTCAGCAGGGAACCTATACATCTCTACAGAAAAATTGGATCAATGTTTTTGTGACTATTATCTTCAGGCAAACAAGATTTGTACTGCTAGAGAATTTTTAAGCATGCGAAAGCTTGGACCCCATATCTGACAAACCATAGTAGTAATTTGGTGTGATGCCTAATGATATGTGCTGTGTTACTGATGATATCTACACTTGAGAACTGTTGAGAATTTCTACCCTCTCAATTCATTTAATTTACCCATTGCAAGTCTCCATTTCCATATCCCTGCCTATGTTCTTATGCATGATTCACCATGCCACATAAATCAAAAATTATTTCTCTCAGGGGAACAACTTGTATATGTTAATGTCTAAAACTGAATTCTTTATTATTGTGGTAGTGGCCACATGAAACTAAAAATAATGTAATTAAAAATGTGTAATTCTCATCACATTTAGAATGCTTAATAATCACAGATAACTAAGCATGCTCTGCTGAAAACATATATTTAAACTATTTCTGTCATTGTGTAATATACTTTGAAAGTCACTAAAAATAGCACTACAGATGTGTGTTGTTAAGTATACAATTTAAGCAACATTCACTAAAACCTTTTTTCTCTGTATAAATGTGTCATCAATCCAGAATGTATTGAATTGCACAGAGAAGAATTATTCACCCATACCATTAACTCTCTTTTGTAATGATTGTGGTTTTTAGTTTTGAAATTGTGCCAGACAAGATGTTCTGGAGAGAGAAAACAAATGACAAATCCCTTTCTAAAATCACATAAATTCTAGCCAAGCATAAAAAACAAATTCTTTCCAATTTATAATGAAGTTAGTAAGAGAGGGGTGAACAAAGAGCAACCTCCAAAGGACATGCAGATTAGCTAGATCTGGAAAACAGGACTGGGTTTTAAAAGGTTCTTCAATAACTGGAGGGAAATATTGTGGTGAAACAGATCTGTACACAAACCTGAAACAACTAAAGTCACCTTAATGCAGTGAAAGGTGAAGATGGGAATTAACACAGATGCAAAAATGAAACATTTAAAGGGTCTGAGGAGATAAAGGTTTTCCTGGGAATTTTAGCCTCAGTTCAGCCCTAAGAACTATCCATTCACTTCTACTTCACCTAAAAGATTTATATGACACTAGAATCAGGTAGATACATGGATGAATCTTCTCTCAAGGAGATGAATTCAGAACCAGACCTCTTGGGTTTCTCGAGCTGAGCCATTCCAAAAGTCTGCTGTACACTGGCCACCACACCTGACACTGGATGTAAAAGAAGGAAAATAATGGAAGAAATACAGAAATGAGCATCCTGGCCTGATCATAAAGTGCCAGAAAATGTACCAGGTCATCTTTTAGCTAAAGGAGAGCCCATCGGAATGTTCCAAATTGAAAATTAATATAAGCAGACTGTTTCACTCAGGAAGTATAGGTGATTCTAGCTCTTGCTGCTACTTCCCTGGATTGACTTGAAGCCCTCATATCTATGTATAAGTTCTTTAATGGAAATTAGAGCTAATTACCATGAGACATGTAGGTGGTGCCTAAGTTCTGTCTTCACAACCCCACACTGTAATTTAAAACAATTTAGCACATTTCATAATACTACTTTTAAAATTATTAAAGTAATGAACCATGTCTAATAAATACCTTATGATCATAATATTTATAGCAAATGATATATGCTTCGTGAAGGATTTCAGAAAACATTTCTCTGTTAATTATCTCTATATTCTGCTAATTAACCATTGAATCATCTGATTCTCTAATAACCTTCAATGGAAACTGCTCATTGTGTATAACAAAATCAGTATGCCTCTATCACCATCTGTCATAAGGTAAAAAAAAAAAAAAAACACTACTTTTTTAAACATTAAAAGACGCAAACCACCTTTCTCCATGCATTAAATTAACAAGAACATGGGCTGTTTTCCTACCCTGTTAGCTTTTACATATATATTATTTAAATATGCTTTTCTCTCCTTGATTCTAAAAGCTTCAGGATGTCTAAGTACCTATCTACTGTTTTCAAGAAGGTTAGATATAATAATTCTTTGAATTATTGTCAGGATATTAAATTTACCTAATTGTATTATTAAATATGAGCTATTATATTTGGTATGGTATATTGTGAATACAAGGTGATTACTTAAGTATGAGTTGTAAATTCTTTTCACACAGTAAGATTGAGACACTAGTTAACAAATACACTTAAAGAGAAAAAATATGTGTGATTGTTATAACACAAGTGAATGGTTTATTAGCTCAGGTATTTCTGCTTTTAGTTTTAAAGTCTGTTGTGTATCTTGGACTGTTTTCTCCTATAAAAAATAAAAAACAAATACTAAATCACTTATAAAGTAGAGGTTTATTTAGCTAACTTTCCTAGAGTCTAGGAAGTTCAAGTGCATGATATTGGCATTTGGTGAAGGTATACTGACCAAATTATCTAAAGAAAGCATAAAGTCCAAATTTCATTAGGTTTAGCAGTCTATGGAAACAGTTGAAGTATGTAAGATCTGAGCCAAGTATAATTATGTATGTATATAATTTACATATTATATATAATTTATGTATTACATTGAATTATATAAATTCATTATATTGAATTATGCCTCTTAGTTTTTAACTAGAGACTCACTGCAGACAAGATAATACACAAAAATGTACAAATTTATTAACTTAATTTTAGAATTAGTACTGGGAAAAAAGAATCTTAATATGTTTTGACATATTTTTAAACCTTTCTATTATTACCCATTTAGGGTTTAAAGAACTTTGCAACAATAAATTGCTGAACTATTGATTGCAGACTATTTGAATATTCATCATCTTTATTTTAATAATTCATTTAAAAGTCCAATTAAGCATCTGTATTTGGGATTTTTCAGTTGGATGGCAGCTATAAAGTATACCACATGGAATTTGTGATTTTTTCATTGCTAATACCTGTTTTGTGATAATGAATATATCTTAACAAATAGTCTGCAGAATGGGACTTGGGAACTTTTGCCATTCAAATTTATCCTCAGCTGGTACCAGTAAACAAAGAGAGAGAGAGAGATTCTAAAGTTGAGCATATTGAAAGTCACACTAGAAAAAGCATGCCAGAATTTCCATGTAAAACTCAATTCTACGTTTACCAAACTACAAACAATAATGATCCATATTTTGTAGCATTCTATGATGAATCACTTACCTAATTATTTTAATCTGAGTCTAATATCACTTTTGAAGGTAAGTAATATGAGTAAGTCACTTCATCATTGCTTCACCTATATGGTATGAAGCCTACTAAATCCTTATTAAATTCCTGTGCTGCAAATTAACAGATTTAATAAAGTTGCTGGATTCAAGTTCCCAATCCAAGTAAAATAGAAACTAGAAACCAAGGTCAAAATTTAGGATTGTCTAAAAAATTAGACAGACAACCCAAGGTCATTCTGTAACTGTGTTTTTTGAGTTGTAAAACTTCCATCATGCAGTCCTTATTATGATAAAATCAGAATTAAAACACGCAATGAACAAATAAAAAACAAATAACAACAAAATTCTGTGTTATTAGTGGGAAAAGCCCTAATATAGCTGTACTATTATTATGTATGATGGTTAATATTTTTATTTTATAAACTTTATTATAAAAATTTTCATATAATACAAAATGTACACACCAAATTAACCAGACCCCAATCTATACAAATAATGGTCCTCTATCCAGTTAGAACAGTCATTTGGAATGGAAGCTGTAGATCTTCACATTGAATTTCACAATTTTGAAATAGAATATATTTCATTCCCTTATCCACAAACCAAAACAAAAAATCCATAACAAAATTGGAACTAGAATAGCAACTAAATATACATTCCCACTTAAAACTTGTGTCCATCATCTGTGTTCAGTCCTTCCTCATGCCCTTTTATTTAACTTTTCTTGTTCTCTGTTTTATGGGTTATATGGTTGTGAGGATTAATCTTGATTGTCACCCTGACAAGCTTTAAAATCATCACAAATCCCTGGACATGTCTTCAAATAACTTTCTAGTTTACCAGTTCACTATTCTTCGTTCAAACATTAATTCTCTAATTTCTTAGTACTGCCTACTATCACTGATAGCCACCATTGCTCTTACTTCTTCATGGCCTCCTTCTCCTAACCAATTCCTCCCCTGCTTTAAGAATCATATCAAATGCCACCTGATAAATGATATTTTCCCTGACTTATACAATACTCTCTCTGAACCCACAGTGCTGTCATAGGAATACCTTATGTGCATTCTTTAATTAGAGCTCTGTATATTTTTTTCTCATTACCTTTAGAATTAGGAAAATAATTGAACAACATTTTTTTAAAATTCACATTATATCATCGATAGTATCACCAATAGAAAAGTTTACTCACAGATACCAAATAACACTTGATGGACTTTCTTTAATCATCATATCAAATAGCATATGTATATTTTCATCTGTCTGTCCGTTCTGAAGATAGAATCCTGAATAATGCTCACTTTCCTCAAAAAAACCTCACTCTGGAAGGGAAACAAAGGGAAAATGGGAAGATAAGCCAAATAGTTACCATTTCTATTATGACAATGAAAAACATGAAATCAAATTTGGATGAATGTAAAAGCATTACATCTTCAGATATTCTAAAAAAATAAATTAAAACATGCAGTAATTCTCCAATAAAATATTTCAATAATGAAAATAAAGAAATTAACATTCATCCTACACAAATATTAAAATGATTTTAAATTTTCTTCTTACTCAGTGCAGTAGTCAACACTACACACACACACACACACACACACACACACGTTTAAAGATATGATTTTCAAGTTGTTTGAATTTTATTACTTCATTCTTGTATGCTACATTTAATAACCCATTAAGTGCAATAGTGACTTCCAGAAAAGAAGATTTGTAGATTTTTATAACACCAAAAAAGTTTAATTTCTTGCTTTACATCCCTTCTTTCATTTACAAAGAAATACAATGTTCTCTCACTGCTGTACAGGTGTTGGAATCTGGAGGAATGGAGTTGAAAGACAAACAGACGAAAGTCTCATGTAATAGCCAACTTTATTTGAAACCTCAGACAATTTATACTCTGAGAGTTAAAAGGTCACATGAGTATAGTTCTCATGAGTTCAGCCTGTATATACTCACAAAACAAACCATACATGAGAAAAATAAATGATTCTTTTTCAAAAAACATGTTTTTTCATAAAACCATGTAAAGGAGAGTTTAAATGTTTAAATGAGTAACAGAAGAAAGCAATGATGAGTAAGCTCAAGTAAACTCTCCCTACCCACTACACCTGGGAGAAACATGAGAATGCATTCCAAGAACAAGTCTGTGTTTTGATGAAACAAAGATCAAAAGACTCTTATGTTTTCGTGAAACATTCTCACAAGTACTAAGTCCTCTCCTCAAATCACTTCACACCTGAACCAGGTTCCAACACTCACCAAATTTATTTCAGTACTGCATCCACAGTTTTATTTCAGTGAGTCATCATAACTATTTGAAGAATGGTAAAAGAATAAATTTGAAAATAGAATTCCTTAAGTAACATGATGTACTGTGAAACCTTGTAAATTATATACAAGATTTAACAATGAGAATTCCAGTTTTATTCAATAAATTAACCAGGTCTATAAATCACCTATTTATGATGACTAAATTGGTCATCATATGACTGTACCTGAATGAACCATAAGTCAAGTCAACTGGAATATTTGCAGGGGATTTCATTTTTTGTAATTTTATTGATTTCTTTATTTTTCTTATTTTACATATCAATCCCAATTCCTTCTCCCTCCCTCCCTCCTCCCCTCTCTTCCACCTTCTCATGTCTGCCAACTAACCTCCCATCCCACCACTACCCCTGCTCCACATGTAGGGTGATATCTTCCTGGAGGAGTCATTTAATTCTGTCATGTCACTTGGAGTAGGGACTAGGCCCTCCCTCCTACCTCTAGGTTAAGGGAGTATCCCTCCAAGGGGAATGAGCTCCCAAGTGTTTTGTGTACTAGGGATACATCCTGGTTCCACTGTCAGAAGTCTCTTAGACTTCTCAAGCCTTCTGAGAACCATGTTCAGGGGGTTGAGTCAGTTCCATGATGGATTCTCAGCTATTAGTCTGGGGCCCATTAGCTTCTGTTTTTTCAGGTCAGCTGTCTCTGTGTGTTTCTGTAGCTTAGTTTTGTCATCCCCCTCTGCATCTGGATTCCACTTTGGCTCAGTGTTTAGCTGTGGGTGTCTGCATCTGCTTCCATCAGCTACTAGATGAGGGCTCTGTGATGGTGGCTAAGTTAGACATTAATCTCATTATCAGGGAAGGACTCTTATGGCAGCTTTTCCGCTGTTGCTCATATTGTTAGATGGGGTCAGTATTTGAGGTTTCTGGACATTTCTCTAGAGTCAGTTTTCTATTGAAACCTATAATGGCTCCCTCTTTTATTCTCTCTTTTTCTCTCATCTATTGCTCCCCCGACTCAATCTTCCTAGTTCCATGTGCTTTCCTCTCTTCTAATTCTCTTTCTCCAAACTCCATCTCCACTCAATGCTCCCCCACTCCCAATATGCTCAAGAGATCTTGTTTCTTTCCCATTCTGTGGGGGACATTGTATGAATCTCTTAGGTTCCTCCTTGTATCCTAGTTTCTCTAGCAGTGTGATCCTTTGCTCTATGTCTAAAAGCCATATATGAGTAAGTACATACCATGTTCCTCTTTTTATGACTGGGTTACTATTATGAGTTGTTTTTCCCTTGCCGGTCAGGTGCTATTTCTGTGCAAGCCCCAAATAATACACAGAGACCCTGTATTAGATATAATTCTGTTGGCCAGTTACTGGTTTCTTATCAGCTGTCTCTGTCTTAATTCTTAACCCATTTCTATAAATCTAAGTATTTCCACGTGGTCTCATTTTTCCAGAGAGAGGGGCTGGTGTTCTTCTCTCCATCCTTCATCTTCAATATCCTCCCTACTATTCATCTCTCCTCCTAGTCTCCTACTCCCGCCTATCCTGCTTTCCAATTGGAAAACAGTGTTTTATTCATTAACCAATAAGTGAAACATATTTACATAATGACATCTCCAATCGTCTCCTGTTTTCTACTAAAATAAAAAGAAGGGTTTTAACCTTAACATAGCAAAATATATAATAAAAGTTATCAAATAAGAACCACAGTTAACAATATTTAGTTCATTAACATTTAGCAAGTTTTAAAGAAAATATTTTATCATCTATCCGATCTTTGTAAGTCTATATGTAACTTATCTTTAATCCCAAGGAAAACTATAACCATAACTATCTGTCTTCAACTCCCTGAAAGACCACAGAAGGATAATATATAAACTCTAGCAATGACAGAGACAAACTTTGTTCAGTCACCCAAAGTTCTGTAATCTTCCATCTTCAGCCCATAGGCCATAGCGTATCTGGCAGACAACCTCAGCAAAGCAGGAAACTTTAAACTGCCCACCTGTATTGGCAGTTTGTCAGTCACTTTTCTCTGTGTCCTGCAGACTGTCTGGTAGACACTTCCATGAAGCAGGAACTCTAAAGAAATGTCCATCTTGTATCAGTGGTCACTTTTCTGTGGGTCCTGCATGTCCTGTTTATACAGCTTAAAGTGCAATAGTCCAGACAAGAGCAGCTTGTCCAATAATTAGTCTTCCCATATTGAAAGCAAACTTCATAATGAGTTTCTTCGAAGTCCATTTTTCCTTCTTATGCAGGTGGTGTTGCCAGGAGCAGTTGTGCCTCACTGTTAAGAAAAACCCTAAACTATTTTAAATGCCATATTATATAGGTCTTTGAAAGGTTTGAAGTTGTGGAGAAAGGGCAAGACTCATACACTGCTAGTGGAAGTGCAAACTTGTACAGCCATTTTGGAGATCAGTATGGCAGTTCCTCAGAAAACTGAGAATCAGTCTATCAAAAGACCCAACAATCCCCCATTAGGCATATACCCAAATGATCCACAACCATGCAACAAAGACATGGGCTCAACTGTGCTTGTAGCAGCATTATTTGTAATAGCAACTTAGATGCCCACCAGCCGAAGAATTGATTAAAAAAAAAAAAAAAAAAAAAAAAAACAAGAGAATCTTGAAATTCGCAGGCAAATGGATGGAACTTGAAGAAACCATCCTGAATGTGCTGAATGTGGTAACCCAGCCACAAAAAGAGGAACATGACATGCATCACTCATATATAATATTAGACATAGAACAAAGGATCGCCAGAGAAACACAAGGCCAGAGAAACTAGGATACAAGGATGAATCTAAGAGATTTATATAAGGTTCTTCACAGAAGAGGAAAGGAACAAGATTTCCTGAGCATATTGGTAGTAGGGGGACACAGTGAGTGGAGAGTGAGCTAGGAGAGAGAGAAGGGTAGGCAAGGAAAACACATGGGACTAGGAAGATTGAATCAGGGGAGGAATAAATGAGAGAGAGAGAGAGAGAGAGAGAGAGAGAGAGAGAGAGAGAGAGAGAGAGAGATCATAAAAGAGGGAGCCATTATAGGTTTGAAAAGAAAATTGACTCCAGAGAAATGTCCAGAGATCTACAAGACTTACCCCAACTAACAATTTGAGCAACAGTAGAAAGGCCCTTCCCTGACCTTCCCTGATAATGAGATTGATGACTAATTTATCCACCATCATAGAGCCCTCATCTAGTAGTTGATGTAAACAGAAGCAGACACCCATAACTAAACACTGAACTGAAGTGGAATCCAGATGCAGAGAGGGAGGACAAAACTAAGCTACAGAAACACATAGAGACAGCCGACCTGAACAAGGAGGAGCTAATGGTCCCTCATACTGATAGCTGGGAATCCAGCATTGAACCGAGTCAGACCTCCTGAACATGGGTGTCTGTTGGAAGGCCTGGGCAGTCTAAGGAACCTCTGACAGTGGAACCAGGATGTATCCTGGTGCACAAAAGGACTTTGGGAGAATATTTATCTACCTCAAATATATCTCAAATACATCTTGAAAACCTGATAACTTTACTCTGTTTTGACTATCATAGGTAACTATCTATAATCTGTACTAATTTATACACATTTCTAAATGAGCTATATAAACATGATACCTAAACAAGAGGAAAAATATACATATCACAAAATTTACCTTAAATTGTATCAATAAATGAAAATCCAATCCAAAACAAAGCATATATTTCTATACCATAATTCCTTTTTTACCTTTAAAAAGAGATTGGTTGTGATCATTTACCATTTATAACCAAGCCTATATAAATGAAAACAAACATTTATAAACAATATTTGAGAATTTGGGCATCATTCTTTCCAAACTGCTTCCTGCTTGTAGGGGGCGCTGTCATGGGGAATACTAAGAAGACATAGAAATCTTGGCTGTAGCTCTAAGGCTGCCTTGTTCCAGGGACAATGCTTAAGGGGGTCTTGCTTGATCAAACCATTATAGCCTGGAAGGAATCCACAGCTTTTCATTTTCTATGAAAACAAAAATAGAAATCCTTTTCCCCAGTAACCTGTCCTTAGACTTAAATTTTTAAGCCAAAGCATTTTTAAAATATATAAATTTAATTAATCCAGTAGCATTTCCTTTAACATTGTTGTTTCCTCAGCAGTCAAACAATATGAAGACAATATAATACTGTACAGTATCCAGATTTTCTTCGTACTTTTCATTTTTACGTGGCTTTCTTTTTATTACTCTATTTCTTCTATTTTTATTTTTTTATTTTTTGAGACAGGGTTTCTCTGTGTAACTTTGGCTGCCCTGGAATTAACTCTGTCTGGAGTGCTCTTGTCTGGACTGTTTGTTCAAAGTAACCAGGTTTACTTTGAAATCTGCTTGCCTCTGCCACCCAAGTGCTGTAATTAAAGGAATGTGCCACCACACCTAGCTACTCCCTTTTATTATCTTTTTAAACCATTTTATCCTGTTTCAATTTCTCTCCCAAGCCTACATATATTTTAAAACACATTAAAACCTTTAGCAGTTATTCTTAATGTTAATCTGTCTTTACTGTAAATCTTTATCTTTTTGTTACCACAGGTCTTTTATCTGGTAAACAACAACATTACTAAAATGAAAGCCACAGTTGCTTCAGCCACAGTCTATCCAAGATGGCAGCGGGTACTTTTACCACCAGATTTGCCATGGAGTGATACCCCCTTAACCTAGAGGCAGTAGGGAGGGCCTAGTCCCTACTCTAATTGACTTGACAGATTTAGATGACCCCTCCTGGAAGGCATCACCCTACATGTGAAGTGGGGGGGGGAAGATGGGAGGAGAGGGTGGTCGGGGGGCATGGGAGGGTGGGAGATAGAGAAAGAAAAAGGGAAGGAGTGTGGGTGAGAGGGAGGTAGGGAAGAAGGGAGAGGGAAATAGGACCAATATGTAAAATAAAAATAAAAATAAAGAAAAAATAAGAACACATCTTAAACTGAGCAATTCAACTACAATAAATAGTGATTTGCCTTAAAATCTTGAAGAAATAAAAATTGGAAAAAAATAAATGATTTTATATGAAGACAAAAAAAATGATTACATATATCCAACATATACACAAGTTTATATGTTATCATAATCTTTGTAAAGTATTATATTTTTAACTGAGTATATTAAAAGAATACTAAGGCTCCTCGAAAGATCATAGTGAGCTTTTTGAGGCTGTCATGGATGACGCTGAAAGAATATAAATCTTCAAAATCAGTCCTTTAATACAAGTGTTAGAGACAAACATTGAGTTTAATGAACAACAAATCTGACTTCATTTTTCAAAATTATAAAAATCTTAGTGTATAAATGGCAGTCATTTTGAGTTTTTACCTTTGGAGTAATATTGGTAAGATCTAACACTTTTGTAGAAGTAACATTTGTGTTTGAATTTTCTTTCACTTTAATGTATAATTATCATAACACTCTTTAGAAGATATTATCTCTAGATACAGATACCTTCTTCATTTCCTTGTATATTTTGGATATCAGCCTACTCACAGCTAATAACTGAGTTGAACTCTTGAAATCCAGTTGCAGACAGGAAGGAATGATGAGCAAAAGGTTAATGACCAGGCTGGAGAAACCCACAGAAACTGCTGGCCTGAATAAGGTGGGGGGGCTCATGAATGCCAGTCTTGGAAAACCAGCATAGGACAGACCCAGATTCCCTGAATGTGGTGTTATTTGAGAGGACTGGGCAGTCTATGGGGTCCCTGTTAGTGGATCAATATTTATCCCTAGTATATGAATGGACTTTGGGAGCCCATTCAACATAGAGGGATACTTTCTCTGCCTATATACATGGGGGAGGGCCTGGGCCCTGCTCCAAATGATATGACAGACTTTGAAGACTCCCCATAGAAGGCCTTACCCTACCTGGGGAATAGAAAACGGATGAGATGGAGGTTGGTGGGAAACAGGGGAGGACAGGAGGGTATGGAAATGGGGATTGACATGTAAAACAAGCATGTTTCGAATTTAAATTAAAAATAATGAGATATCATTTATCTGAAAAAATATGATAATAAAAACTAAAAAACATGATGGAAGGCATAATAGATAAAACATTAGGAAAGATAAGTAAGCCCAAGGACATTAAAACACAACCAGAAAAAAAAAAAAAAAGAAGGCAGAATGAGGAAGAAATAAAGCTTATAGGCTTGCATTTTCAAGTTAATTCCTATTTAAGTCTTATTTCTCACAAACCCTAAATAACTTATATAGACACTTGTAACTTGCATAAGCTTTATAGGTTTCTTCCCAATTCTGGAAAATCATCCAGACATCTTAATCTTTATATATCTCTTTCTTTATTAAAAATATTTTCATTTTTACATCTTAACATCTTACAGAATTTTTTAAATACCATAGTAACATTTGTACAAGTTTACCAAGTATATTTAACATTTGTTGGTGAATTTTATGTTTCTGGGGGAATTTGACATTGTATATTCTCTCCTTATAAAGTATCAATCACAAAAATAACTTCTGCTTTTACCAAAGCTCATCCTTGGGAACCAGTGAGTTTATGCATGTTACTTAACAGAATATACAAGAGGTACTAAAAGGATGTATGGATGGCCCAAAAGTGGCCATATGAGCAGGATTACTGTCCATGGCTAGTAATTTTCTCTCCCTTCAGTCCCATCTTGATATCTGTCAAGTATTTTTGGTAAAAACTACAAAAATTGGACTCATGTCTTCCCTAAAATTTTATCAAAGCTATTGAAAGCAATTTTGTACTGTTGTTTGTGTTTTTTTAATCTATCTCATGGTTTGTATAGTCTATACAATAATCTAACATTAACATGCTTCTGATTTTGAGTAAGCTTAACATGCAAATAAAAAGAGTCAGTAGACATAGAGCCAAATATTCTCTGATCTATATTTATAGCCTTCTCTTGAATTAACTAAGGAAGCCCTATAAAACTACTATATTATAGTTAATAGTTGAGAAGCTTCTAGGCAGAAAGTCTTCTCCATGATAAGAACACAATTAGTCCTTTCTTCCATAGCCATCTCTATATCATGAGATGAATAATAGTTTGTGCCAGACATAGTTCACCCATTAGATGGCCTTAAGAACACAATGCCTTTATTATTAAGCTCATTTGTTGTTATTCTATTCCTTGTCACAAAGTCAGTGGTCAGCCTAATCTAGTACAGAGAATTTGTAGGACACTTGGCTATAAACATGCTTGAGTATGGAGTAGAAGGGTCAAACTCTATCTTTTCACCCAGCTTCTCCACTTAAACAGCACAGGGCAATTTGCAAATAGATGTAATCATAAGAGGCAATTGTTTCTCTGGATAGTGAATTTAGTAGCTTACAATTGATAGGCAACATGCTGTTGAATTCTCTGACAATTGCCTTCCTTGTTGCCCTCATAGAGGTATCCAAATGAGCCTTAACTCTGAGTCTAGCATTGGGAATAGGAACTGACAAGAGACAGGTCACATTCTTCTTTATTTTTAGAGTTCAATAAGAGACAGAACTTGGTTTTCTTAAAAGGGTTGCCCTGTGGTTTCTTTAAGTTTTAAGGGCAATGGTATGTACCAATGTCTACTCATTATCAAGCTGACAGTGTCTAATCTGAGATCCTTCCTGACAAGTCTTGGGGTGGTCAACTACTTGGAAATGCACTTGTAGTCTCTCTCTCTCTCTCTCTCTCTCTCTCTCTCTCTCTCTCTCTGTCTGTCTGTCTGTCTCTGTCTCTCTCTTGCTCGCTGTGTGTGTGTGTGTGTGTTTGCATAAATGGAGGTTGATAACCTGACAAGTGTAACTAGTACACTCCCTCCTGTACAAAACAAGGAACTATCTTTTGTGCTCCCTTGGAGCAAGGATGGCAAGGATATACAGAGATCTAGGCCTTAGAACATTTAGATTGATGTGTCTCTCTGGGGATTAATTTTCTACAGGTAGGGGATTTTCAGAGAGATTCTTTTTTATGTTTGGTATCAGGGTTTGTAAACTCCATCCTGCAGGTTTTAAGATGCTCTGGATGGTATCATAAGTAAAAGAAAAGTTGGACACAAGGAATTTCAATTGGATCTTTTCCTGTCCTTTATAGAAAAGATGAAAAGGTAGAGAAAATTTTTATTCCTAACTCCATGGATGTTTAACTTGCTCTAATTTTTCAGGAGGCAAGCCATGGTGACTGAAAGTGGCATGCATTTCCCATCTGTAAAGCACAATTGGGAGAGACTGATAGAGAGTAGCCTAATCCTGATCTTCTTTGAGTCTCTCAGGCACCTGGAAACAGACATCTTCTAGCAATGAAGGAGAACTTGACAGACTTAAAATCCTAAGACTAGTTCTCAGTGTAGAACTGCTACAAGCTTATCCAAATCTGAATTTTCAGTTCCTGCCTGTTTTAACTTGATTCCCTGATCTCATTCTTGGAATTATGTGAGTTCTAATCTTGTCATTGAGAGCTATAAAGGTGAGAAGCCCTGACACCCGTTCCCCCTTAACCTTGTCTGTAGGACAGATCAAGTTGAGAAGCACCTAACCAAAGAGATAAAACCTTTTCTCTTTCCCAGAAGCTACGTAACAGTTTAAGGTCCCATTGTTTGCAGTGATATAAACTAAAGTAATATCTTACTTCATGCAGATGAAAGTGGGGCCTCAAACATTTCAAATAGTGACTGGGACAAATGGTAGCTAACAAGAAAATACCAAACCCTTTGCCTGAAATAAATTTTGAGGGTTTCTAACAGGTCTAGGAGGAGAGGAAAGGCCCACATTGTTCCTGATCAAATAAAAAAGTGGCTCTGCTACAGGGTCTCATTAATCTCATGATCACTTTCTTAATCTTTAGAGCCATATTACATTTTTAAAATCCAGATAGTAATCAAACATGAAAAGCACTCCTGACAGCTTTGTTTTTATTTAAAGATGGCTATCTAGACTGGGAAAGCTCCCTTACACTTTACCACATTTACACTCAGTTCAAATAGCTGTAACCCAGAGACTACTAAACATAGACAATAACACGAGCATAAACCAAACTTAACAGCACAAACAAAACTAAAAGAACTAAGAAAGTGGTGGCATTTCAGTTTTTCTTTCTTCCCCAAGCTTTCTCTATGGCTGTGACTGAAAGATGAAAGCAAAGGCAAGAGAATGCAAAGCACCATGGGGCAGAAAAGTGGACAAATGTGAAGCAAAGGAGTCCTGCTGGAGAAAGAGCATCATATCTCAGTTAAAGAAAATGAGCCTGGAGGTACAAACAGCAATAGCAGGCATTAAAGCCCAGTAGACACTGCATTTCAAACTTTTTGTCCAGTGTAACCTATCTCTGAAGGAGCTGTCTACTGGCAGCAGCTTGTCTATCACCTGGCAATTTATCAGTTACATCTCTGTGAGGATATGTACTCTACAAATGCTCAGCCCAGGACTATTGAAAACATCAGAGTGCTAACTCCCTATGTTGTAAATCAGTGTTGGAGGCACATAGCCAGGAAACGTCTTTAAATAACCTGTAGAAACCAGTGAACACATGGTCTAAAACAACAGTTTAATTTTAAAATAAAACAAAAAATCTAAAAAACAAACAATAAAATGCCTTGGAAGTCTGGAATTACCTCCTTAGTCTAATATACAAAGTCTAATATACAAAGGGATGTAGTGGTTCTAAGCCCAGTGGCACTGGGATATAAATGCTCTCATTTGGTTTATTTCATGTGGTTATATTAGCCAAGATGGCAGAGAAATCACATAGCTTTTGCCATTTTTAAGATATCGTTAGCTAAGATTATTACAATGTTACATGGTTGCCTCCATTATAAGGAGATTACCAGCTTAGATGGCAGAAAAACCCACTTTCTATTCCTGGTAAATCAGTTCTATAATAAACTGAACTCATCTTCAGTCAGGGTACAAAGCCCTGTGAAATTCATACATCTTCTATTTTCTATAAATAAACAAATGAGAGGAAGAAAGGAAGGAAGGAAGAAGGAAGGAAGAAAGGAAGGAAGGAACGAACGAACGAAGGAAAGAAAGAAGGAAGAGACTTTAGTTAGGTTGGTATAGATATAAGAAATAGTACCTATATCCTCAGCAGATAGGACCTAAATAGCACATAAAGAAACAGAGGATGGAATTCCAAGATCCCAGCTCAAGAAAACAGATATACTATGTAGCTTTTAAAGTCATTTTAAAGTAGCTAGTATCAGTGTGAGGTCTCTGTGTGAAAGAAGAAATGTGGCTGTCACACAAATTTTAGTTCAGAACAATGGAGACCCTATCTCTTTCTCAGGTTGTACAAGAAGACAAGGGACGGATAAATTAAAAATGATTTGTCTGTCTCCTGGTAGAAGAGGAGTCCCAAATGATCTTAAGGAATATCTCTGCTCTTAGCACCTCAGTCAGATTTCCCCTTGACCAGTGTGACTTCACATCTCTGTGGAGCCAGACTTGAGGTTAATAGTAGAGCCTTAGTCTCTATTCACAGGTCTTTAGTCACCAAGTCGCCTAATTTGCTTCCTATGGTACAAATGCATTAGTATTAGAAGAAGAAGCATCTGAGGGGGCTTTCTTAGTTAGAAAGAAGAAAAAAACTAAAGTCACCAATACTGTTCTAAGATGATGGAAATGTACCAGCAACTAACGGGCACACCTCCTTTTCCTTCCAGGTTTGACGTAGTTTATACTCAGCTTACTGATTCCTCAGTACTTAGAACAAAAACACTATCCCAAAAATAATCATACAACAGGTAGTTATGAGAACTCTCAGACATGGACAGAATCAGACCTTAAAGAAAGGCTTTTATTAGGAGAGAGGAAATATACACATAGCAAATAAACATCCACTGCAAATCATAGGGGGAACTTGTGATACTGTGTATGCAAATGGTGCAAATGAGTATTATGCCAAATATAAGGTATACATACATGTAGTAATGCTGACTCAGAATTAATGGGCAGAAATTAGTGTTTCTTCTTCTATGTGCCTTATTGTAATGAGTGAAAACAAACCAATCTCTGTATCATCAAACTATTTATGAAAGAAGTTTAAAGGCACTCCAGCATGAAGCTTTGTCTTAATGCATGATGATCTCAGATTCTGTATCTCACTTCTTCCTTCTCCACTGTGATCTTGTCTGTTGTCTGATATCACGCTATAGTCATTAAAAATGTCAATTGTTAGAGAAAAATGTTTCTGTATCTTGTGACGGGGATGTCCTTATGTATGCTGTAAATATATGTTTCTCTTATTGGTAGATGAATAAAACACTGATTGTCCAGTAGCCAAGTATGTAGTATAGGCAGGGCTACCAGATGAGGAGAATTCTGCTGAAAAAAACCCACCAGGAAAACATCAATATAGCTACTGGAAAGATAGGATGCTTAGGCATTCTCTGGTAAGAAAAGGCCATTAGGAATACCTAGATTAATAGGTATGGGATAATAATTAAGATAGAGCTAGCCAGTAAGAAGCCTAACCTATCAGTGAAACAGTTATAATTAATATAAGCCTCTGTGGTTTTATATGGAGCTAAACTGTTGTGGGACCAAATGAGACAGAAACTCCATCTACAATCTTGTGAAAAGTCTCAAAGCGTCCTGTTTTGGGAATAGAGATTATATTTTTGACAAGATGGAACTGTATCAATGTTCCTCTTAACTGTTGCAAAAAATTATCAATTTGATTATCAAATAAATACTCTATTGGAATATGGAATGTACAGAACACCAGGAAATTAGATTTTCTCTCTAAACCCTGATTTTACTATGTATCCTAGGCTATTCTTAAATACTCTGGACACCCCGGACTAGTATCAGACTCCCAAAACTCCTACCTCAGCCTCTGTGTTTTAGAAAGAATACAACATGGAGCTGTGTAAAACTATACAAGAAAAAAAAAGGCTACCATTTTTCTAGATGCCTCCCTTGAGATACTTTTCCTTCATTATTCATCTAAAAGCATTGTTATTTCCACAATCATGGAATAGTTTTAGCTGTCACTGACTTTGAAACACAGATTAAACTATATACATGCCTCCATGGCTAGGATCTCTCAATAGATAAGCTTGTGTGATATATCTGAATTATTGCATGTTTCTAATATTTCATTGTTTTCCATTGCTACAGACTACAACCTTAAGAATATCCTTTCCACTATAAATGAATATGCAGTTTGTGCCCGCTCTGTACATTTTAGTAACAATGCATGCTACAGAATTTGTACATACTTACATGTGTGTTTGATTCTCTTATAAATGGAAGCCTAGAAACCAAGCTATCAGTTCATAAATGTTTGCAAATATTCAAATTTAAATACATTTTCATCTAATTTTCCAAAATGTGACATTTTGCATTGCCATAAAATTGAAGATTGCTAAAGGGCATGATGACACACATACATAATAGGCAGAGGCAGGGAGATACAGGATTTGAAGAGAGTCTAAGCTATGTTGTGAGTTCAAAATTAATCTAAGTTACACAAATAGATCCTGTCTTGGAAAGTCAAGGGCTGAGAATGTAGGTAGATGTCAGAAGATTGAGGCAGGGATTTTTTAGTCCCCAAGCACTCAAAAGTAATCAGGTGAAGATCCTATTTTCCAATCTTACCTATCTTTGACAATGTATTTAATCTGTGGTAAGTACAGTGGGTACCCCTTTATTTCTATAATAGCTAATAATGGAAAGATTCATTCATATATTTACTGGCCCTTCATTTACTGTTGCTTTCTTGACTCTTGTTTACATAGTTTCAGATGGTCTATGACTAACTTTGACTTATAACAGTTCCTTACATTTTGGTTTATACACATTCTTTTACATTAAAAAATATATTTTCCTACTCTATGGCTTGTATTTTATTTTGTTCATGAAATAAAAGATTATTTAACACAAACTGGTATTTAGTAAACATATAGAATTAATAAATAAATTATGGGATGTGATCATCATTAAAATAGTAATTAGCCCTTTTTGTGCTTGTAACCCAGCACTCATGAAGTTCTTCATCTATCGAGTTTGGTGCCAGTATGAGGCCATCTCAAAAACATGACAAAACAAAAAGTCTTCTCATAGTCTAAAAATTGCATGACTAAAGAAATACACATAAAACTATGAAAAAAGTAATGATTTAAAAATCATTTAAATTTTTAAATAGACACTACAGTTTTATTGGTATTTTCACAGTGTAAGAAAATTATGGAGTTTATTAAGATTTCCCTGTCGTCAAATCAATCACACTATAATATATATCACTTCTGAGGTTAAAATAATAAAAGATAATTTAAGGAATGTGACACCCCTTTGAAGACTAGCCTTTAACAGTAGTACAAACAAAACAAGTGAGCTGCAATGATTTCACTAATGTAGTCAAGCACTGACATCTATTGGCAAAAATGAGCCATACAGAGTTGGGTAATGTAGAAACAGACAGAATTTTTTAATTACCTTTGTTTAAATATTATATTTACTTGAAAATGGTGTTTAGCAATGGTTTAGGTTAAGTAAGGTAAGACTTTTGTTATTTGAAACACAGAACCCCAAATATGGAAGTAGAATGCTTAAAGAGATATAGATAACCTCATTGTCTTCAGATCAAGATTATAAATATAAAAACGACATTTGTTGTTAGAAGAAGAATTTGATTTAAAAGAATGGATAGTTTAAACTCAGCAAATGTGTACTGCTGTCAATTCTTAAAGGAGACAGGGAAAGGCATAATACTTTCCAAGTGAATCAAATCACCAAGATTTTCCTTTGATGTGCATTTATGAGCTCTCATTCATAAATTCATAATGAATTCATACTTTTTTCCCAACTTTTTTCTCCCATAAGTATGATTTCCAAGACTTTCATCCTGACAGTTCCCAGGAATACATCTCTTCAAGACACCAATACACTATATGATGCCTCCATATTAGCTAGCTTCCAGTGTAAAATAATTCATTCACACTTTCAATAATAATTTTAAATATTAGATGTTGTAAGCCTGATGCATTATGACATAAAAGTGAGCAACTCATACTGAAACCCCAGCTTACCTACAACTTAGGAGAAAATAATAGAAAATGTGAAATGAATAATACAATGTGTCAGCATAGGTAGTGTTATAGCTGGTTGGTAGATAAAGCTGTTAAGAGGATAAAGATAATTATAAATAGGGACTGCATAATGTCAGCAATGACAAATTTTCTGGTCATATAAATTCTTCTTTGACATTGAAGTGAATCCAGAGAGAGAATAAAGTCAAGGGCCATGAAAAGGGAATTCAGGAGGTGGGGGCTGGGGAAGCAAATGTAAAAATGGCAGAGTGGATGTTTAGAAAGGTAAATAAGCCAACAGACCAGTGTGACTGGGACAGAACAAATATTGTGTTTACAGTAGACAACCAGAGAAGAGACAGAGGATGAAATCTTCAGGGTTGTGTGTCCCCTAGAGGACATGCTTTAACTTTGAGTGAAGTAAAAAACTACCTTTTCTAAGTTTTTGGTGTAGTAACTGACTCCACATAAGGGCAAAAGATGTGGAGGCATGGCTGAGATTTGAGATGCTATGGTGGGAATTAATACGACAATAGAGAGATAAGGCAGTGCATATCGTTTCAAAATAAACTTATAAATAATTGGGTAACTAAAATAAGCCTGAGAAAGACAAGAAAGAGGTAGACGAAAGGAAAAGTCTATAAACAAAACTAAAAATTAATTCTCACCCTTCTCCCCTCCTTGTCTCCCTGCTTCTCCTCTTCTACATCTAGAAAAACAACCAAAACAAATCAAATTAAAACCAACAACAACAACAAAACTCAAATGGGTATCCAGATATTATCATTTATTTTCACTTAAATATAGTTTGATGAAAGATTCTGACAAGATTCTAAGCTCAAGGACATGAAATTCCTGTTTCCATATGATTTATTCCAGAATTGCTGCAAATGAGAAACATTGTTTATTTTCCAAGTGTAGTTCAGATGCATAACAAAATGCTGTTTCAATTTATCATAACACTATAAAATTGAATTATTCTCTGTGATCATCTAATAAATATGTTCCCCAAAGTTTCTCCCTCAGGCCAGAGGGCTTCGTTTGTTAGATCCATGTACCACTTAACTATAAAATTCTAATTGATAAACCTACTCAGTAACAACATAATAGTTGTAAGCTAATTAGCCCATCAATACCATAGTCAGATCTGGATCATGAATGGAGGAGTTCAAACCTTCAGTGGAAGCACTTTTCACTGGGTTTTGCAATGCAGATATTTGGTTTGTTTCAAATCCATTCTGCTGGCCAAGTTACCGGTGAGCCACCTCTGTGTCAATTATGAGCTCCAGATTTATAATCAGCAGCTCCACATGAGACACTGTGGGTGGCACACTCTCATTTCCTTGTCTTCCCTCCAATGCTGTTTATTCATGGGAAATGGGTCATAAATCCTTTTGAAAGACATTTATCCACCTTTGTGGAGTAGTGCTTCAGCAATTCCATCCTTGGAAACACTTCCCTGAACTATTTGGAAAAATAATTTTGATCCTAACGTTTACTTTACTGTTGTTCTTGGGATGAGCCCAAAGATTGAAACCACAACTCCTTCCTGCCAGAGGCAACCTACCCCTGAGCTCCACACTCAGTCCTTTCAAATGACTGCTTAGTTTCCACCTGCATTCTTTGTTTCATATATCATTTCTCAGACGCTTCAAATTCACTGTTTGGCCACTATGATATTTAAATTTTATATTCCTAAGTTAGTTACTTTGCAGAAATAACATACCTTAACAGAAAATTAATTATACAGAGTAACAAAAACACTGATAATGGGTATTTTTAGAGCTAAATGTGTGTATGTGGGTGTGAGTGTGTGTGTGTGTGTGTGTGTGTGTGTGTGTGTGTGTGTGTGTGTGTGCACCTAAGCACCAGGGGAGATTTAGAATTGTCTTACTTTCACTTTCTGCTTTCTAACTTTCATTTTCAATATCCTTTGCTTCTCACTGGATTGTGAATGTGCCCTTTCCCCATGTCTGAAAATCTTTCAACCTTCACCATTCATTCTAAGAATCAGCAATATGTTATGTTTTTATAGAACCTTTCTTCCAGGGAACAGAAAGTGTTTCATATATATTACCACATTCATCCTAAAAATTTCCCTCACAGCACCTATAGCCCTGACTGAAGTATGCCTCCATTTGAACCTCCAGCCATCTCTCTAGTTCTTCTCTCCATGGCTGCCTTCTCTATAAACTCTGTAAATCAGTTTCAAAACCCGGTGTCTGGAGAAAATATGTATAATTCTATCACTTCAGTGACCTTTCTTTGAATTCTGTGCACAGAATTCACCATCTCTGTTCACATGGTATTAGTTTTTTGTCAATTTTATTTATTTTTTTCTCCAATATAGTGAAATAATTTCACTTTATAAGATACTATAACTCCTGTTTTGCAACCATATCACTTATGTTTGTTTTAAATTGTATTCATATCCCTCTGTAGTTCATTTTTAACTAGTAAGGTAAGTCAAACCCTGGATTCTATTTGACTCTTGTATCCATCTTTCTTTCCTTTAGTTTTCCTGGATTTCTTTTTCTTTTTATTTTTTTACTCATTTTACATCCATTCATTTTCTTTTCCTCCTCTCTTCTCCCTCCCTGCCCCACTCTCCTCTATTCCAAGCCCTCAATACATTTCCCCTCCTTTTCTATGTAGGAAAGGTAGGTATCCCATGAGTATTAACAAATCATAGCATTTTAAGTTTCAGTCAGAATAAGCACCTCCCCATGTATTAAGACTGATCAAAGCAACCCAGTATAAGGAATAGAGTCACAAAAGCAAGGAAAAGAGTAGAACGCAGACCCTGTTCTCACTGTTAGAGGTCCCCAAGAGGACCAAGCTACACAACTGTAACATATGTGCAGAGTGCCTAAGTCAAGTCAGTCCTTATATTCATCTTGATTTTGTATGTTAAAATATGTTTCTCCCAGAAGAGATAGCTAGCATTTGCTTGTATTTACCCTGTGGTATTCTGTTTGGCAAATACCTAAATGAACTACTTTATATACTCCTCACTTCACACATTAGAGTACCAGCCTGCCTATATATTAAAGATGGAACATGAAGGTCTCTAAAGATAGAATAACTGGGCCAAGGATGTACATGCTGAGGGGTTGAACTTTGGCTTGCATTGAAGGAATTCCATATTTGACACTCTATTTTCTCTAAGCAATTATTGTGCATTAAAAGCTTCAAGAAAACAATATAAATGTTGTTTTGCTTTTTAACATAATTCATCCATCATCTACAAAATCATTGTACTACAGATATACCTGGGAACTAAATTCCAAATTGAAAATGGTTTGGAAATTCAGACTAAAACTGACTACTTAGAAAAGAGTATCAATATTCAAAGTTGGTGGTTCTTTGAGACTCAAAACTAAATCACACTCTTAAATCTCAGTTAAAAATTTCCAACATAACAGGGATTATACCTGAGTAGGATATATAACCTACATTGCCTGCCCTTTTCTGAAATATTTTTAATGGGAACTCACTAATTCCCAGGCTGATCTTGAACTTATGATCATACTGTTTCAGCCTCTCCAGTAGCTGGGATTACAGGCCAGCAGCAGCAAGTCCTGAAAAGTAACTACTCACCAATATGTGTGTGTGCAAGTTCATTGAGTGTGTGTGTGTGTGTGTGTGTGTGTGTGTGTATGTGTGTGTGTGTGTGTGTGTGTGTGAAGAGAGCACAGGTATACAGGCATGTATATGTTGGAGGTCAGTATTTGATGTCTTCTTCAACCTCTCTCAACCACAGATTTTGAGATCACATCTCTCACCGGACCTGGAACTTACCAATTTGGCTAGACTGGCTCACCAGAAAGGCCTGGGGATTTCTCTGTCTTCTCTCCCTCGGTACTGGAGTACAGGAGGGCACCTCTGGGACATCTGGACTTTTTATGTGGTTGGTAGGGATCCAAACTCCAGCCCTCATGCTTGTATATCAAACCCTTTGCCAAGACATTTTATTGGTTATTTACTCTTACTAATCACACAAAACTGCTAGAAAGTAAAATAGATCTTATTCTAAATCTGTTTGATTATTAATTTTTATTAGATTTATTTATTAGATGTATTTATTAGTTGTGCATATGGAGGCAAAAGCACAACTTGCTGGAGTCTGATCTCCCATACCTGGTTGAGGTTATCAGGCATAGAATCAAATGTCTTTACCCACTGAGCCATCTTACCACATTATCAGTTTGTTTGTTACATTTATCCATGCCATAGAGAACACATGTTGATTTGACTTGGATTATCTTCAGTTCTTAAGTAGAACAGTCACTAAAGGTGATCTCGCTGTTATATTAATATTAAAAAATTGAAATGACCTTAGTAACCGCTGTGATCATGTACTTCTATTTTATAATTCAAGTATCTCCTATTACTCTAAATCTTTTTAAATAATTTGACAATTTTCTCCACTGTCTCCTCTTGATAAAAATGTTCTTTATACACTGAAAACTTTTAAGTATTTTAAGTGTCCTCTAGATGCACTTTGAGTGAGTGAAACTAAATAATGTATGCAGATGTAAAATGAAAGATGAATTTCCCATGCAAACATTTAGACCATATGAAGCCATGCAAATACAGCCTTCAGAAGGAAAATGTTTGTCATTATTTTTTTTTTTCAAATTGATCTCTGTCATCAGACTACAATTGCAAAATAAAGATTTACATTTTTTTGACTGAAAAAATAATTTACATATCACAGAGTAAGTGACTTCACAGTGTGAAAATTCCTGGACACATATTCAAGCTGTAGATCATTAGGAAAGAAACCAGAAGAGTCACAGTAATGAGTGGATTTGATTTATTACAACTTGAGAGAAATGCTACCAAAATCCTTCAAACTAAAATTTAAACATCCTGACTATGGAATGGATTCAGTGGTGTTCAGAAATTAAACTAAAGAGTAGTGTGGTTATTTGAAGATTGCTTAGAAAATAAATATGTATATCTGGTAGGGAGCATGTTAATATAGAAAAGTTGCTGGTTGGAAGAGAAACCCATTAAAGAAGAAGGATACTTACATCTGCCCCAAGACCAAGGACCACCTCAAGTGAACAAGAAGTAGATTCTCCTGCAACATATTTGTGTGAGTATAAAATGATTTAAACATTGTTATAAAATTGAACTTACCTCAAAGAGGAAACTGATGACATTTAAAGGTAAAAGTTCCAGATATTAGATCATATTTACCAGACTCAGCAAGATGAAAATCATAAAATAGAAAACTTTTGCTAGCTAGCTAATCATTTGATAACAAATAATATATATTGTCCCAGATTGTCAGAGCACTGACACTCTGACAAATAGTTTGATTCAAATTTGAAAAGAAATGTTCAACAAAGAATGATATTAGACATCACAGGAAGAAAGAAAAGATACAGAAACATAGAACCCAGAGAATTATAGAGCAAGGATGGAAGAAAAAAATCTTTTCCCTTTATTTTTCAAAAAAATAAAAGACTAAATAAGTAATAAATCATTCATCAAGGACATAAGGAGATAATTATCAAACTCCAAAATAGTAAGTTAACATTTTTAAATGTGAAGAAGGGGTTACAAACACACAGAATACACACTTAATTGGAATTATATATATATATATATATATATATATATATATATATATATATATATATATGATTGACTTAGGCCATGAATAATTCTCTAGTTTTAAAAACACAGTCCATACACGTTTAATTCTTAGCTTAATAAAATTCTGATAGTCAATATGAGAAAGTCACTGAGATCAAGATGAAATGGTTCTTTTATCTGTGCCTCTACCTCCATAAATTACATTTGTATTTATGTGTGCACAGTTACATGTGAGAAGTTTGTACCATGTGTCAAATTTCTGACAGCTCTTTTGATCTCATTCTAACATAAGTTGCATCCCAAAATAATAAATTTTAATATGTGTACCATTTAAGGTCTGTTTTAAGAAATCAATAGAAATTACTAAACTTTGTATTATCTTTAAAAGAAACCTTATTAATAAACTTAGAAACTTTAATTATGGCTCCTATAATGCTGAAGGCATGTTACCATTGTCTATGTGATTTTAAAATAAATAAAGCAGCCACAGATTTCACAAAGTAATGGTATTAATTATTTATACTAATTGCTTCTGAGCAATTGGGAAAGGAGTAAACCTTAAACCTTGGTTTGCTAAGGGACAACACAAGCTCTTACCCCATCAGCCCACTAATAATTAATCCCCTGTCTCTTGAGGTTAGGCTATGCTCCCCTGCCTGAGCAAGAGAATCTGTCAAAACTTTTGTGTTGAGGCCACTCTGTTTTAGGTGGGCCATGATAGTGTTCTCTCCTAAGTCTTTTCTTCTAGCAGAAACCCAACAGTTAAGGGGTGAGTTAAAGAAGCACTCCTAAGTCAAGTATAATTTAGTTCCTAATTAAGGTATTTTTCTTTAGGTAATTGCTTTCAAAGGTCTTTCCATTGCATTAACAGAAATGGAAGCATCACTATTCACACTAAAGTAAAAGATTAGCAACTAAGATGTAATATATTTTTTAATTTTATATTGTTTAGAAAAAGTAACTCAAGAACAATTATGGGTTTTTAATAATTCTATCACCATCCTCATCAACAACACCAACTATCTTCTGACCATTACACTTACAAGTAAACTAAGCATAGCCATGGGATGCATGAAATAAAGAAGCAAAATAATGGCAGAGTCAAACAGCCCGTGGAGTGAAATTAACTTTTAAATGTGACAATTCATTTCAATTTTATCCACATAGCTTCCAAACATTTTTTCTAGAGAAGTTAATTTATATGCAAAAGTAAAATATAAAATGTGTATTTCTATTTTTTTCTTCATTAGTTACAAAAAAGAATATAAACACACAAAATTAGTATTACAGCAGGACTCCCCATGGAATTCTTGTCAAACAAAGGTATATAGTTACAGTTAGATTAACACCTACATAATGAGGCAATTTTGCTTATTTTTTAATTATCTGTGCATGAAAATGAAAGTTTGAGACTTAGCAACAAAGAAAGAATCCAACAGCAGCTATTTTTAAGTACACTTGAATCTGCTTCTGCCAAAATTTTCACTCCTGACTAGCCACATCTTTTTCTGAATTGTTAAATGTCACAGGATACTTAGCTAAGTAAACTCAACTATTAGTAATAAAATTTTGCTACAATGCATTGTGAAGAATTGATATTTACTAACCCTTGTTTCTCTTTCCACTTCAGCTTTTATCAGAATTTTAAATTCATTCATTCCACATTATGAATATTGTTATGAGACTAATGGAATCACTTTTCTTAAATGGTAGACAAAGCTCAAAATTAAAGCAATTATAGTTGTTTCAGATAAAAACATTTAGAATGTGTATTATATATTATCTATATATAGATTATAATATATATATATACAGAGAGAGAAGAGAGAGAGAGAGAGAGAGAGAGAGAGAGAGAGAGAGAGAGAGAGAGAGAGAGAGAGAGAGAGAGAGAGGAACATTCCCTGTGTTTAAGGCTATACAAATTAGCTACACAATATAGAAGTTGACAGAATGATAGAATTTGTCAAAAACTTCCAGGCTTCTAATCATTGTTGTGAAGTTATAGTAACATTGTTAAACTACCCATGCCTTCTAAAGAAGTGGTAAAAAAGTGAAATCTGAAGGAGTGTGTGCACATTAGTTACTGAGAGGTAAAACTGTTTTGATAAATAAAAGGTAAGGAAGGCATATTCAATTCAGTAAAGTATATTGTAAGACAAACACAGAACATGGGTAAAGCATTGTCAAATGCACAAGGTGATTGAAACATAGTAAGGAGATACAATGAAGTTCTTTCATGTTGATACCTATTTAAATTAGTCTATGACTAATATATGTAAACACAATATTCTACATTATATGAGCTGAGATTCAGAGCACCCCATCTTGAAGAAGCTAAGACAATAATATTTGTGTGGAACTGAGTGTGTAAGACAATGAGTTGTATGTCTCCATGACTTTTGAATTAGAAAACACTTGTATTCTAACAGAAATACTGAAGATGGGTTCAGGACACTTATAACATGTTATGAGGTAATATATTGTTCATTTAATTTTCTGTATTTCTACTAGCATGTCCAGAATAAAATGAAAATAATAAATAACATGAGAAGCAAGGAGACAAATTTAGAATAGGCTCAATGAAAACACTCAAGATTTCTTTTTATTTTATTTTTTATTATTTCTTCTTATTTTAATATTGATCCCAGTTCCCTCTCCCTCCCTCCCATGCCCCCCAAACTCCCTGTCATCCCATCCCCCCCCTACTCCTCGGGGAGGGTGATGCCTTCCAGGAGGGATCACCAAAATTTTTCATTTGGAGTAGGGTCTAGGCCCCCACCCCTGCCTTTAGGCTAAGGGAGTATGCCTCCATAGTGAATGTGGTCCCAAAGTCCTTTTATGCACCAGATACATCCTGGTGCCACTGTCAGAGGTCCCTTAGTGTGCTCAGGCCTTCTAACTGAGATCCACCTTTAGGAGGTCTGAGTTGGTATAATGCTGTTTTCCCAGCTATAATTCTGGGGGGACCATGAGCTCCCCTTAGTTCAGGACAGCTCTCTCTTTGGGTTTCTGTAGCCTGGTTTTGACCCCTTTTCTTATCACTCCTTCCACTCTGCAGCTGGATTCCAGGAGTTCTGCTCAGTGTTTAGCCATCAGTGGTTGCTTCTGTTTCCATCAGCTACTAGGTGAGAGTTTTGGACATAGAACAAAGTATCACCAGCCTATAATACACACTGCCACAGAAACTAGGATACAAGGGTGAACCTAAGAGATTCATACAAGGTCCCTCACAGAAGGAGAAAGCAACAAGAGCTCCTGAGCATATTGGGAGTGGGGCGGGTTGGGGGGGCAGTGAGTGGAGAGGGAATTAGGAAAAAGAGGAGGGAAGGAGAGGAGAATATTTGGAACCAGGAAGATTGACTCTGGGAACAAATAGACAACAGAAAGAGAGAGAGAGAGACAGAGAAGGAGAGAGAGAGAGAGACAGAGACAGAGACATAGACAGAGACAGAGAGATAGAGTCAGAAAGACAGAGAGAGACAGAGAGACAGAGAGACAGAGTCAGAGATGCTATAATAGAGGGAGCCATTATAGCTTTAAAGGGAAAACTGACTCTAGAGAAATGTCCAGAGATCTACAAGGGTGACCCCAACAAACAATCTGAGCAACAGTGGAAAGGCTACCTTCTATGACCTTCCCTGATAATGAGATTCAAGATATCTTTTTCAATTTAACTGACTTTAATCATTTTTATTTTCTTGAGTCTGGAGAGAAAAAAAAGATAAAGATGAATTGTAACACTTAAGAATTTACAAGATTTTAATCTCCATGTCATTTATGAAGCCTTCAATTAGCATATTTTCAAAGAATAGACTATAACAATAAGATGACTACCTCTAATTCATCTAATTAAATATATGTTGTGATATTGAATTCACATACTAATGAAGAAAGATTCTAATATTTAAATTCTTAAGCAAAAACTTCACATCTTTAAGTTAGATATTTTAATACTTATTAATAAAATCAAGCCTATATTCATGCTAAAATTACCTTATTCTGTTACATTTAGAACTCTGTTCAGCCCACTTTTCTATTATACTTCCTTGAAAGATAAAAGAACAATATACCTTGATTTTCCAAGAGAAATAAACTCTTTGAAACTGTCCATCAACTAATAAAACCACCAATTCAATTACTTTTCCAATCTTGAGACTATAAAATGACCTAATTTGTAACTGGCATTATGACAAGGACCTAATAAACTTATAATGACTTGACATTATGGATGAATTTCCACTGAAAATAGAGGGGTTTATGACTTGGATAATTTCACATTGGTGAAATGCAACTTCTGTAAAAATCCTCCTGATCCTTGCTTTTTTTCTAATTATAACTTCAGGTACTAAATACACACACACCAAAGAGAAAAAAAAAACAAATAACTGAGGGAGTTATTAACACTATATAAGAAGAAATAAGTGTTTATTTTATTTTATGCATTATAAGTTGCTTTATATAAATTATTTGCATATTAATATAAGAACATGATGATGATAAGTAAAAGACACTAGTTGGATGTATAGCAGAATACTGCTTTTTCTAATGAGTTGTATATAAACATGATTTTGTATAATAACAAGAGCCCTGATAAAGAACATTTGGAATGTAAGTTTTTCATTTCTAATACTTAAGCAATTGTTTTTATCTCACACTGTATCAAAAATAAAGATGTGACTTTAAAAATACACCAACATCATAAATACACATTCACACATATTTCAGCAAATATTGTATATTGAAAAACAAATCCCTATTGCAAGGCCTTAATCAAACCTAATTACTACAAACTTCTAAGTACGTAAGCCCATCTCCATAATAAAATGTCATTCAGAAGCCACACAAAGAATTCCTTGGGAAGGAATTTGTAAATGTCCACTAGAGTCCAGCTCTAGACAATGGTGTATGTCTCACTGTTTCCAAATATTTTTAGAAGTTGGAATCATAAATTTATTGTTCTTAAATATAATTGAAATGCTTGCATTCTAATTTTCCTCATATTTGAAATCTTATAAGTCAAAGGTTTAAGGTATTCCTGGCTTTCTAGGATTCCTGTAAGAACAAAATCATCAATTCAAGAACATCATACTCAGCAAAAAGCTTCACATTTTAACTCCCAACTTCACCCTTGTTCTCTTTGCTAAACCTTATAAAAGGGTATATTTAACTATATTTTCAATTGCTAAAATCAAGTTTTTTCTACTTAATGGAATAATGAATTCAAACATTCTAAATTGAATATTGATAAGAGGAAAAGAAATCATAGACAAAGCAAGTGAGATATGAATAAATTTATAGTAGAGATAAGAATAATATGACTTGAGTCCTTTTTAGCTTTGGTAAACATACCATGATAAAAAGAATGCTAAGGCATGAAAATAAATGAAGTGTACATTCAGTACCAGCTTTAAAATTTCCATGTACAACTTAAATTACTCAAACACACTTTTGTTTAAAAACCTAAGTGTTTTGTTCTCTTCAGAAAGAATTCAATTTGTTAATATGAAGAAAAGGAATGAAAATAATAGAAAATAATAGTGTTGCAAAGTGAGAAATTTGTGTTGCAGAAAAAGAATCTCCCTACTTTACCTCATAGATGCAGCTGGCATTCCCTGCCTTTGCATAAAGGTCGGCGATGGAGGAAATTGCTTTTACTTTGCATGGCATCTGGTCAGGGGATGACATAAGCTCCAATTTGTTTTTCAGAAAATGAAAACCTGTTCATTATTGGGTGTGGTCATCAGCAAGGGAAGAGAGGGTGCTAGATGAGCAGTTATAGATCTATTGTAGAAATGTCAAGCAGAGATTTTATTCTGGTGAAGTAAAAGAAAAGGTGAAATAAGTCACGACGTATGAAAAGGAATAGAATATGTTGAAAGGGAGAAAAAGAAGAAAGTGACTCATAGATCTTCATTCAGGATGTTGAGTAGATGGGAGAAAACAATGACTGCAAAAAAAAAAACTATATAAAAGGATGTCATAGACAAAGGAGACATAACAAAAACAAAATAGCCATTTTGTAAGTCAGCTCTGTGTATAATGAATATATGCAAATTTAAAGTGGAGGAAATACTTAAATAGAAGACAAATTTGAAGAGCAAATAAAACTGTGTTGGTGGAAATTTTGAGTAATGATACAAAGGGAAATAATCAAGGGGAATACTTGAAAAAAAACATGAAATCTGAATAATCAACAGTCAAGATTACAGAATATATAGTAAAGTTACATAAATAAATACTGAGACTACCCACAATGAAAACAACATTCAAAGGGGAAACAGATGAAGGTGTGAATCATAAAAGTATATAACCATGAGATTATTTACTATGATATTCATTAAGAAGATATGGCACTAAACTAAAGAACTGATTCCAAAAACAGAATCCTGTAAACAAAATACCAGTTTTTAATAATTCAAAAGAGGCCTTAAATTTGAGAGGGAATGTGGTTGGGACATGGGAGAGGTTGGAGGAAGGATGGGGAATTTAAAGTGATTATTATGTTTATATTTTGCTTCACTGTTCATCCCCATTCAAACTAATTTATCAAGCAAATATACAGCTAAATACGAATATAAACATAATACAGTTTAGTTAGAAACTCTTCAAATGGACATGAGTATAGAAGTTGAAGATTTGGTTCATTGGCATGCAGTGGAAGCATTAGAATTAAAGTCCACATCCCAAGCACTCACATAAAAACCAGAGAGGGATGTGTAAATCTGTAGCCAAGCAATGGCGGGCAGAGACAGATTGATGCTAAGAGCTTGCTGATCAGCCAGACTAATCAAAAGAGTTAAGACATGAGAAAAAAAGGAACATTGAGTCCAGGGAAAAATAGCAAAGAGCAAGAAAAGAGATACCTTTATATTGGGAGCCATTATAGGTTTAGAAAGAAATCTGTCACTAGGGAAATGTCCAGAGAAATACTAGGATGACCTTAATCTAAGAAATAGGGGAGAGGCTATCTTAAATGACCTTCCCCTGCAATGAAATCGATGACTACCTTATATGCCATCCTAGTGCCTTCATCCAGTAGCTGATAGAAATAGAAGCAGAGACCCACAACTAAGCAGTGAGCTAAATTTCTTGAATCCAGTTATAGAGAGGTTGGAGTGATGAGCAAAGGGGTCAAGATCATTCTGGGGAAAACCACAGAAGCAGCTGACAGCTGAACAAGGGGGAATTCATGAAACACAGACTGACAGTTTAGAAACCAGCATAGGACAGAACCAGGCCCATTGCATGCAGGCAGCATTCAGGATGTCTGGGCAGTTTATAGGGCATGTAGTAATGGAACAGCATTTATACCTGGTGTACAAATGGACATTGAGAGCCCATTCCCCATAAAGGGATACTTTCTTAGCTTAGACACATGGGAGAGGGCCTAGGTCCTGTCCCAAATGATGTGACAAACTCTGATGATCTCTCAAAGAAGGCCTCACACTTTCTATGGAGCTGAAGAGGGATGAGATGGGGGTTGGTGGGAGGCATGGAGAATAGGAGGGAGAGGAAACTGGAATTGATATGCAAAATAAGATTGTTTCTAATTTAAATAATAAATAATTACAAACAAATGAAAAAAAAGTGTTAATTCTTGACGCTTCCTAGATAGAATAAGGAATAGATCCATAGAAAAAGAGAGGCCATAGGCAGCTGTAACTGCAGGAAAACAAGAGACATGTTTTCTAATGCAAAATGCGAACTCTCTTTTGGTTTCCTCAGCCCTGAAAGCTCCCTAACTGGTTTTTGGAACCTGAGATGACTAACCACCCCCTTTTTTTTTCCCTCCTCCATATGGTGTCTAGGTATATAAGCCAGCCCCCAGAGTAAAAGAAAGGATAATAAAGAGCCTTCTTAATATCAAAAAAAGAAAAGAAAAGAAAAAGAAATCAGAAGTCATAATAAGAAACTTTAACAGTGTCATAGTTACCTATGACAAGCTGTCAACTTGACACACCTGAGAAGAAAAAGCCTCAATGAAGAAATTCCCTTCTCTGGGCTAATCCATAGGGTTTTCTAGATAGTTATTAGAGTAGAAGTGTCTAATATACCGTGGGCAGCATGATCTCTGGACAATTAGGTCTGGGGTGCAAGCCAGTAGGCAGTGCTCATCTACCATTATTGTACCAAGCTCCTACACTGATCTCTTGCCTCAGTTTCCCTCAATGATAAACTGTAATCTATAATCCAAATAAATCATTTCCTCTCCAAAAACAAACAAATAAATAAATACATAAATAAATAAATAAAGTCATTCCTCTCTAAAAAAAAACGAGAGAGAGCCCATTTCCTCCTTGGCTTCTGCATTGCACATGTGTGTGTGTGTTTGCACACACACCAACAAAAATCAACATAAATTTGTTTAAAATTAAATGATCAATGATTCTTGTCATGGATATTATTTACAGTTGCATTTTGGATAAAATAAAGTTGGTCAAGTAGCGATTCATGACAAGCTTCACAAAATACTAACAAAATTTTCTTATTATGTATCTTTTTATTTGGGTTTAACTCTTGCTCTACACTTGAACACAATGTCTCCCTTTCTGAGGATTGTGTAGGAGATTTATTTCATAAGTAAGTTGAGTATTGCCTGCTACATTTAACAGATATTCTGTTTCACTGGTTACAGAATTGAACAAAACTCATGTTCCATAAAGAATAGTATTACACCTCAATGTGAATTTCTCACAAGGAAATGGAAACAATGACTACATTTCACTTGAAAATCTACTCATAATTAATAACCTTCATTGCACAGGAAATCATTCAGGAGTTGGATGGAAATAGTAGGAAACCAGAAGGTTTTGTTTTGTCCTGGGGCACTGTCTCACTATGTAGATCTGGCTGAACTAGATCTCCCTAGGTACACCAGTCTGATCTTCAGTTCAAAAAATCTGCCTGCCTTTCTTTGAAATGACCTTTTGTCTTTAATTTACACCATCATTATAGAATTTTATAGAATTCTATAGAATATAGAATTTTATAGAATATCTTGCCATTCAAATTTTAAAGTCTGTTTTTCTATGACTAAATTGGGCAAACATTCTAAAAGAATTAGACTCCCTTAATGTTATTATGTAAAAAGGAACAATGTTCTATTTAAGATGTTAATATAATATTTGATATATTACAGGGATAAAATATGAATTTTCCATGAGTAATAATTAATACCTCTAACTATGGATCCTGCGATCACTGCAGTTGAATACCAAGATGATGGAATGGTTATTGATTTTGTTGAATCACAACTCCGGGTAATCTTATTGTTACTAGAATTTGAAAATGCTAGGTATGGTATTAAAGTAATGAGATGTCTTTTAATGTTATATCACTTGGAGAAGTAAAATTATTTTAAAACATTTTAGCAGTTATGAGGAAAACAAGGATGGACTATTCTGTTTTACTGAATACAACAGAGAAAGGATGATTTCAAAGTAGATTCTCCAAATGGTTGGTATGTTTATCTTCTAATTTTAACTGAAGAGCAGCTATTTTTATAAGCTAATTGAGTGAAACATTTTCCTTCCTAAAGAAGCACAGGTAAATGACACTTACTTCCAAGTTATTTTATGGCATGTTAGTGATAATGACAAGTAATTTTACAAATCAAAAACCAATATTGTGATGTGCAATGTACTTTCTATTTACATTATGCTTATTATTCCTCCTGAGCCTTGTTTTTTTGTTGAGAAAGGGTCACTCTATGAAGTCTGAGCTGTCTTGCTGTGATCCCATTGCTTTTGCTTGCCAAGTGTCAGGATCACATGCAGCTGGACCCTAAGCTTTAGAAGTAACATCTACATGTACCCCCGCATCACATAAGTCAAGATGACATGAATTTGTACATGCCACTTGCTCAGAACAAGTATAAAATGTCAATGAATTACTTCATGTACCTATGCATTTCAAACTTGATAGTGAAGTCAAAAGAGCCTGTCAAAAAGTCCTGGTCTACTCACAGAATTTCTTAGTTGCATGTAGGTTTTTTTTTCATAAGGTTGAGGCCTTGTGGGCCTAGTGGGCCTTGTGGAATGTCTGTTGGTGTCATGCTTGTTCAAATCATGTTTAGGCAGTCATATTGATGATATTTTTATGGTGGTAGCTTTTGACATCAATAGTAGAGAAGATCTCTTGGCAAACTCCTTGGCCTTCTGGTTCTTACAATCTTTCTGGCCCCTCTTCCTTCCCCAGGAAGAGCATACCAATTGGTTATCTACTAAATGGTCAGCCCTGAAAACATGCATATGAATAACATTACAGGGACTGAGCAGGTTATATGTAGAAACATATGTTTATAACCATATATGCACTTAACATTAATTAAAGAAAAAAGAGACCATGGGTTTTAAAAAGAGAAAGGAAGAGAGTATGGGGATAGTGAGATGAAAGGGAGAAATGATATAACTATAGTATATCCTTATAAAAAGAAAAGTCCAGCCTGCCCCAATTCTAACCTCCATTGATCCTGCTTCATATTATACTTGGAGATAGGAAGAGAAGAAATTGTATCTTCTGACAATTATAAATAATTTTGTCAAGACATTTTTAAAGCAAGTAATCAATGATTTCTTCCAAAATAACACGAGAATTTCATTTCACATGACCCTTTTCATTGTACTTCAAACACTGTTATATTTTGGTATCTACTACTAATTGTCAACTTGCTTAAGAAGATTTGCAGGGATGGCCTGGTAGGTGGAAGCCTTGGTGAGGAGCTAGAGACAGGAGTTATCAACTAGCAAAGAGAAAACGCAAGGACTAGTAATGAAACTCCAATATGAAATGAATTGAATTTAGGAAAAGGACACCAGATTACTGGAAAAAGCAGCACCAATAGCATAACACTCCTTGCAATAAGTGGGTTCTACAATGCTGCAGATCATACCAACTCAAGAAAGCATGACTAGATTTCAAAAAAGATACAGAAAGCATTCTTAAAAGTATTTGCCATCTGGAAGGCAAAGGCTTATTAAATTATTAACTGAGCATTTGGTAAATATAGAGTGTCTGCTACACCTAAGCATAAGCATAAAATGATTAGAGAAAGAAGTTATAATGGCACAAATCCTAAGGCTCTGCTTTCTTTTTTTGTAGCAATTAATTAAAGATGTTTACTATTTTTAATTCATATTCCCATTTTACCAATACAGTTACTTCAATTCATGGACTAAATTTCAAGATATTGGCATTGTAATTATGCCTCGTATAAAAAAATTTACATAATATGCTCAATTTTCAAAAGAAAGGCATACTTAGTGTTATAGTCTTACTGAAAGTCATATCCATTTGATTTGTAAGATATACCCACACTGTTTTTAAGACTCAAATTATAAGAATCAGAGGTATAAAAATTGAAGGCAAAAGTTAACTACAGAAAATTGCCATTTACATGGAATAAGTTGATTTTATTATTTATTATAATTTACATGCTTGGTGGTTGTGTGATAATTTGTCTTCACAGTTAACTGTATTCTCACAGTTTACTGTAATCTTCTGAATTATGTATATTTCAAATCCAGATAAAAAAATCTCAACAAAAAGAAAATGTATACACTATGTGAGTTTTGTCAACTAAAATTATGTTATAATAAAATCTGATTGCTAGAAAATTTTAGAGAAATACTCTAAATTTCAAATAAGTAATGTATTTGTAATCATTTGTAATCAGTTTATGAACACATATCAAAGTATTATTTTATATCCCAGCCTCAACCATCCCCTATCCTCCCCTCCAATCCCCTCTTTGCCACTGCCCATCTAAAAAAGGGTATCAAATGAGTATCAATAAAGCATGATATATCAAGTTGCAGTGATACTAAGCACCTCCCTATATATTAAGACTGGACAAGGCAACGCAGTATGAAAGGTAGGGACCCAAAAGCCAATAAAGGAGTCAGAGACTCTTACAGCTTCACAGACCATCATTTTCTTTCTTTTTCAATGATAAAGGGGAAGTTTACTTCCTTCATAATAACATGTGAATAACCTGATCCAATTAATCACAAGTTTAATGTTACTTGGACTTTGAAAACCTTACTACTGTCACATTCAACTAGAAATAAGTTGAAAACACCTTACTAATTTCTGGGAAAGTAAGCACAGATTCCTAAAGTATATAGAACTTGCCATATTAGTGTGAACATACAATTCAAATATCTCCCATTTCTGCCCTTGTATATATGCTAGCTTCATTCTGAGCAAAAGAGAAACATTCCTTTTTATTTCCAAAGGCCATGACTCTGAGTAACATCAGATACCTCTATCACTTGCTGAGGCTACCCTTTAAATATTTCTGGTCCTGTAATGCTTATTTCTATAAATAATGAAGTGTGGGTTTTTTTAATCATCTTATTATCAAGAGAAAAATGCAAACTTCTCATTAGACAGGAATAAAACTGTGAAATAACGTATTATTCTGATTTAAAGGAGGACCTGAAACATGTACTAAACTGCTAGGGCATTTTCCTACATCTTATAAAGCAGAAGGATGCTTTCCAAATGAGGTGTGTCATGCAATTAATGTATCCAAATGTTTGTCCTCTAACAGCCTTTAATGCACCTAAAGTACAAATGGGAAAAAAAAGAGGACAGCACAGATAAAAAAATGAAATGTATTAAATCATACTCCCATAATCCTAATCTGCATTAAGGAACACATACATCTTTTTCCTTTTGTACTTTATAAGAGGCATTAAGTATAAGAATTTGTTTACTTAAAGAATAATAAATTCTATCTTGTAGTCATGTCTGAGGCAAGGCAAATACTCTCTGTTGAGAAAAGTATAACACGAATTTTCATTATGTTCTCTTAAATTAAGCTTTCTTGGTCTGTGTCATTATAATATGATATCTCAGCTGATATTATCATTATGTATGGTGTATTGAAAATTAGAGTTGGAAGAACTATTTAACCAGTCCACATGGACTAGGAAACTCTAAAGCAGCAGCTGGGGCTAGCACTCAGTGGTTAAGTCCAAGTGTTGCTCTTGCAAAGAACATGATGAATTCAATTCCCAACACCCCTAACAGAGGGTTCATAACCTAGGGTATGACTCCACCCTCATGGGAACCAAAGCACTTCAATGACCTCTCTGGCACCTGAATACCCCCATACAAACATGCCTATATAACTAAAAATTAATTGATTTATTTCTTTAATATCCCAACTTCAATTTCCCTTCCTCATGTCCTCCCAGCCTTTCCTTGCCATGCCTCTTGTACCTTCCCCCTATACACACATCCACTCATCCTCCATTTCTGTTCAGAAAACTAAAGTCTTCCCATAGATTGACAACATAGCATATAAAGTTGTAGGAAGACTAAACACTTTATCTTGTATTAATGCTGGGCAAGGAAAACAAGTGTAAGGAATAGAATCCTAAAAAACCAGAAAAGTTATCAGAGACAGCCCCTGCTTCCACTGTTAGTAGTCCCACAAGAAGACCTAGCTACACAACTATCACATATATGCAGAGGGTCTAAATCACTCCAATAAAGACTCCCTGTTTGCCAGTTGAGTCTCTGTGAGCTCCCATGAGTCTAGGTTAATTAATTTTGTGGGGTTTCTTGTGATGTCCTTGACCCCTCTGGTTCTTACCTTCCTTCCTTTTTTCCTTCCTTTCTTCAGCAGGATTTCTAAAGGTTGGCCTAATGTTTGACTGTGGGTAACTGCATCTGTTTCCACAGTTGCTGGATGTAGCCTCTCTGATGACAATTGGGCTATGCACCATTCTATGAGGATAGAAGGATATAATTAGGCAATATTACATCGAAAAAAATCATCCTGAGTAAGTTAACTCAGACTCAGAAAGACAATCACGGTATTAGCTGTAAAGTAAAAGATAACCCTGCTATAATCCACAGAATCAGAGAGTCTAGGCCATAAGGAGAGCCCAAGGGGAACACTTGAATTTCCTTGGGGATGGGGAATAGAAGCGTCTTTGTGTGTGGACCAGGGATGGACAGGGGTGTGAACATGAAGGAACAGGGATCATATGGGAGTAGGGACAGAATACTGAAAGACATGACTGGAAAGGGGGCATTTCATGGTCAAGCAGAAACCTGATGCAAGGGAAATTCCCAGGTATCCATAAGGATGACCTTATGGATTGCTAAGACCTTAGCAATTGCATATATGTAGCCTGTAGGAGACATCTCCTGTGACTAGGCAAGACTTCTAATAGAGGGATTAGGACAACAACCAGCCAAATAAGCTTCTTCCTACAGTCTGTGCTGACTGTGTGATATGCTAGAAAGGCAGGTAAAGGTTACAGGTGGTGCAGAGATTGTGGGAGATACTAACCAATTAATAATCCAGCCTGAAACCCATGTCATGAGCATGATCCCACCCCCAATACTATATGGCCCAGAGACATAGGATAGAACAAAACGTGACTGGAGAAAGAAAAATGTTAATGTAATGATGCCTCCATCAAGTTTTTAATCTTTCAAAGACAAGATAAGTCATGGCCATGTTCTACAAATACACAAGAAAAAATTTGGCTACATATCCTACAGATATAATGGAAGGTCAGATACTAGACTACTCCAGCTATGTGTATTAGAAACAAAAAGGTATTCTGACCAAACTTTGAGAAAGAACAGAAATCAGAACATTATATCTTCTAAAGATGAAAAATTCAGAGTGCAAATGAATTGCAGACTAATGTACTGAATTCCAGTTAACTGAACTCGTCAAACCCTCAGTTGTTTGCCTAAAGTGAGACCTACATTGAAAAAAAAACTTGGAAGAAATAAAAAAAAATAACTTGGGAAGATGGTCTATAAAATCAGGTCAGAACTATATATTGGAGAATGTTAGAAGTCATAAGAGGTTGCATAATATGTAGTCTTAATACAGAAACTTCTAGGGTCACATATCTCCTCAATATGACTCTTTGAAGGTATACATAATAGACTTGAGGGAGAACAATATGAAAACAGTACATTAGTTAAGAAAAAAGCCATGGACTAGAGTGAAAATGATGAAATTCTGGTGATAGACACCAAAAATTTCTAAATACAACCTGACAGGGTATTTTCATTCAGTGATTTTATAACTTTGACATTTTACATTAGAGTTTCCTTTTATTATTTATTTATTTATTTATGTATTTATTTTTACATGTCAATCCCAGTTCCCTCTCCCTCATTCCCTCTTACCCTCTCTCCCTCCTCACATGCACACTGACCACCCTCCCCTTCCATCTCTCACCCATTCCACATGTAGGGCTATGCCATCCATGTGGGATCATGTAAATCTGTCAAGTCATTTGAAATAGAGACTGTGACTTCTCTCCTGTCTCAAGGTTAAGAGAGTATCCCTCCACGGGGGATGTGTTCTCAAGGTCCTTTTGTGCACCAGGAATACATCCTGGTTCCACTGTCTGAGGTCACTTAGACTGCTCAGGCCCTCTAGCTGAGACCCATGTCCAGGGGGTCTGAGTCAGTCCCATGCTGGATTCACAGCTATCAGTCTGGGGGCCCGTTAGCTGACCTCCTAGTTCAGGTCATCTGTCTCTATATGTTTCTGCAGCCTGGTCTTGTCCTCCCTCTCTGCATCTGGATTTTAGTTTGGCTCAGTGTTTAGTTATGGGTGTTTGCTTCTGTTTCCAACAGATACTAGATGAGGGCTCCATGATGGTGGATAAATTAGTTGTTGATCTCATTATCAGGGAAGAGCATTTATGGTAACCTTTCCACGGTTGCTCAAATTATTTGTTGGAGTAAGTCTTGTAGTTCTCTAGACATTTCTTTAGGTTCAGTTTTCTCTTCAAACCAATAATGGCTCCCTCTTTTATTCTCTCTCTCTCTCTCTCTCTCTCTCTCTCTCTCTCTCTCTCTCTCTCTCTCTCTCTCTCTCTCTTCTGTCTTCTATACCTACCCTGACTCAATCGTCTTAGTTGCACGTGCTTTCCTATCCTCCCCTTCACTTTCTCCTAGTTCCCTCTCCATTCACTGCTCCCCCCTTCCTATGTGCTCTGGGGGACTTTTCCCTTCCCACTTCTGTGAGAGACCTTATATGAATCTCTTAGAATATACATTGTATCCTAGTTCCTCTGGCAGTGTGAATTATAGGCTGGTGATCCTTTGCTCTAGGTCTAAAATCCATATATAAGTATCCATATTAATGCATACTCTAAACATAATCAAAAGGAATGAGTTTGGGGGTGAGGAGGAAAAGAGAAAGCTAGAAAACTACAAGTACAATTTTAAACATGTTGAATTTTGTGAACAGAGGAAACCCAGATATGAGTACTTAGGAATAAAGCAGAGACTCTATTGATTGGGTGGTTATGGTAGTATATTGTATTCAAGTCTATGTCGTACTAATAGGAGTTCATCCTTATGACTGATTGTTCTGATTTGTTGTGGGTATCTAGAACACTTTAAGAAAGACTATATAATGAAGTGTTTTTTTTATTTTAAACACTTTTTGATTTACCTTTTTATTAAATTTAATTATTTGTTTATTTTACATCCCAATCAGTTTCCCCGTCCTTCTCTCCTCTCATTCTTTCCCATCTTCCCCTCCCCTCTCTGCTCCTCCTCTATTTCTGTTCAGAAAGGGGTAGGGTTCCCATTGGTATCAACAGAGCATGGCATATCTAGTTGCAGTAGGACTAAGTTTCTTCCCTTGTATTAGGATATTCAAGGCAACCTGGTAAACCCAATATGAGGAATAGGTTCCCAAAAGTCTGCCAAAAGCTTAGAGACAGTCCTTGCTACACAACTGTCACATATATGTAGAAGGCTTGGATCAATCCCATACAGGCTTCCTAGTAGGCTATGAGTTCCTATGAGCCAGGTTAGTTGTTTCTGTGGGTTTTTCTGTGATGTCCTTGAGCCCTCTAGCTCCTAAAATCCTTCATTTCACGCTTCAGCAGGATTTTCTGAGCTTAAGAACTGTGTGGCTATTAGTCTCTGCATCTGTTTCTCTCAGTTACATGATGAATGCTCTCTGATGACAATAGGCATAATCCCTAATCTATGGATATAGCAGAATATTATTAGGCAATATTAGATTGACATTTTTTCTCCAATAGTATTTGATCTCTGGGCTATGCAGCCTATGGACCCTGGTGTTCCAGGCAGTGTCAGGGGTATAATCATGCTCATGGCAAGGGTCTCAGACTTGAATAGTCATTGGTTGGTCACTCCTACAATCTCTACACCACCCTTATCTACCTTTCTAGTACATCCCATAGGCAGGACAGACTATAAGATGAAGCTTATGCATCTGGATTGGTATTCCAATCCCTCCACTCCATCCCTCAACCCACCCCCAACCACTCATGCTCCTATCCCTATCTGCCCCTTGTCTACTCACAAGATCTCCTCTATTTCCTCTTCCCAGGAGATCCAAGTGTCCCCCTTGGGCCCTACTTTATACCTAGTCTCTCTGGGTGTGTGGATTATATCATGATTATCCTTTACTCTATAACTAATATTCACTTATAAATAATTACATTCTATGTTTGTCTCTCTGGTTTTGTGTTACTGCACTAAGGAGGTGGGGTTTTTTGTTTGCTTTGTCCTAGTTCCATTTATTTGCCTTCAAATTTCTTAACAGCTAAGTAACACTCCATTGTGTAAATGCACCACATTTTCTTTATCTAATTTTTGCTTAAGGTTCATCTAGGTTGTTTCAAGGCTCTGGCTATTACAAACAAAGCTGTTATGAACATAGTTGAGCAAACGTCCTTGAAGTATGATTAATCATTCTTTGGATATATGCCTAAGAGCAGTATAGCTGGATATTGAGGTAGATCTAGTCCCAGTTTTCTGAAAAACTGCCATATTGATTTCCAAAGTGGCTGTACAAGTTTTCACTCTTGTCAGCAATGGATGAGTGTTGTTCTACATCTTCTCCAGCATATTTCTGATCTTAGTTATTTTAGAAGGTGTAAGATGAAATCTCAGGGTTGTTGTGATTTGCTTTTCCCTCATGGCTATCCACAAATTCAGCCCTACAGAAAATACTAAAAGTAAAACTCCAGCCCAAGGGAGTTAGTATTTTATATGTGTATATAGATTAAAACAAACTACATGGTCTGAAGAAAAAGTGTTTCCATTTAAAATATAAGTATAATATAACATTTATATATTACATGTATATTGAAGCATAAGTTTATTTGAACTTTTAAACAAAACTAATAAAGAAGCAAACTTCAAAAATGTTGACATACTTAAAAAGGGAAAAGTGCCACAATATAATTAATTGTTTAAAATGTATGTGCAAGTTGGGGAAAGTAGTACATGACTACATCTAAGCATTCCATTTACTGAAGGAGCTAGCCTCAGCCAAATAATAACTTTGAAGAAATCTGGGCTATCTAGTTATGCCCTGTATCAAAAAATAAAAACAAAACAAATAAGATTTAAAAGGTAGAGGAATTTAGTTAAAATACCTTGGAATAGTTAAAAGCATACTTATAAAATATTATAAGTAAATATTTCATATTTTATTTTTAATTTTGAAAGCAAGAATATCTACTTTCTGCTAAGTATAGTATTGATGATACAGGTACTATTCTTCCCCCAAAACACTTCAAATTAATATAAAGGAATAAATATCACATAAATCTACAATGAAGTTATGTATAGTGGGGTCTTAAGTTTTAAATGTGATTCTTTTTAGAGAAAAATATTTTATGAACAAAACTGTACAATGAGGCAAGCAAGACAAGACTGTATATCAAGGGCCCACTGGATTCTCATAGTCAATTGGAAAAGAAAAGTTCCAGGGAGATTAAAAGGTAGAGGTTTACAGCAATTGTTGGAAATAAGAAAGACAAATTTCCAAGTGAGAACACAGAGTAGTTTACTATAACGATATGTCATATGTACAGATCAGTAAGTGAAAAAGATGCATAATAAGGAAAAACATAAGAACATAACATGATAGCAACAATAAAGATGTAAAGAAAGAAATGCCTGGGGTTAGTTACAACACTGGATAGAATTACCAAGAGGGCAGAGTTGTCTAAATATGAAAGCCAGGGAGTGACAAAAATATAGAATCTACACAAACTGCAGAGTCTATAGAAAGTGATGGTCTCTCTGGAAGTACTTACCCAGTTTATTTAACATACATGTTTATAAATTCAATAAATGTTTGAGTAATTGTTTTATATGCACATATATCACATTTATCTCCATACACAAAATTAAGTTACAGCAGGGACTTTATTTTTATCAGATTAAAACTCTAAACAACCAGTGTTCTTCATAAAGCAGATAGTAAGCCAGTAATATATCAATATTGATATGACTATGCTATGTGAAAAGTAGAAAAACTTCAGAAAGCAGTATGAGTTATCTTCAGGATCATATCAGCCCTACATTTTTGTATACTATATGACAACATTTACCAACATTTCTTGAAATGACAAAATTAAAGATGAAGAAAAGTTAATAACTTGAAGTGACATAGATGGATGCCTATGAAAGAACAGCTTTAGGGATATTTTTAGGACAATGGAATAAGTCTCTGCCTTGGTTGCTAGGGAGCTTAAATAGATACACATCATAAAAAATTTAAAGATCAGAAAAACAGATGCACGTACATCAATGTTAATCCTGTTTTTGTTGTTGTATATTCTTACACTCATTATGAAACCCTGGGAAAGACTGATGGTCATGGAAGACCTTTTTGCTCTATGCTTCCTTCTAACCTCCTGTGAATCTAGAGTCCTCTGAAAATAAACATTTTAAAAAGACTAAGTATCTGCTCAATGGTAAAATGCTTGCCTAGCTTCTATACATCCTAGGGTTTGACCATTGCATCACAAATTATAAATGGTTACAAATTAAATACATCATTAGGGAATAACAGAAAAATCAATGCATATGGGATGAACAAACAAAAAAATCTATACTTTTACAGAAATAATTTACAAAAAATGGCACTAAGAATTTTGGGCACAGTAAATAAGGAAACCAATGAAGTCCTTGTTTTGTGATTGTTCAGAAAACCATATCATTATAATAGCATCCAGTGTAGCAAGTTGTACGCTATCCTTTCCTGAGAAACGTATTTTCTAAAAACCAATTGATTGAAAATTAATGTATGTATGACATTTCTGAATTTCCTGTAGCCAGTCTATAAGTCAGGCTTAAGCACCACTAATCAGAAGATTAAAAGGCCCAATAGTCAGAGGATGATAGATTCAGTGGGAGACTCACTGCTGTCTGATTCCCGGCAGTGCACTTATTTGATGACTTCCTGCCTTCTTCATAATGCTGAAAAGGGAGTTCCTTCAGCAATAATCTACAAATTAAGAGAAACCCATTTAGCCTGTCAAAAAAGTTACATGATTGAGTATCCCTAAGCAGCATGCCAGGTATTTAATCAGTACTTTAAAATAGACTGAATAGTTCTTATTGCCTTTGCTACTCTAGAAAATTTAATTTTATAATTTTAAAAGATAAATATGTGAAATCAAAATTATTGTATAAAGGGAGATAACTGGCCATGAGGAAAATATGTGAAAATAATCTAATGTATTGTAAGAAAGTGGTAAAGGACTCAGAAAGAAAAATTTTTTAGACCGTTCATTTTTCAGTAAGGTTAAAATTAATTAATAGTATAAGGTAAACAGACTTTCTAGAAAATACTTGACTTAAATAAGAAATAAGAAGATAAAATAATATATAATTGAACTGGAGTTGTTATAAAGAAGTAAAAACAGATCATACTCAGGGATTTCAGTAAATTGAAATATAATCCTAGGTGTGTGTGTGTGTGTGTGTGTGTGTGTGTGTGTGTTTCTGTTTCTGTACATTTCAATCTTTGTCTATTTCCTTACTGTTAGGGACCAAAACCTTTAAATATAAAGAAAATCTAACAAGCTTCTTCTAATTATTATACATTGTTAAATATATCATTAATATTTTGCAGAGAGTTACTCTTTTCCATTTATAAAAATTTCACTGCAAAATGCTGAAACACTAGAAAGTTAACAAAGCCATTTTTCCAAGGATGTACATAAAATTCTTTTAATAATATATTTTTTGCTTTGAGAATATTTCCCAGGAATATTACCTTGTTTGCATATTTGTAATTGAATATTAAGCTCCTTACAAGAGAGTGTAAAGAAAGGCAAAGTTACCTCAAGAGAAGAATTAAACAGATGCTGCATATATAAATTGGCTTTTGTACTTTGGCCTTTTTGTTTAAATTTCAAGAATGAAGAGTTATACTGCTTATTAGAGTGGGAAATTATTTGAGTTCAGGTCTCCAAACCATGCCACTTAGAAGTATAAACATGGGATGTATAAGTGTGATTAGTCCTGTTAATCCATAAGCTAAGACACAAAACTCTGATTCTGTTGATTCTTCTGACTCTTATATTTACTTTAATTGGTAGATAAAACTCTGTACTTACAGATGTCCACTTGCGAGTGCCTATACTTTCACATTCTTCCAATTTATTCCACATACATATAAACCGTGTCAATTTCCAAAATTATCAACTTCTAACTCATATAAAATCTGGTTTCTCCAATCACTTAGAGTTGGTAACACTAAGAATTTGTATGATACATTTCCTTTCTCCACACAAAAGCATCAAGTAATTGCAGTGTGGCAAACTATTTCCAAGATCTCATTTGCTCCATCACCTTGACAATAATTCTATGAAAGTTCAATTTAGAGGGAAGAAGTAATACAATCATACGTGGATAGTAGCATCCACACATATGGACTGAGCATGTCTCTCATTACTCTCATATTAGAATCTTGTGAGATGGGCATCATTCGATTTTAGCAAAATGAGGGTCAAAGAGGTCAAAATTACTGTGCCAAGGTTTAAAAGGTCACATTTATCTATGAAATTGCTGGCCTAACCTCTAAATTTATATTTATTTCATTATATGCCAATATTTTAAGAAGTTTAAGAAGTAGAGTTCAAGAAAATAACAATAGATATCTACTGCAGCTTTGACAACTGACCAAACACTTCATGGCTTAAAACTGTACAAACTTACTAGCATCAAGTCCTGGGAAGCATAGTCCAAAGTTAGACCTGTTGGGTTAATAAGATAGACTCCTGGATTCTCTTGTGTAGACAATCTTTTACAATGCCTTTGTTCAAGTTTAGATGACATTTGAATTCCCCCACTCTTGACCACTTCTCATACTTCTCTAGTCTCATATTCCTTCCACACACATCCTCCTACTCACTCAATCCCTCCTACCATTCCTCTGAAATAACCTCAGATAAATACACTGAGTCCCTTTGCCATTTGAGATCACACACACATTTGTATTAACTGGGTAGTAGAATGCCGACACCTTGAGGAAATATTCACCCTTGCGTACTTAGGAAAAGCCCTTATGCTGAAGTAGAAACCATTGAATTAAACACTAGTGATGGGTATTCATACCATGTTTGTCTTTTTGTGACTGGGTTACCTCACTCAGCATGGTTTCTTTTAGTTCCATTCATTTCCCTGCAGATTTCAGGTTCCATTGTGTTTTTCCACTGAGTAGCATTCCATTGTGTAAATGTAAACACATTTTCTCCATACATTCTTCAGTTGAGGGCTATCTGGGTTGCTTCCAGGTTCTGACTGTTATAAATAATGCTGCTATAAGCATAGTTGAACAGATGTTCTTGTTCTACGAATGTGCATCTTTTGGTTTTATGCCTAAGAGTGGAATTGCTGGATCTTCAGGTAGACTCCCATTTTCCTGAGGAACCACCATACTGATTTCCAAAGTGGCTGAACAAGTTCACACTCCCACCAGCAGTGAAGGAGTGTGCCCTTTTCTGTACATCCTCTCCAGCATAAGCAGTCTTTGGTGGTTTTGATTTTAGCCATTCTGACAGGAGTAAGATGGTTTCTCAGAGTTGTTTTTATTTATTTGAATTTCACTGATGGCTAAGGATGTTGAGCACTTTCTTAAGTGTATGGATTTTAGACATAAAAGAAATGATTACCAGCGTACAATTCACTCCTCCAAAAAAGATAGGAAACAAAGAGGACCCTAAGAGAGAGAGATAGATGGTCCCCTGGAGAAGGGAAAAGGGACAAGATCTCCCGAGCAAATTAGGAGCATGGAAGGAGAGGGAGTTAGGAGAAAGAGAAGGGGAGAGGAGGAGAGAGCTGGGCATGAGGGAACAGGAAGATTGAACAGGGAAAGAACAGAGGATAACAAAAAAGAGATGCCATAATAGAGGGAACCATTATAGATTTAAGAAGAAATTTGGCACTAGGCAAATGCCCAGAGATCTACAAGGATGAACCCAACTAACAATCTAAGCGATAGTGGAGAGGCTACCTTTAATGACCTTCTATGATAATGAGATTGATGACTACCTTATATGCCATCCTAGAGCCTTCCTCTAGTAGCTGATGGAAGCAGAAGCAGACACCTATAACTAAACACTATTGAAACTCCTGGAATCCACTTACAGAGAGAGAGGAGTAATGAGCAAAGGGGTCAAGGCAGGGCTGGATAAACCCAAACAAGGGGGAGCTCATGAACCCAGTCTGATAGCTGGGAAACCAGCATAGGACTGACCCAATCCCCCAGAATGTGGATGTTAGTTAGGGGGACTGGGCAGTCTATGGGACCTTTAGTTTAGTAATGGATCAATGTTTATCCCTAGTATATGAGTGGACTTTGGGAGCCCATCCCACATAGAGGGATACTTTCTCAGCCTAGACACATGGGGGAGAGCCTAGGCCCTGCTCTCAATATCACCAGCAAGAGTGAGGCCTTTCATGGGGAGCGAAAAGGGAATGGGTTGAAGTTAGATGAGAATGTTAGGGGAGGATGAGAGGGTGAGGGAACTGGGATTGACATGTAACACAACCTTGTTTCAAATAAAAACAAAAAAAGGAATAAAAATACCTAGTGATGGTTAGATGCCTGCACAGAGTCTTCACTGGGCAATTGCATGTTAGCATATACTGGACACGATACAAAAACATTTATCTGCGAAAGAAAGTCTATTTGCTCTCCTGCTCATTTCATTATGGATCTTCATTCTAATAAATAAAATTTGTTTTGATTTACTTCCTGAATAATAAACAGAAGCCTTTTGAAGGGGATGGGAAGTCATAATTAAGCAAATTCTGATTGTTATTTCTAGAAGGAGTTATGAGAAAAGAAATAATTTTAGTGAACTCAAAGCATGAATTTGTCTTTGAGTTTCAGTGAAAATCTTATTTCTGCTTCTCATTTCTTAAATATTTTGTCAGACTTTATCAAGAAAAAAACTCTAAATTTTAAATTTATTTTCTAACATAATATATATTGAAAATAATTTCACATAATCATTATAGACTCAGTGTTGTATTATCCCTCATCAGCAAAACATAAAGTCAAAATATGTTTAATGATTCAGTCCTTACAAATTATAAAAACATTACTTAATGGTGCTTGAACCAACAAAATGAATGAGCTAATTGATGATTTTGCTACTTGATGCCCTGATTGTTTAGGTCATGGCTTCTACTTCCATTAATATCAGAACTCTGGAGTCACTCAGGGAATAAGATTTTTGTACAGCAATGACATAGAGATGTTCCAATTCCAAGTTAAAAGGAAGCCTATACTCCTACTGTTACTGTTGTTATATTGCTGTCAAAGCTGGACAAACCATACATAGGGGTACCAAATATTATTTACTAAAACACCAGCATTTTGTCTTTATTTTATTCATCAGTGTTGGATTAAGATATATGGCCATAAGTTATATAAAATTCATAATTTAAAATATTAGAGAAAACCATGCTACTACTAAGCCATGAGCAGCTGGAACAAATTGCAGGGAACAGTATAATGCATTTGCTAGAACAGTTTTGTATATATATATATCAGTAAATTTTTAATATGAGTGGTTGTTTATATGTGGGAAAAAGTAGAGCCTGTCTCACAAAATCAAAGATTAGAAAAATTATCTTTATACATAATAATCGCATAAAGGTGATTATTAAGTGCATGCTATAATATTATAATATTGAACATCTTGAGAATAGTAGTTGTCATAGTGATGAATTCATATAAAATTTAGCAAGCAAACTAGCAGAATTATAATTCTAATGGAATAGTTATCTTTTATGCCTGACTCAGAGAAATGTCATATTTATTCAAAGAATTATTTGTTCCTTAGAAGTTAAAATGTTTTGACCAGAGAAAACTTAAAATGACAAAATCTGAGACTAGCATGATTTAAAAAATGCTAACTTGTAACCCAGGGACAGGTATTTGCATACTAATTGTAGTGTTCTTGCTCTCATGTTACCTTCAGCTTGAAGATCAGTCAGAAAGAGAAACTGCATCATCCGTGACAGGCAAAAAGTGGAATGCAAAATGCCAGTGAAGTGAGTTCCTGTTTAAAGCTCTTTTTATCTCAGAAGATAAAAATGTATAAATGTAACATTGAGTCGCCAGTAGTTGATATGACTTACTACCTTCATTTATGATAAAATGTTAACTGTTTTCTTTTTTTGCCTTTCTCTATTGATTCTTTTTCTTTCTTCCTTCCTTTCTCTCTTCCTTTCCTTCTAAAATGTTTCAACAATGTGTGACTTACTTTGACTCTAAATTCTGTTTGCTAGATAAAGAACGTTAAAGTAGACAGAACATCAATGTCTCTTTTATGAGGTTTTTTTAATAGTGAGTTAAAAATAATACATATATGATCTTTGTGAAAATTATTCATTATCGCAGTCCTTATTAAGAAACTTTTGCATAGATATTAAGTGCTGGGTAAGGAAACAGCTGTCACTTCCTCAGGCACATGAACTCCTTGCTTGAATTTTCCATTCTCTAGCACACTGCTAATTGAGTGTGAACAGCTAAGTTGTTGGATTCCACATTTTTTAATGCAATGCAACTGGTTCTAGCTGGCACAATTAGCAAGATAACTGGTAGCTTTCACGCAGTTCCCATCTGGTCTGGCTCTTTTCTGGACATATAATATCGGTACTTCCGGCCTTGATAGCACTAGCTTAATGAAGAAAACAGACAGGAAATCAGCCAAAACCCCATGAAATACAAAGTGCAATTTTGGCTCCAGATACACAGTAAATTTTTGGCAAATCATACAGACATGGAAAGTTACTCTGATTCCCACCAGAATTCTATAAAGTTCTCTTCCCACCCACCCTACACACACACACACACACACACACACACACACACACACACACACACACACAGAGTCACATATTAACCCCCATTAAAGTTATAATCAAAACATACAAAATTAAAAGCAGAAAAATATTAATGAGAGAATGGTATATGTCCATTTATTTCAGATAACAAGTGAAAATGAAATCAATGAAGCCTGTATAGTTTTAAATTAATGGCAATTTTCTTATTCTCTAATTTTTATTTAATGAATTTTACTGATACTTCTATAGCTGCATTTTATAAAACAATTGTATTTCTTGTGCACATCTAACCTAAGAAATATTTCACATATATTTTATAATTTACAAGTTTTAATAATGAATTGCAGAGACTTTCTACTGAGTAATCAATTGCATAATTTAGCTATTTTTTAAAGTCTGGGAGAAGTGTGTGACATTCTACTACAGTAAAACCATTTTCCTCCTACATGTGTTACAAAATGAGTGCAGACGTGTGGACTTAAGCAGCTGGGAAAGTTTTAAAGTTGTCAGGATTCTAAACAAATCTGTGTCTAAATGTTAACTCTACCACTACTGTTTGTGTGATATTGTACAAGTTACTAGCATTTCTAGCCCCCTTTAATCATTGGTAACAGCGAATTCAATATACTGTCATTGTCAAGGTTAACTGACAGAAGGTGTGTGACATGCTTAACACAATGCAGAGTAAAGTATAAACATCCAAAGCATGGTTGCATATTTTAGTGTTCTAATAAATAATAGCTTTCAGTTTGTTTATCAGTACCAAAATGTGTCCTCCCACACAAATACATAAGCATACAAATAAATAAGAAACCAAAATTTAAATTTTTAATGGTAGGAAAATATTATTTCTTAGAACAGATACACTATATCTAATTTCTGGAAATGAAGCCCTCCAATCTTCCAGTCATTTCAGAATAATAAACATTCAAAACTGAATCTTCCAGGTGAGAAAAGGTCAGCAAAGTGAGCATTTGCAGAATCTTCACAAGGCACAGAGGTATCTCTTCTGAGAGCAGAAAGGCAGCTTACCCCTTCAGAGTAAAGTCAATATTTCTTGACCTGAATTTGTAGTAGAATGCTCCAGCAACTGTAATTGTAGAATGTCTAACATTCTATGTGCATATCTACGGAATACAGAGTACTAAAGTGCATCTCTGTGATTCAAAACCCCATTCTTCCTTATGTCCTTAGTGCCACACTAGCTTCCAGACATTTTTAGTTCCCACTTTTCTTGCTTTTGCACAATGATGCAAACAAAAGAAAAAGCTAGCGGTTATTGATAGTATTTCCATGCTCAGGCTCCTCTGCTTCCAAAAGGGTCTTCATGGGGCATTACTTTTGCCTTTAGCTTAATCAAATTCTGGCTCAACCTAAAGGCTGTTTTCTTTGCTCTCATTTCCCTCAGGGATGTCAGTAAAGTCCTGGTATTTTGTGGTTCTCCGGGCATGCTGTCATACTCTGTCTCTGCTTCCCTTTGCTCATGGCACTGTAAAATGTTCAGCTTGAACAATTTGTCTAACTATTTAACAAGATTTTCTTTTTATTGTATTCTCTTAGCATCCTGAAAATCACATCAGCTTTTCATCAGTGGTCTTCTACCAGCCATTATCTAGATTTCAACATTAATTTCTAGGCCCAACCACACTCTTCTGGGTGCTAGGAAATAACAATTTTTATATCTTAATCAAGAACCTACATATGAATGGAGAAGTCAACTTCTGTACTGGAGTGTATTCTCTGTTTTACCCGATGGCCACTTCTCATTCAAAAGGATGATGCCCCCTAAGGCCCAGCTCCTTTTTGCCCTATGCATTAACATATACTTCCCCACAGTTACGGGGTCTTGTTTAATATAAATAATACAATAACCATCACATTTCGTTCCACAAATGACTGTTTTATGCAAGTACATTTTCAATGAGCTTTATGATAATTTTAGAATTCCAATAAAACTTAGTGTAAGTTTAGTATAAGACTATGTGATACAACATAGTAAAATAACAAGTTGTAAATGCACAAAACACTTCAATTAAGTGAAATTAAGTCTAGGATTAAAACTAATAATTTATTAAGAGTAAAAACTAAACAATACAAATCTTTTTAAATGCCCAGTTCAACTAGAGATCACTATTGTGAAAGTTTCCTATACAACCTATGCCTTTGTGAGTAGGAAACATTGAAGTTTGAGGCACATAACTTAGGAAGGAAATTTGAGACAAAAATCATCAGTAATAGAAGAGAACAAAATGAATACCAAGCAGCCTCTCTTTCTCAGTATTATTATTATTATTAATAATAATATATGAAAATTCAGCTGATTCAAACAGTGAGAAAACACAGTCAATCCTTTAAAAAATGATACAAAGTCTGCAGTAAACAAAGAACTACAAAAAATAATAATGACTTCACAAAACCATATTTAGGATTAGCATCTTGATATGCAAAACAACATTTTACAAGTATGGCTAGATGTAAGACCATTTTCAATTGTTTCAATATATTATTTAAATAAGTTTGCCCTTTGTGCTTTTGTACATCACAATTACATAATCAAACTCTTTGGCTAGAAATGGCTTCCTGAGGATAGAGGATAAATTCATCAGGGTATCCATCTGTTAATAGAAATAATATTTGATATATTTGTATCTCCCAAAGATTTTATCTTTAAGCTGATTTATTATTTTATATAATATCCTCCAAAGCATATCTTCTTCAGAAAATTTTAGTCCAGAAAGAGTTTACTGAACACTCTTTACAGATTCCTATATTTATATAAATCAGTTCAGAACTAGTCTACCAGCCTAAGGAGAATAAAATCTGATTCAGCATACAGTAAATACAGAGAAATACTAAAATCAAACATCTTCCATACCATCACATTAGAAATCTTTAAAGATTTCTTCACTTTCTAAATATTCATGATTATTAAACAAGTAAATTTGTATGCTATGAAAACTTTAAAATAATCATTATTTTTATTTTAATCAGGAGAATTTTTCAGAACAAAGTGACATCTAATTAACAGTATAATAAGAAAAATGTAAAATTGCTTCACAGATCCAATATGTGCCTGGTGCCATTAATTTCATTATTTACAAATATTAACAGTTGATTAGATTGAAAAATAGTTTCCAGATATCAAATTATATTTCACATTATATTGCTATGACTTTACACATTGAAAATATGATGTAAGTTTTGTTGTAATTTTTCTGTTTTATCATTGGCTCATTGTATTGATGCAATTCAAAAATTATCTTCAGCTTGAGTATGACTATAAATTATCTAAGAAAAAGATCACAATGCTATTGTCAAGGGTAGATGCTGTTTCTACAGGTCTCCAACTACAGAAACACAGGCATGGTCAGAAAATATGGACTCACTCTTAGCTAACCAAGGTAAGATTCAAGCAATTGTGCTTTTTAAAGATGATAATTAAGCATAATTCATTTAACCTGGAAAATGACAAGTATTTCATAAAGTATGATATTTATCAGCATTTGGAGCAAAAGATTTTAAGGACCCAGAGTTTAAGCAGATTTAGTTTGAGACTAAATTAAGTTTGTCAAAAGTTCAAGTTCAAACAGCTTGCCATTTTCCTAGCCCATCATTTGATATATTTAATCACTGTTTGTCATTGGTACAAACTGAAAAATATGCAAACTATCAACAATAGGAAACATAAACACATTTCATTTTTTATTAATGCATATGTGTTTATATCTAAGAGCAGGGTTCGATACAGCAACTGTGACCAATCATGTAAAATACTTTGGTATTGACATGGAATTTTGCACAAGATAGTCACAAAGAATACTTTCTGATTGATTTATAAACAGTCTACTTCATGCTAAATTCAGGTCAACCAGAGAGGAAAAGGTGGGACTACAATAACAAATAGAGCATATTTATAGTATTCAATGTATTCACCAAATGGCATTCTGTTTGAGATTAATAAAGTATTGGAAAAGCTTAAAATAATAAAAATCAGGCACAGTCTGCACAGCTGTTTATTCATACATAAAGTTAGATTGAAATAAATATTTTAAGATACTCTGAATATGTTATCTTCATTGACTAAATCAGTTTGTTAAACAATCCACCTACAGCTCAGGAACAACTAAAGGTATTCACTAAAGCTGTGAATATGAAACAGCTTTTTCTAAGTTGGAATGGGAAGTTCCTTGAATTCTTCCAGTGTAACCAAAAGAACAAGCCATTTCCTAAGTGTCTTTCAGAATCCCTCTGCTGCATGCCATGTGGGGACCGCAGAGAAATTGAATTTTGCACAACAGTGCAGAACACAGCTGAGGGTCCTGAGATGGAGACAATTATTCTCACATGCACACTTTCTGGGCATTTATTTAATACTCAATTTACAAAGCAAAGCCGTAGATTCATCTAAGTAGCTATTCAGTGTGGTTTTTGTAAAAACATAATAATTAATGGTGCTGTAGCTTATCTGTAACCCTTTAAGCACTGAATGAACTAGCAAACTATGTTAACATTTTTGCCAACTTTGCCTCAATGCAGACTTAGCTTTGCTTGTAGTTTTCTATTCCTACTGTCTACCTACTACATTATGTCTTGTATGGCTTCTAAATAAATGAAGTCATTCCATCCTGAACACTGTCCTCAAGAATGGATTTTATTGCATATAATGTGTTAGGCCAGAGTAATCTGTAATGTTTTCAAATTAAAATGAGACTAGAACAGAAGAGCAAGTGGATGAAATACTGAATAAAGGACAGAGCTTCCTGACCCCAGTATTAATTGTTTATTTTGCTCCTTGAATGAAAATTATGATGTGGAAGATATTTGTGGTTCATTGTAGGCCTTCCTGGAAACTAAAGAGCAGAAGAAAACAAGATCATTTCTTGATTTCTAACACTCATCTCTCTAGGATGTACTCACACATTCATTCAGGAGAAAAGCTTCATATGCCCCAACAACACACAAGAATTGAAGTATTTTTTCATTTCTAAAGAATACTTTATCTTATATATTTGGATTTCAAAAAATGCATCACAGTTTGGATTTTCAGTGAAAATTTTACCTTTTACTACAAACTTTAGGATCTAAATTTATGACTGAGAAGCTTAGTGCACAGTTGATTTCCATATAGTTAATAATAAATTTCATTCATTACTGACAATCACCCTCCCTGACATTTATTCCAAGAATTTTAATTAGTATATTATAATTTTACAATGAATTTCCATTTTTACATTACTTCACATAAGAAAAACATTATGCCACTTTTATTCAGCATTTTGGATGAGATTTTGTTATAGAATGCTATGCTTCATTTTATTGTTAAATTTTACTTTTGTTTCCCACATGCAGCAACCTATAAAAATTTGATAGGTTCTATTTATTTCATATTTTTTTCAAGTCAATCTTTCATTCCCCTGTATTTCTATAAGCTTTCTTCTTTCAGGTGCTGAGAGACTGGGGGAAACTCTCTCAGCCTGCCATGAGGAAACAAGTACTCTGAGTATCTGCAGAGGGACCCTTATAGCAAATGGAGAAGAAAACCATGAGTGTTTTAGAAAGCAAAGTCCCAAGTGACAAAAGCCCTGACAAACATATTCCTTATCAGACATAAAGCCGCACTTACAAGTCTATCTGCCAAAATGCTAACTGCAAACCTGAATACCATGACCTTAAGATACTAGAACAGTCTAGTCAAAATAGGAGGTCTAAACATAATGTTTCTAACATAGCACATGGCTAGGGGCATACTCTCAACCATACTTAGCTCAACACTTTCAGCAAGAACCACCTTTTACAATTATCCGTAGATATTTCCCAAAAGAATTCTGCAAGGCACATTTTGAGGAGTACTAAAATAATCTATCAAAGCAATTAATTGTAGTGCATATTTCAAGACATATGGTGTTATAGGTTAAAGATATGACTTGGGTTATTGATTTTTTTCTATAAATACATATCCTAGTCAGGTCAAAGGAAATGAGCCTACAAATAAGTATGCTCCTATGCAGCACCTAGGAGAAATGCATGCTCACAAGAAAACCTGTGAAGCAGTATATGAGACGTTTCACATTAAGTACATCGCTTAAAGAAACATTGGGGAATCCCCCTTATTTGGCTTTAGAATTAAAATTGTCTATCAACAAAAAAGAAGAGAATAAACATTCAACTCCAATTTACTTTATTGGCTTAATGATCATATTTGTCCAATATAGTCACCACAAAGCATTTAAGGTCAGCATTCCTGCTTCTCCTTTGAGCCCAAACCAACCTAGCTTTTCTCCCTCAGCTTCAAATTATGTCCCAAAAGCTGATAGAAAAGAAATGGATTCTTACCCTGGTTATTATAACATAATTAACTTGAGCTAAGCAGTTCAGTAGCCCATGGGGCTTCCTACTCAGTAGTCATCAAGACATTCTCTGAAATGTAAGTCAAATCCAGAAACAGAAAGTGTAGATTTTCTTGTTAATAAAGTTAATTGTTAAAGTATAAATGGAAATATTTTGGACCTATGATTACTTCTCAAAATTAAGTTTAATAACTTGGAATTGATACTTTGTAAATGTTACTTTAGGCTGGATGATTAAACATTTGCCACTGAAGATTCAATAAATGTTCATTTGATGCAATGGACTTAGTTGGGGAATATTAGTATCTTTTAGATGATGCAAAGCTTTCTTAAATATTTTGTAGCTGGTTTGGATGCTTTCCGAACATTTCTAAAATCAGAATTTAGTGAAGAAAATGTTGAGTTCTGGCTTGCCTGTGAAGATTTCAAGAAAACAGAAAGTAGAGAAAAGATTGCTACCAAAGCCAAGATGATTTATTCTGAATTCATTGTAGCTGATGCTCCAAAAGAGGTAAGTGGTGAAGTTGTAGCCCGCATGGACTGTTCACAGTTATAAAGAGGAAGCTCTATCTAAAGAGTTATCTGATCATTCTGTTGTCCAGATAGAAAAAGTCACTAGGCCCCAATATGAAAATATATTGAACATTCATATATTTTAAATAAATATATGTGAAAGAAAACCATGTAGTTGATCTAAGCAATTTTCATTTTTAATGAAGTCTGCCCCATAGAATGCAGTTAACACCCTATGTTCAAAATAAAGTGTGGCTTGCCTTTGTGTGAAAATGAGCCAGAGGTATTTATGAAGTGACAATATCCTACCGATGCAACATAAATGCAAGAAAATACAAAGGGTCTTAAGGAGAAACGTAGAATTATTCTGATAATATCTCTTGAAGCAGTGTTTATTTTAAATTTTTATTGTGTTCACATGCATGTTTGTACTCACTTTCATGTATGCATATGTACGTGTAGATTCACTCAGCTGTGTGTAGACCAAGCATTGACTTCCAGCTATGTTACTATCTAATCATCCACCTTAATTTATTTTTATTTTTGAGACTACAGTATAATTATAACATCTCTGTTTCCCTTTTGGTTGTGGGATATATGATTATACTATGAACCCCGAGATTCCATTTGCAGTCATTAAATAAAATTCAACCTTGGGTCGGGAGGCAGAGCCAGCACCTAGTTGACAGAAATGTAATCATAGAGAATAAGAAGGAGTCTGGAAAATAAATAGAGAGACTCACAGAAAGTAGGAGGGAGGGCCTTTGAGTGTGGCAGTCCTTTTAGGCTTGGCAGAGCACAGGGACACTCTCTTTTCAAGATGCTGGTGAAGATGTCAGCAGCTTTTCATTTTAGCCTCTGACTCCCGAGTCTTATTGATAAATAGGATGATAGGGTCTTAGTTAAAACTCCATTTGGTTACAGTGACAGAAGGCAGATGGGACATAAAAGCCTCACCTGGAGCCTGAGAAGAGGGCCAGGAACTGTGTAGTTACTGGTTAAAACAGCAATAGATTCAGTGCAGCTTCTATACAAGCAGAAAAACAACAGCTTTCTTTCCTCCAACCCCTCCCCCCCGCAATGTACCTCTCCCTGCTCTCCTTCAAATTCATGTTTCTTTTTTCTTACATGCCAAAATGGACAGGGCCTCAATGATGCATAAAGAAGCAACTAACCCTGAGGATCCATGTGTTTCCACACCTTCAGCTTTAGGGTTATAGTCATGACCATCTTTTGCTCTGGGGGTGGAAAGCCAAGCTCAGATCATCATACTAGTACCAGAATGTTTCACTGAGCGTTTTGGTGTTCTGGTATGGAAAGTTTTGTAGTGTTTGGCTTTATTTCCTGTGCATGAGTACAAAGACTGGGCACTACATAATCTAGCATTAATTATAAATAGGATCTAAAGAATTTACATGTTAAAATTGATAAAGTTGCCTTGAAAATATATAACAAGAAGCAAAAACAAAACAAAACAAACTAACAAAAGACACACATTAATTCACAAGTAGTGGGCAAACAGGAAGCTGAAATAAACTAATAGTATCACAACTTAGCTTCTAGTACCAGTGACCTTCCCTACAGATATAAGGTACTCATAAGTGTATCATTTACAGTTACTATAGTTTCTAATCCACATTGGGATTTGTGCTAAGGGAAAAGTTGTTGTCATTATAGGTAAAGCATAAATTACACAGAATGAAAGCACATTGATAAAAATCTAGGACACAAAGTTATAGGAAGTTCAACTTTCATATAGACCTTAATTATTGCAGTTGTTCCTAGTTGCTATCATGCTAGCAGACATAAAAACCACTCTTGGAATTCACAGGGGATAGAGAAGAACTTTAACTCCTGTTGAGATACTTCAACATTCATTTCCAAGTCACCATCTAAAAATCAATAAATAATTCTGGAAAATTGGAAATGTAGTATATGTGATTTGTCAAGTTGATTAATGTGTCATTTCCTAAAAGGCTTTGAAAGCAACCCTAAAATATATATATATATATTACTGCAGTCCTCATTTGAAAGCCAGTTTTTCCTTCCTTACAAATCTAATTAGCAGTGGCTACCTTAAGATAGCATTAGTAAACACTATTCATTAAAAATATCTAAGGAAATGATAGTCTTAAAACTGTGTCCAGTGGACTGAAAAGATGCCTCAGTGGTGAAGAGAACTCAGTGCTCTTGCAGAGGACTGGGGTTCAATTCCAGGCACGCACAAAACAGGTCACTAATGTAACTTGGTTCCTGGAAATAGAATGCGGTCTTCTAGTACCCAAATGTTCCAGGCACATATGTGGTGCATAATCATATGTAGAGGGGAAAACATATATACATATGAATTAAAATAAAATTGAAAGTGTAAAACAGTACAACTGAACACTAAGTTATAATTAACAATTTTGATTAAACAGCTCTGTTTATTTTCCTAATATCTCCTTCTAAAATAAATACCATCAGTAATAATTTAGCTAAATTATGCAATTACTGTTGTAGGATAAAAAATTTTTATAGCTTTTAACAATTTACATGTCTAAATAATAAATAAAATTATGAATTCTTTACAAGTAATGGTTAGAGTTTTTCAAAATAACTTCAAAAATTTATTTAAAAATGACAAAATTCATTGAAATCAATGTGTGTGTTTGTGTATTCATAAATATATAGCCACTCTCTTTCCTAATATTTACTATTCACTGTTTCTATTGCAAATGTCTCAAGACATTTGAATGCTTTGTTTTAATTACCACCTAAGTTTCTAAGTTCAAGTACTTAATGTCTTTTAATTACACATAAAAGGTGATATATACCCTAATATGTTTATTTATTAAAAAGAATTTTTGAGTATCTATTCACATAATAAATTCAATAAGATAGAAGTTATTGGCAAGACTCCTCAAATATAAAGGCGATCATATGGTAATAAACCAACTTAAAGTTAATTATTACCATTGTAGAAAAGAGATTATAAGCACATGGAAATGTAAAGGATAGATTTTTAGAGTGAATCACTGAATAAATAGATGGGTCATGAAATATCGGTCATATTTTATGAAAAAAATCAAGCAAAGCTAGAATATTTCAGATTGAAAACATACTGCTTAGCACTGTGATATAAAGGATCAAGGTTTTTTCATATATTGCAAAGTCCTATACAGTGGCAGAGTGACGTGGTCTAGATGTCTACTAAGCCTTCATTGCTTACAAACACTCATGTCTTTATGTTTTCCACTGTAAAATTGTTACCGACTTAATCAATTTTAATTGATTGCATCTAGGTTATACTAAACTTACTGACCCTTGTCTGCAAACTGAGGTCACATGGTTGTCTGAATATGGTCCCCACAGGCAAAGACTACACACAAAAAGTGAACTTTCAGATTTCTGTGAGAGATATAACAATCTCAGCTAAACTTCATGCCTTCTCTTACATGGCACCTTCCCTCTGGTTTCCATTTATCCATGAGATGTTATGATATGGCACAATCTAAAGTTTGACTAATTCTCAGTTGGAATTCCAACCCTATGCCTCATTTGTATTGGACAGCCATTTCAAATTTGGGATATGTATTCCTCATCTAAGAGTGAAAAATAGTATATGAAGCAGATGAAAATGGTGATACAAGAGATAACATATTAGGAATCAAATTATGTGGAAAAATTTTAAGATATTTTAATTGTACTTTTTTGTAAGCATGTCCCTAGGTGAGCTATTAAATTTTAAAGTATTATAAGCAATCACTTGAAGACTTTTGTGAAGATATAAAACAGGCTTCTGAGGATTTAATAATGTACATGTGAACACATATTGTACAAAATACATTAACAAAACATCAGCCTCCACTCAAAAGGGAAACTCACTGAAGGAACCCCACCAAAAAGAAAATTGCATGACTAGATATTTAGAGTATTTTTAAACAACTTCTCTTCCGAGTTTCAGAAATTTACATGAAAGGCACTTGAAAATAGCAAAGAAAACATAATTTTTCATATTGCTCATATTCCTATTTCATTTTGGACCACTAATCTCATGTATTTAAAGATTTTAAAGTAAAATATTAGTTAGTTTTAAGAAACTATCCTAGAAAATTTTAAAATACTGTATTTCTCACCAATGATTTTATATATTTTGAAATATTTATAAATTATAATCTTATATATGTCATCAATAAAACAAAATTATTGGAGTGCTGGGAAGATGACTCAGCAATGAAAGCCCTTGTTGCTCATGCAGAGTATCTGAGTTTGGTTTCCAGCATCTACACGTTAGCTCACAACATCCTCTGTTACTCTAGTTCCAGGGAATCCAACCTCTTCTGATTTCCACAGGTAAGATGTAGTGGTACACATATGTAGACACAACACTCATATTTTATAAAATCAAAGCAAAACAATCTTAAAAACAAAGAGCAATATCAAGTCCACTGTTATATCCACTATTAATAGGAGCCAGTAGTTCACTCCCATTTTGTGAGATTAGAAAGCTTTTCAGTAAAAAAGAGTATAGTGTTTATACATTATACAAATTCAGGGGCTAGCCTACTGTCAGAGTGCATAACGAGTAAGCACAAGGCTCTGAGTTCAATTGCTGGCAATTGCACTAATAGAACTAATTAAAACAAGTATGTCCAAGTTTGGTTTCATTTTGTCACCACAAAATGAATAGGGTCCTTCCTTGTTTTTATATTTTCTTTGTTAAATTTTGAAGGCAACTTCATTTATGACAGTGTATTTACATCATTTCTACCTCCTTTCTTCTCTTCAACTCCTCCCACACACCCCCAACCCTTCTCAAATTCATAAGCTGTTCTTTAGTCATCACTTCTAGATAAATACATAGCTTACTGAGTACATTTATTGTTGCTCATATTGAAATGTATTAAAGGCTGACCACTTGGGCTTGAATGGATCTCATGGGCTTCATCCCTGCAGAAAAAAAAGATTCATTGTCAACAGCCACTGATTGCTTGTAGTTCTTCTAAGGATAGGGTCTGGTGAAATGTCCTGCACTCATGCTGGGATGGCAACCAGTGTTGACTTTAGGTGCAACTGTCCTATTATGTGGAAAAGATACTATCTTCAGCAGGCATCCTGTACTCTGACTCTTCCAGGTTAGTCCCATGACCCAGTGTTCCCTGAGCCTTAGGTGCTGGTGTTGCAACTTAGTTGCATGAGGTAGGGAAAAGCACTCCACAGTTACTTGTTCTCTACATTTGTACAACTCATGGGGCTTGTCTATTACAAAAGGAAGACTCTCTCTAATGAAAAGCCTGAACTATGTTTACCTGTGGGTATAAGGATGAGTAAACAGAATAAGGTAAATAACTGTATGTTTTTTCAGTTTTATTAAAAATTAAATTTATGTAATTAGAAAACTGGCTTAAAGTACAAGATTAAGCATGAAACAGGTGAAATTGCATTATATCTGGTCAGTACAGATGTACAATTCTGATATAGGGCATTAAAGTATTTTTAAATTTATTTATTTTTTTTTCTTATTTTACATATCAATCCCAGTTCCCTCTTCATCCCTCCTCCCCTCCCTCTCTCCTCCCCCCCCATGCTCCCCCGACCATCCTCCCATCCCATGCACCCCCACTCCACAGTGACAGTGGTGCCTTCCAAGAGAGGGTCAACTAAATCTGTCAAGTCATTTGGAGTAGGGACTAGGCCCTCCCTCCTGCCTCTAGGTTAAGGGAGTATCCCTCCATGGGGAATGTGCTCCCAAAATCCTTTTGTGCACCAGGGATACATCCTGGTTCCATTGTCAGAGGTCTCTTAGACTGTCCATGCCTTCTAACTGAAACCCATGTTCAGTGGGTCAGAGTAGGTTCAATGCTGGTTTCCCAGCTATCAGTCTGGGGGCCCATTAACTCCTCCATGTTCAGGTCAACTGTCTCACAACTGTCTCTGTGGGTATCTGTAGCCTGGTCTTGTCCTCCCTCTCTGCATCCGGATTCCAGGAGGTTGGCTCAGTGTTTAGGTGTGGAGTGGGTGTGTGCTTCTGTTTCCATCAGCTACTAGATGAAGACTCTATGAGGGTAGATAAGTTAGTCATCAATCTCATTATCAGGGAAGGGCTTTTATGGTAGCCTTTCCTCTGTTGCTCAAATTGTTAGTTGGGTCAGTCTTGTAGGTCTCTAGACATTTCTCTAGAGTCAGTTTTCTCCTCAAACCTACAATGGCTCCCTTTTTATTTTCTCTTTCCTTTCTCTCTCTCTCTCTCTCTCTCTCTCTCTCTCTCTCTCTCTCTCTCTCTCTCTCTCTCTCTCTCTCATCTATTCCTCCCCTGATTCAATTGTCCTAGTCCCATGTGCTTTCCCCTCCTCCCTTCTCTTTCTCCTAGCCCCCTCTCCACTCACTGTGCCCCCCCATCCCAATATGCTCAGGAGATCTTGTTTCTTTCCCCTTCTGTGAGGGACCTTGTATGAATTCCTTAGATTCCTCCTTGTATCTTAGGTTCTCTGGTGGTGTGAATTATAGGCTGGTGGTCCTTTGCTCTATGTCTAAAATCAATATATGAATGATACATACCATGTTCCTCTTTTTGTGACTGGGTTACCTTATTCAGGATGATTTCTTCATGTTCCATCCATATGCCTGCAAATTTCAAGATTCCATTGTATTTTTTTTTCACAGAGTAGTATTTCATTGTGTAAATGTGCCACATCTTCTTTATCCATACTTCAGTTGAGGGGCATCTAGGTTGCTTCCAGGTTCTTGCTATTACAAATAATAGTTTGTCTTAAAGTATTTTTAAAAGGTTAGTTTGAAGCTGAAATTAAGAAATAGGTATGTGGATTGTTAGTAGAGAGGAGACTATAAAACTAGGTGTGCAGCTGTTTTTTGTTGTTGTTGTTGTTGTTGTTACTGGAATAATACTTTGTATTCTCCATCCTATATTCATTTTTGTATTTCATTTTAGTGTCAATTCTCCAATGTGTTGAAGTAACTAAGATGTTTCTCTTATTTACCAGTTACTGATAACTAATAGTTCACTCAAAACTATAGTTATCTCCAAATATATTAGTTTTGTTAATTTTAATTGCCTTCCATTTTATTAATTTTTGGCAGCTGTGCATATATTGTATGCTACACACTTTGTTGGTAATCAAAGAAAAGAGACAGTATTAATTCTTCAAGAGATAAATTACAGTAGGTTTCACAAGCATTGTAACAGAAGAATGTAAGGTAAGAGGAAACTAAGTAATGGAAAAGTCTGTGTCCAGGAGATCAGAAAGTATATATTAGAGAAATTAAGTAGTAAACCTTGGCCAACAGTTGAGAAGAGACAGAAGTAAAGCAAGAAATGAAGAAGAAAGGACAAATAAATGAGAGACAAGAGTCAAGGAAAGAACCATCTAAACCTAAAGCAATTTAACTAAGCAGCTTGAGGCTATGTAAAAGAGGCCACTATACCTACTATCATTTAATCAATTGAAGAGACGTCTTTAAATAAAAAGTGTTAAGTGTTTCTGACATAGACTAGCAGCCTTGATGTTTACCCTAAAAAAACATAGTCACATAAAATCTATTTTCTTTTCTATGCAATATTTCATTTTTGATCTCATATTTTTCTTTAACTTATGTGACCTCTTAAATTTTGAAGTCCAGGTTTAAATATGGCATTAGGTGCAAAGGGTAACATGAGTGTTTCTTCTCCATCTTCATCATCTTCTTCTTCTTCTTCTTCTTCTTCTTCTTCTTCTTCTTCTTCTTCTTCTACTACTACTACTACTACTACTACTACTACTACTACTACTACTACTTTGTCTTCTTCTTCATTTCTCTTTTGGTTTAAATTTAAATCAAGGTTGTTTTACATGTCAATCCCAGTTCCCTCACCCTCCCATCCTCCCCTATCACCCCAATTAAATCCCAATCCATCCTTTTTCTGCTTCACAGGGAAGGAGATGCCTTCCATTGGGAGTCTTCAAAGTCTGTCATATCATTTGGGCAGGGCCTAGGCCCTCCTCTATGTGACTAGGTTGAGAAAGTATCCTTCTATGTGGGATGTGCTCCCAAAGTCCATTCATATACTAGGGATAAATACTGATCCATAGTAAAAGCTCCATAGACTTCCAATCCTCTTAACTAACACCCACATTCAGGGGGTCTAGGTCAGTTCTATGCTGGTTTCCCAGTTATCTGTCTGGGGTTCATGAGCTCCCCCTTGTTCAGGTCAGCTGATTCTGTAGGTTTCTCCAGCCTGGTTGACCCCTTTGCTCATCACTCCTCCTTCTCTGTAACTGGATTCTAGGAGTTTCAATAGTATTTAGCTGAGGGTGTCTGCTTCTACTTCCATCAGCTGCTAGGGGAAGGCTCTAGTATGGTATTTGAGGTGGTCTTCAATCTCATTATTATAGAAGGTCATTAAAGGTAGCCTCTCCACTATTGCTTAGATTGTAAAGTGGGTTCATCCTTGTAGATCTCTGGACATTTCCCTTGTGCCAAATTTCTTCTTAAATCTATAATGGCTCCCTCTATTACTCTATCTTGTTTGTTGTTCTACTCTATTCTTTCCTTGTCTCAATCTTCCTGCTTCCTCATCCCCACCCCTTCCCTTCTTTTTGCTCTGGTGTTCTTGTCCCTTTCCCCTTCTCTGGGGGCCAATGTATGTTTCTCTTAGGGTCCTCCTTGTTTCCTAGCTTTACTGGCAATGTGAATGAGTGTTTCTTCTAATTGTACATTTTTAAAGGTTTGATTTCAGAATATGTTCTTTTAATTTTAATTAATTTATTGATTTGACATCCTGACCACAGTTTCCATCCTCTTCTCCTCCCCTTTCCTCTCCCCCACTTCCTCTTCACCAGCACCCTCAATGTACTTCTCCTCTGTTTCTGTTCAGAAAGGGACAGGACTCCCATGGGTATATGCAAAGCATTGCACATCATGTTGCCATAAGACTAAGCGCCTTCCCTTGTACTAAGGCTGAGCAAGGCAAAACAGTATGAGAAATAGGTTCCCAAGAGCCAGCCAAAGAATTAGGAACAGCCACTGCTCCCATTATTAAGAGTCACACAAATAGACCAAGCTACACAACTGTCACATATATAGAGATGGCTTAGGTGTGTCACATGCAGGTTTGCTGGTTGTTGGTTCAGACTCTATAAATTCCTGTGAGCCACCTTAGTTGTTTTTTTTTTATTTTTCTTTTATTTATTTAAATTTCATTTTACATTTCAACCACAATACTCCCCCCTACCTTTCCTCCCAACCCATTCTCACCTCCCATGTCCAGCCCACTCCCATTGACTCCCAATGAGGAGAATAATGGCTCCCATGGGGAAACAACAAAGCCTGGCCCATTAAGTAGAAGAAGGACCAAGCCCTTCCCCCTGCATTAAGGTTGAGAACACCATCCCACCATAGAAAATGGGCTCCCTCTGTGGGTATTCTTGTGATGTACTTGACCCCTCTGGCTCCTACAATCCTTCTTCCTTTCCCTGAGCTTGGCCTAATGTTTAACTATGAGTCTCTGTATCTGTTTCCATCAGTTACTGAATGAATGCTTTCTGTTACCATTGTGATCCCAGGGGTAGCCATTTCAGGATACATCTCTACTATTGCTAGGAGTCTTAGCTGGGGTCATCCTTGTACATTCTGGGGAGTTCCCCTTGGATCTAGTTTCTTCCTGACTCTGAAAAGTCCCCCTTTCCAGTCATCACTTTCAATATTCTTTCTCCTCCTCCAACCCCCAACCCAATCACTTGAATTCACATGCCTACCTACCTCCCAGTCCTCCCAGGATATCTCTTCTATTTACCCATCCCAGAGAGACCCATGAGTATAAATTTGAAACTAACAACACAAACCTCATGCAATCTTTCAGCTTCCCTGTATTCTTGTGTGTTTTAACCCAGGACAACCAAGTTGATGATAGTGATTAAGCCATAAATCTGACTCCCTTCCAGCTACACTATCAGCAACAAGAAGCCCTAACATGTAGATTTAGAAATCTGTGTTCACCATGATTTTGTATGTGTCAGCTCCTTTTCCCACAGAAATTGAAAAGGCATCAGTTTCTTACACAATTCCATCTTTGCTTTGACTGTGTGTCTAATTAGTCAAGGTGCTTTTTAATTCTATTGCCTTCCTTTCTCCTGCCCAATTAATTGATAGCAATGACTCCCTACTTGTGTCATCTATTTCTATCACAAAAGCCACTGATAACAAGAAGATCATCTTGATTCCTACAAGGCACAGATTCCTTGTAGATGCTGCAAAGTCTATGGTTTCATTCATTGCAACACTAGAAAATATCTTTCAGGGTATTCACTTGCTTTTAATGACACCAAAAAATGAAGTGATATAGGAAGTGTTAGTAATGATTAAATAGAATTAAGTAACCAAAAACATGATTACAAAATAGCAATTTTGAAGCGCTGTCATGAATGTGATCTAAAACATACCTGTTCATGCTTTGTAAGACATTTTACTTATGCATGCTTTCATCCTCAGCTTAATGACAGCCTCTTGCTATACTCTACATCTTACATGAGGAACAGCCACACAATTTAAATGTGAGAGCAGAACTTAAAACTTTTCATTCAAATTATGCAAAAATATATAAGACATAGTTCAGAGGCAAAAGAGAGAGCCAACAGGTACATTTTAAAATTCATTATTCCTGTGAAAATAATTTGTTGAAAGCTGAAAGATTTAAAACTGTGGGTGTAGAGAACAAAAGGGCACTTGTCTTGCATAACTTTCACTCATGAGTATTAAAACTTTCTTCATTTTATTAAAAATGTGATAAACAACTACAAAAAAATATCATCCTGAGAGCCATCATCTCAGTGCAAAGACTTGTCATTGTCAACTGCACCAATACCTCTGCAAAAAACCCCAGGAGGATTAAAAGCCTCAAAATGCCTGAGATGGAATCTGAACTGTCCTTTCATAAGAATCACAATCTTATATCCTGTTTTCTGAGATTGGCAAACAATGTGGTAGTTTGAGTTACAGAAGATAACAGTTTGAAATATATGCAAATAAAATACTATTTCTGAAAGTACCTGTAATCAAAGAGTATGTCTATAAGCAAAAGCAAATATTTATTTATATTATTAATACATATTATTATATATTAATTTGATATAAACAATGCTTATATTGTTAATATATAATGATGTAATAGATATGAACAATGAAAGCTGAGTGCTATTTCTCTTTCAAAGCTTTCATCTACTGATTTACTTAAATCTCAGTTCATGACAACTGTGGTTTGCCATTATTTTGACTAGATCATTGTAATCACCTCTTCATTCTTCATTCTTTCTCTCACAGTCCATATCTAATCAGTATTCCTCTCATTCTTTATGCCCCAAACTCAGCCATTCTTAAGATGTGCTTTCAGGTCATAATGATTGAGTAATAAGCCCTCTGTGCCCTATTATTAAATGTTTTTGAAAATTACATGATATGAACATGTAGTGACACTCTCTAATCCACCATCTATTGCCTATCTCTCTGATAAGTTTTCTATATCATGTTCCTCATATTCAGACCTTGCTATTGAGACCACTCAGTGTCAGCAACTGCTCAAACATGTGTTCGCATTATTTAAAATTTTCCTCATTGCTCTCACTATATATAAAAGAGCTACATGGTCTGCCAACTGCTTTACTTACTCAGTGTTTACAGTTCCTTCTTTTGAAGTCAGCAGGCTTCTCTCAATGAGTTCTCCCATATGCAAAGGCACATTTCAAATCTCATTTACTTTGGAGAGACCCACTTCTAGATAGCATTTTTTTTTAGGATGGCTTTCTCAAAATCTGTCGGGCAAGTTGACTTTTCATCATGATTTTCTTCATATCCTCAGTTTCTAGCACAACTCAATACAACTCTTTAATAAATGCCCAAAGTGAGTTCAACTCAAGGAATCATATATTTAAAATGTCTAGCTTTTAATTATATGATACATTTTCCTGAACAATGAGGAATATAAATGTAATTATTTTACAGTTGTATGTGACAGATAACATAAAAGATTCACACGAACAATTAGTACATCAGTATTAATATTCAACTTGTCCAATTGTCTTCATATTTAAAATCATTTCTATGTATTGTTAATTATTTTCAAATTGAATCTATTTTTTCAAAATTTTGTCATTAGACAAAACAGATTTGCTAAGCAAAAGAAAAATAAAAGGAAAAGAGGACAGAATATTGGAAATGAATATCCATTTTGCTGATATTTTTGAGAGTAGAAAATGAACAATTTAGAAAAGGAATTGGAGCAGATAGAGATAAAAGACAGCTCAACTTAAATCCCCTTCACAGATGAGTGTCTCGTCAGACCAAATTTCCTTTCTTAGAAACAAAAATCAAATTCTTAACATTAACTAAAGCTTTCATTACTGAATCTGTTTAAACATGCCCTAATTAATTAAAACTTCTACATTAAAATTACACATAATAACAAGAAAATAAGACAGAAAATCATTGGTAAAAATGATATGGTAATACAGCACACAGTATTAAGGTGAAAAAATTTTACATGAAATATGAAAAAGAGAGGAAAAAGGTTAAGTAGTAAAACAAACTGTAGGCACAAGAGTGAGGCTGAAAAAAAAAATTACTGTAAAGCTCCGAGATCAAAGGGACAATTTACATAGACACAGAAACACACACACAATAATGATTAGAGAAGGCAGAGATGTTGGGGATGACTCCAATGTGTCAAGCTTCAACAAGTTGAAGAAAAATGATGATATTTATATAAACAAGTGGGTGTGATGTTTCTGTCACTGACATTAAGCTGAATTGTTAAGACACATCTTTATAAAACTACTGGTTATCTCTTGGGAACAAAGATATGCTCATCACTGACTTATCAAAAGCTGAGGTTGGCAGTTCCTTGGCAGGGAATCAAGCAAGTCAGAAATTAATACTTTTTGATAGTAATATTAATTAGCATTAATTGATTGAAATTGAATTCTTTTATATTTTAGAATGATTTTGAATAAATATACAACCATTTCTTTATTTGAGCTTTATAGTATGTATTTATTGGGCCCTTAACTATATGAGGAAAGCAGAAAGTATAACTGTCTGAAAGATTCTGTGATGGAAAATCTTTTGCAAGATTTCTTTTAATCTGCTCATAAGCCAACAAGAAAGATGTTACTTGAATCTAGTCTAAAAGACAAAAAGCTTTGTAGAAGACTTATATGAGAAGAGTGATCTTGTTAAGAAGAATAATATGAAAAACATGTTCTGAAGTAGCAAAGCAGTAAAAATATGCGAAGGAATTTCTAGTTTTGTTGGAATATAAAGTGTATATAGAAACAGGATGTACATCTCAGTGTTAGAGCTGTTGACTGCAGAGTGGACATAGAACAAAATAATTGGGTAAATTAGCCATGGTTAAATGATCACAAAGATGGTAATGATGATATTAAAGTGATTAAATGGTGACTTGATAACAGTATACATGACTATACTTTAGGCAGAAATTGAAGCTATTATCAGTCAAACAACTTCTATAGAATGTCTAAATAAAATAGGATAAGTTGCTCTGTATATCACCAGAGACATATAAATCAGTAATAATGCTGTTGAAAGATGTCTAAATATCTACATTAAGAGACAAATTGTAGTTTATATTCACATATCTCTATAATTCAAGACATTCATAGGAAACAGATTAGCATGGGTGCATGCAAAACAAAACAAGTTCATGATAGTAGTCACTGTTCAATCATTCTACTACAAAGAAGACTAAATTCCTTATCATAGCACACAAGACCTAATAGACCTGGTTGGAGCCTTCCTCAAATCTCACACTTCTCAGAACTTAGGTTTCTTCTCTTGAATATCCAACCAAGCAACTAGCACTTTATAACTTAAAATTTGTTCCTGCATCAAGATTTTGTACTGTTTATCTGTCAGAAATCTTTTATTGTTCAGTTTTAACTGATAAATGATAAATTTTAGTTCATAATAGACATCCTCAGTCATCTGAGGAACTTAGTCAATGGAAATTCCTCTTGTTACATCATCAGACTATCAACACACTAAGTAAGGAAACTCACCAATGTTAAAGTATAAATTTGAAAATGATCACATGCATTTGTAAATGAAGAAGGGTCCACTGATTCCAGGTTTGGGAATGTTTAATGAACTTTCAACATTTTATCTGGATCTTGAGAAAACACAAAAAAAAACTGAAGAAAAGGATAAAATTATAAATGGATCTAGGATCTGTGAGTATCTGAAATCCTTATCAAAGCAAACTATATAAGGCCTAACCATGTTCTTTGATGACACCTTTTCAATTAATTATTTGTTATTATTCTTTTCTCTAAAGTAATAATATTCACTAAAAATTGTATAAAATCTATTAATTAATAAATAAAACACTTTAAGGTAAGAGCCCTTACTGTTCTATTTTCTGCCTGGAAAATTCAAACTACAAATTTGATTTTCTTACATGCAGGGCAAGTTACCAGCTAAATTGGATTTAATTGCAGTTCTGTCTACCTATCACTTTGTCTCACTTCGATGAGGCATAACTGGAATTTATGAATTTTCCATTACCAAATCTCCAAATTGTAGCACTTTATCAACTCTCACATTTTCTCCTGAGATGTTTTTATTTTATTCCATAAATATCTATTGATTTCTTATTATGTGGTGGATATTCAGCTAAGTACTAGAAATAATGATAAATGAGATGCACCACCTGCATTTGAGGAGCTTATAATACTAAGATTCAAATATATTTTATCTGTCATGAATATTTTTAGTTTAACTCAATTGTCTCGAATAAAATATTTGCTACTCAAATCACCAGCCTACAATCCAAACTGCCAGAAAAAGCTAGGAACCAAGGATGACCCTAAGAGAGACATGCATAGTCCCCCTGAGAAGGGGAAAGAAACAAGATCTCTTGAGCTAATTGGGACTATGGGGGGAGGGAAGAGGGAATTAGGAGAAAGAGAAGGGGAGAAGAAGAGAGAAGAGGAGGACATGAGGGAGCAGAATTATTGAGTCAGGTGAAGAATAAAGGAGAACAAGAAAAGAGACATCATAATAGAGGGAAATATTATGAGTTTAAAGAGAAATCTGGCACTAGGGAAATGTTCAGAGATCTACATGGATGACTCCAACTAACAACCTAAGCAATAGTGGAGAGGCTACCTTAAATTCCCTTCCTGATAATGAGATTGATGACTACCTCATATGCCATCCTAGAGCCTTCCTCCAGTAGCTGATGAAGGCACAAGCAGACTCCCACAGATATACACTGAGCTGAACTTCTAGAATCTATTTACAGAAAGGGAGGAGTAATGAGCAAAGGGACCAAGACCAAGCTGGAGAAACCCACAGAAACAGCTGACTTGAACAAAGAAGAGGTCATGAACCCCAGTCTGATAGTTGGGAAACCACCATAGGACTGACCCACACACTCTGAACTTAGGTGTTAGTTAGGAGAACTGGGCAGTCTATGGGGCCTCTGGTAATGAATCTGTTATTATACCTAGTATATGAATTGACTTTAGGGGCCCATTCCAAATAGAAGGATACTCTCTCACCCTAGACACATGGGGAAGGTCCTGGCCCTGCTCCAAATGATATGATAGACTTTGAGGGTCCCCCATGGAAGGTATCACTCTCCCTGGAGAGCAGAAAGGGTTTGGGATGAGGGTTAGGGGAGTACAGTAAAGGAGGGGAGGGCGAGGGAACTGGGATTGACATGTAAAACAAGCTTGTTTCAAATTTAAATCATAAAAAAATGCTGCTTAAATATTCTGAAATATGGATAAAGAAGTTATTCTGCATGTTAGCAAAGTTCTGATGAATGATGTATTTCAATGTAGTAGAACTCTATTGGACCCTTCTGAAGACACACTTTTTTTGGTTTCTTGGTGTGTTGTTCTTGTTTGTTTGTTTTTGTGTGTGTGTGTGTGTGTGTGTGTGTGTGTGTGTGTGTGTGTGTGTGTGTGTAATTGAACACATCTATATTCTGAAGTGAAGGAAATGTAAAATTTGTTTCATTTTAGTCAAATGGAAAATAAAAGTAACAAAATTGAAAAGCATGGGAACCCAAAAGGTTTGCTAAGAATGGTGAAAAACAATCTAGGATTTTATAGTTATTCCTAGATAAAGTACACATTTGAAATTCAGATCAAAATGTTAGAAAAATAAACCAGAATGAAAGAAAAGATGTTTCAAACCATAATGTGTCTTGTTTACATTTTCATTTGCTTTTATAAAATATTGAAAGTCAGCTTAGCTGTTTCCTGTCATTGCCACCCCTCTCAAACTAAAATAAATTTTAAAACCAGCAATATGTTTATCGTGTCAAAAATAAATGCACGATCTTGCTGCTATTTTCCATCAAATAAGTTTGTGTGTGGAAAAATTCAGCAACACATTTACCTAGTATCCTGATAATCCATGTATATTTTATGTTTTGAATAACCTCATGTAATGACATACAACCTTCTTTTCTACAGATTAACATTGACTTCAGTACCAGAGACCTCATCTCAAGAAATATTGATGAACCAACTCCAAAATGCTTCGATGAGGCTCAGAAATTAATTTATAGTCTCATGGCAAAGGACTCATTTCCTCGATTTCTAAAGTCAGAAATTTATAAGAAACTGGTAAATAGCCAACAGGTTGGAAATCATAAAAGATGGCTACCTTTCCTGTGAAGAAGGAAAATAAAAGTACACTGAAGGAAGGCAACAATATTTATAATGTACAAACAATACAAAATATTTCAGGGTTTGGAATATGTTTTCACTTCAGCTAAATACACACACACACACACACACACACACACACACACACACACACACACACATATATATATATATATATATATATATATATATATATATATATATAATAAGTCATGTCTTAAAAATTCAGTCATTTTATCAAGTACTTTGAAAACTACTGGAAGAATACAGAGTGAGGTCATTAAGATAAAAACACTTTTCAAGCATAAGTGAATAATTTTATACATTATAGTTTCACAAAAAAGTACATATCTTCATGTTACAGACTTGACTGCTTAACATCTTATACAACATTTTAAGTACCATTTGCATTATTCAAAAGTCTCACTTCTATAAAAGAAAAATTCTGAACCTAAAGATAATTTTCTATTTGCTGGATTCAACTATTACTGTGAATTATAACTGATGTTACAATTATCTGAACTGCTGTGGTTTTCAAATTAAAAAAAAACTTAATGGATGGTATATACTTATGCATAAGCCTGAGAGTTCCAGAGACCAAAGTCTTCAAAATATATTACTTGGCTCAACAATAGCCTGACATAGATGTGTATATGAAAAGGGCCTTGTGAGTGATGAAATTTATATTCTTCTACTAAGAGAACCATAGAGGAAATTGGCACAATCAACTACAAACAATGATTAATGTAGCAGCGACTGTTATTGCAGTATCATCTATTCCATTGCAGGTTAAGAATCTATTCACTCACTCAGTGCTGGAATTTGCCCATGATATTTAAATAAAGTTTAAAATTTTTATTTTCCCAAATGATTTATTTTTGCAAACATGACAAAAATAAATTATTTTCTGTATATGCAATGCTATAATGATTCAACATATCATTATATTTCCATTTTACTTTTACAGATTAATTTATGTTTATTGTCATTATTTATTTGAGACTGAAGTGGAAGGACAACACCAGAGACTCATTTTGTTTCCATGTACTATTCATATGGTAGACAAAATTTTTTCCTCCTCCACATAATGAAATATCAACACTTAAACACATGCAAATGGACTATTCCCCATGTACTTGGAAATTATTCTAAACACAGCATAATATAAATGAACTGACTTGTTTTGAGATTTTTGACCACTAGTGTAAAATATCTATATTATAATAGCATTTACCCTAGAGATTTTACCATCAGTATCTTCTTTTTTATAATGGGATATTCCATTCATTCCAGGAAATGTAAGGGATCCAGAAATCATAAAAGCATACTCTTACTTACAAACAGAAAAGAAAAAAAAAACTCTGAAAGCTCAGTTGTTTCTTGAGTTCACCATCTGGTGAGTAACGGAGTTATAAGAGCAGTGGATGTCACCACCTTGTCATGGTGTTGCTTGATCCAAGAAAGCAGTGTAGTCCCTCCCCACTTGAGTTGCACCAAACTGTGGAATATAAACTCCTACAAATCCTCCCACCCACACTCTGGTAGGTTGCCACAAATGTTTGACTCGCTTTTACAATTAGTTTGCAACTTACTATCAAACAGCCAAAGTTTTATCATTGGTTTTAATGAAGTAAAAAATTCTCCAATTTCATATTCACCACGTTGAGACCACAGGAGCTTGATATATTATATAGCAATATACTGAGACCAGCAAGATTTGTTTAAAGCTGGATGTTAAATGGACTCTTATGAAATACTAACCTAAGATTTGCCACTGCAGAACCCTCCTTCTACTGCCTCTACTCACTTTCCACCATGAGGTATAATTCTAGGATTTCCAATTAGAAAACAAATCAATGACAGGATTTTGAAATACTCAATAATGGGGATTTTAGAAAAATATCATGAGTACCTCCTACATACATGATTCTGTTCATGACTATTTCACACTACATGTTATCTTAGTCCATAGTTATTGTAAGTGATTCTATAAATGTGAAGGAAAAAAGAAAAGATTACTTATAAATGTGAAAAATAATGTAAACATCTTGATTATAAAATTAAATATTCAACTTTATTGCAATGTCATTTTAAAATATTTCCATTGACTTAAAGAACTGAAGCTATCAACATCTAAAATTAATAACAGGCTAATAAAATTACAAGATCACAAATGACTTCATAGCATAAGAAAATTGTTTTGCTTTAGCTCTTGTTTGTTCTTTCATTTTTGAGATAAGGTTTCTGTCCATGAGTCTGGCCTCAAACTCATAGTCTTCCTGGTTTAATCTCTGACTACTGGGATTGTAGCTATGAGCCATCCCACCCACATATTTGCCCTTTCTATTTTCTTACAAAGTATGTTTCAGCAGGACAGATTTCCCATCAGTAAGTCAGAGTGAAGAAAGTTAGATGATCTGTTTTCTTAAAGAATCTTAGACTATAGCAATTTTCTTATGTGTTACAATAGTAATAAACTTACTTTTAGCCTCTTTGAATTGTTCGCATAGGAAATATGCAACACAGATTTATCTACTTATAAAAATATAGTTTCTTGTGTTTAAGTAGGAAATATCTATTCAAATTATTCAAATTTCAAGATTTAACTATCAAATTCTAAAACCTTTTGGGCATTACAAATATATATGATCTAATCTCCAGAATTACCTTCTCAAGTTTGCTTTTGTTTTCAGCCTATTGTAGAGAGAAGGAATTCTATCACTTTACTTGTTTCATTTAATCTGTAGCAGTTCTAAATTGTTGTGGTCTAGCCACTTTGTCATCCCATATGCTCTTGTAAAGGATAAATACTACTTAATAAAAGCAAAGGAATGTTCATTCTGTTTTCTTTCCAATATGCTTTTAACAAAGATTAACACCATTCTGTCTCATTAAACAGTAGTAACATTCAGGGCCATAACATTGATAATAGTTGAGCTTTTCCCATGAAATTAATGAGGAGTTCATATCTGTTATCCTAGACTTGAAAATTAGAGTAAATTTCCCCTTTTTTTCTGTATTGGCAAATACCATGCTTCTCAACCAAAGACCTTCAGTAAATAGCCTCTTTTACTTCTTCAACACATATCAGAAGTGTTAATTCCATACCACCCAATTTAACAATAAGATAAGAAAACCTTACAACATTGTTCAATACTCAGTGGACGATATTCCCTGTCATGGAAACTATACAGTAATATAACTTTAACACAAGCAGTCAGTTTGTATCGCTACAGAAAAAAATAAACATTTGTGGGGGTTGGGAGAACAAAAAATCTCTTTGAGAACTAAGCAGAATGCTTAGTATCATCATCACTAGTCTTCTGTCACTAGGCTTCACCCACACAAGCCTAAATAGCTTTTGAATACAATTATGTCTAATAGTGGTCTGCTTTACTTTCCAGCCATGTAGTAAAGCAATTTATTTCATGGCGTTGTCAATTAATTTAAAATGAACTCTTTTACAACTATTAAAAAGGTGGGATGTTTTCAAAACTGTAATCAATTATATGAATATAAAGAGCCACACAGATCATGTTCCTCTTTTTGTCAGATTTTTCCATTGCATCTTAAAAGGGAAGTATCAGGAATGAATGTTAAATGGTAGCTACTGACAGAATGCCATTGAAGATAAAAGGAATGCATTTTTATAATTGCTATTTATAGATTGTATTAGAATATAGAATATATGCATAAATACTTCTAATTTTAAGTGAGTAGACACCGGAATATTTGCCAGTGAAACAAGCCTGTTTATCCTGTTTATTAGTGCATATTAGCTGAATAAAGCACTGTATTTTCCTGTGATATTTTTCAAACATGTGTATAACATACCTTGATCACTTTACCCTCCACTATCCTCTCACTACCACTAGCCTTCTTCCTCCTCCCCAAAATCCCCTTCTATTTTCACAAAAGATCTTCAATCTTTTTGTTCTTTCAATTGTGATTGGTTGTAAACCATGTACATTGGCCCATGCTATTAATTCTACCACAGTGACAGGAAGAGTACAAGTTTGAAGACTGCCTGAGTTAGTGTGTGTGTGTGTGTGTGTGTGTGTGTGTGTGTGTGTGTGTGTGTGTAAATTGCCAGATATATTGTAACAAAAAAAACCTAAAGACATTGAATCAGGTTTATTATTCTGCCATTAAATGTTTAGAATTGTAGTAATATTAAAAGTTTTGAATATTCCAAGAAACAAAAGTTTCATTTTGTGTATTGTGAAAGGGCACATGTAAATGAACCCTTTGTATATGTTGACTAGAAGTGATGTCAGGTATCATCCCTGATGATTTTCACTTTAATGTTTAAGAACGGGATCTGTAACTGAAACCAACACTCATCAGCTAACTGGACTGGCTGGAGCAGCTTCATTGCCATCCCTGCACATGTAAATGATATGGAGTGACTGAGTAAGCTCCAATCCTCATGTTCCTGTGTCAGGCAGATACATGAACTGGGCTATCTCCACAGCCCTGAAAATTACCCTATTCAATTCCATGTTTTACTTACATAATTTAAGCATTTATTCTATTTTAGAAGAATTCTTGAAACATTTGGTTCTTTAAAATAATATGGGTTATTTGTTCAAATAATTCTACTTCTTTATATATTTAGAAAAAGTTTGCAATACTTGAAACATTAATGTTGGAAATGGTGATGACTTAGACAAAGATTTAATAAATGGCTGGTTCATTTAATAGAAACTAATGAAAACTATTAGTTTTCATAATTTAGGTACATTTAATGCTTATATTTATATCCTGTAGTTTTCAATAATAGTGTTATTTTTACAGTGTCAATACAGGCCTTTAAATAATAAATATTTTTGTGCCTAATGTCTTTGAATTACTGTTTTCATTCTATTTTCCAAATATGTAATGTTTACTCTATAAATAGAATCCTGAATTTAAAATCATGTTTTATATGTAAGTTTAGAAAATCACTCTTGTTAGAGAGGAAAAAATATGGCTTTTATATTAGTCATTCACATAATTAATCTGAGTATAAACCCTTTATGAAAATATACTACAACCCTTGGTTTACAAACAAAATTGTATTAGGGAAGATTTACATTGTTGAATTATGATTGAACTACTGAAACTTTAATTTTAAAATATTGTGTCTTGTAAAATAAATTCATTGATTTATTTGCAAGTTTTTCCTCTAGAACCAATCTCTCTAAAAATTAAATAAATCCTAACAGTTGAAAGTCACAGATTGAACCCTAAAAATGTTTTAGGCAAATGAAATTCATTTCTCCAACTATAAACTTTATATTGAGTAGAAAGTTGGCATCATGACAATAATGGTCTTGAAAATTTTAAAAACCTGTTGAAAAACCTAAAATCATATTTATATGTGAACAATATACTTATTCATTTAATGAACTTTTTCTACTTAAGATTCTATTTTGGCTTATGCCTTTATTCCTAGTACTCAGGAGGCAGAGGCAGGCAGATCTCTGTAAGTTCGAGACCCACCTGGTCTACAGCGCAAGTTCCAGGACAGCTAGACCTACATAGAGAAACCCTGTCTCAAAAAAAAAAAAAAAAAAAGATTTCATTTTGGAGGAAAGTGTTAATGACTTCAAACTGTAGTAACTAAAAGAATAAGCCCTAAAACGCCATAAAATGAAACAATAGTACTCAAGTCAAAAGATTTATTTTCCTAATCAATACCTTTCTTAAAAGAAGCTAAATAGGATACAATGTGTTCATTCCATCATTCTATGAATAATTAAAATATAATCATGAATTGTGAAATGAGATAATTTCTTGTCAATGTTAAGAAGTATACTCAGTGTTTAATAACTACTGTCTAATTAGTCATCAAAATTTCCTACTAAAACACTTTTGAGGTAAGCTACAGAAAAAAAATATATCATGAGAAGATGGCACACTTAGAAAGAAATGATGAGAATGAACAAAAATCATCCTGTAATAAGTCAAGCAAGTCAAGCAAATATTGATTACTTGGTGTTTTTATGTGAAAGAATGGAATAATAATCCTGGATTATAAAAAAATATCTTGGTAGAGATTCAAGCTGACAGAAGCAAGGACATGACATCCCCTGCAAGGAAGAGTGTTGACCTTCATATGTGGAGCTGTTCCATCTATCCCATAATGAACAAGGGTGCCAAATAGCTGTGGATTGTAGCTAATATACAGAGCTTCTGGCAGCAGTTAGAAATACACAAATGATTCACTTTTCATTGAAGAGGCTTTCTCTTCTCTCATAAACTTTGTCACTGTTCTATAACCAGCCTGGTTTATACTGTCCATGACAACCATTATGTAAACTTTGAGTATACTCAGTATTCTCTTGTTCATTGTAAGGAAACCTTAAAAAGCCCGAGGAGAAAAGACTAACTCCATGATTATTCAATTAAAACAAGCTATATTTTGAGATGCACCTGGGATTGACTAGCTGTGTGCCTCACCCTAAATATGGATTTGAGAGAGAAGTCCCTTTTGGCTTAATGTCCCTTTTACAGGTACTCTCAATTGCATTCTAAAAGCACACCCAACTGCTGTCAAAAGTGGAAAGTGAGTGGAAATAAATCAGAACCAATAGGGACAGCCATCTTAGACACTTGTATTTAATGCTAATTTTTGAAACTTTTTACAAAAGCATATAATCTTGTGAAATATTGTAAAGAGTCTCCTTGTAAAACCAAAGTTTATTTGAACAAATGAACATCAACACATAGCTATTACTCAAGACCTTTGATAGCACATAATCAGAGGTGATTTACCATCTTGCTTCTAGTCCATAATACATATGATATTGTCCAGCATCCCTTTTGGTATCAGCTGCCTATTGCCTGAATTTTTAAACCTAATATCAGCAATCATTTGTTCATGGTTCTTCAATATTATTCATAACTAATGACAGGTACCATTGAATCTCTAAGGCTTGTTTACTTTTGTTCTTTGTCTAAGAGTGTGTCCTAAGCTGAAAATATTATCAGCTCTACTTTTATGAATTCTTAAGTGAACACTCCATCCTCCAGGTAATTTTGAAGCTTTTAAATCTGAAATGTACAATAACCCATTCAATAATACAAGTCCTGCTTATATCATCCTCACCTTTTGACCTTTGTGCCCACTCTTCCACTGCAACAACATCTAATGTTTCACTAGTATTAAAATACTACCTGTATTGTTGAATAAACCATTTCAAGTATCTCTGTCTATTTCTTCTTTAACATCACCATGCTGAACTTCCCTTGGTTCAATGGTTATGACCATTCAGAATTTCAAAACAATATTTCTCTGTGACCACAGCCTGCTCACATGGATAAAGACTTGGCACATGATCCAATTCTGCATCCTCAAAAGTGGCCATAAGTACAACTGAATTATGCATTTACATAAAAAAACCACAAAAGGGAACTGTGACGATTCAGAGTTCTCTTTCCTTTTATATAAAAGCATTTGTATCTTGACAATTGTTGTAAAAGATGATAAAGACAAACATTTCACATTCAGAGGATGCCAGGTAACAGTCATAAAAACAAAGTTTAAGAGAAGGTCACAAAATACCTATTCTAATACATTTTTAATCTTTTTAATCATTATCTTTCTTATCAGCCTGTGGAACAACTTTATTAAACCTGATCAGCTCCAGGTTGATTAGGATGTGATAGCAATTAGTAAATCATATGTATTACTTAAAACATGACTCTTATTGGGTGATTCTGTGCTTTTGGGTTCAGCATTACATTATCTCTTGATTTCATGTAAATCATTTAAAAATACTCCAATTTACACTTATATATTACCTTAAAAGAGTAAAAGCTTAAAGAAATAACCAGACTGAAGACATTGTTATAGGTCCTGCCTTCCAAATATGACAGCCCAATCTAGTATAGTGTCAACACTGAGACTAGTCATGGCAGAAACTTATGTTTTAAACTTGAGAAAGGACAATACTTTAGTCATTCAGAACAAAAGGCACACACTCCTCCCCATACTTTCTCAACCCTCATACTTCCACACAAATCCTTCAGCTAATAAATCATAGTATAGAAGTGTTCCTTTATTATGGAATTTCAATGTTAATGAATCCAGTTAGGACTGGCTCCTTTCTATGAAAAAAAAATGCATCTATCTTGTTATCATAATACACAAAAGAAAAGGTTTCTAGCTGCTACTCATCCATAAAAAGTGAACTCTTTAATATTTTACAAGGGCACTTAAATATAATGCAGGGGTTTTCTAAAATAAGTTCTTCCAAACAAAAGATTGTTCCCAACCCAGCATACCAATCTTCTGCAAAGGCTTCATTCAGATTTAATTGCACAGCAATTGTTAAAAAATTTGTATTTACTGAGTCTTCCTAAAGTACTTAGTTTTTCTTGAATATAATCCTGTCTTCACTAGCTTCATCTGCCAGCACATTATTTAACTAAAGCATGCACTAACAATAAGGACTAAAACTTGAGAAACAGCAGACTATAACTGTCTCTTGACAAACATACAAGTCTGCTGGCATAAGCAAATGGGCACTGGCTATCAGGACTCATAACTGCCTACACAATAGGAACATCAAAAAGAGTCCACATGTAAACTGTGCACTTCTGGTGTTTGTATCACATTAATTTATGCTCATCAACTGCATCAAATGTATCTCATTAGTGGGGATGACCTTGGAAAAGGTCCTGGATGTATGGGAGCAGGAAATAAATGGAAAGTCTTCATATCTTCCAGTTAATATTGCTATGAAATTGAATTGCTCTCAAAAAAAATGTTGTCTTTAAAAATATTGAATAAAATAAAGAAACACAGGAGCCTTAATTGAGGTTTTATTACGAAAATGTCTAGACATTGAAATGAACACTATAGGAAAATTTACACATATTTGTTTAAAGCAGTGTTGTATTAGGAATCAGAAAAAATGGATTGTGAATAGAATGGAGAGAAGTTGCTCATTTATACCATTCTTATATTGTTAAGATTTAAAAGTATGATTCAGGTACAAATATAAGACAAACATACCATCAAAATGGCTTCATTTATTAATTGGATAAAGTTATTTAAAAAGAGAGTAAGAAATATTGAAGGCTTTATAGCCAATTAAGAAGATACTGATGTATTCTTTTTTTTCCCCCGAAGAAGTATTTTCAAGAATATTTGTCTTTTTTTGTAGTATTTTTTTATTTAAATTTTAAACAAGCTTGTTTTACTAGTCAATTCAATTTCCACACCCTCCTGCCCCCCTACCACCAACCCACACAGATGGATACTCCCTCAGCCTGGACACATAGGGAGGGCCTAAGCCCTGCTCCAAAGTATGCAGACATATTCTTACAAATACAGGATAAACTAGTAAATATCTTTGATAATAATACAACTTTAACTTTTATGTTTATATGATAGGTTCATCTAGTTGGTGAAACAGCTTAGAACTTATCAGTTTACATATTACCATATACCCTGAGTTCATAATCTCATCAACAGTGCAGAGTAAGTTAGTTAATTTCTGTCCATCAAAGATGGGTGAACACATAATGAATACCTCAGTATTGGAGGCCACATAAAATCTCTGTCACTTAAGTCTGTCTTTTTTTTCTTTTTAAAAATTATATACAATAAAAAACACTAAACCCACCCTTACTTTGTGAACTAATCAAATGGGCATTTGTCAGCTTTCATCTAATAGTCATAATTAGCTCAACCCTAGACAATACTATTATCCTTGAAGAAGCAATTACATAACGTTCTATCTAGTATGGTGGCAAAATTTTCAGTCTTCACTTATCTTACTTGAAAGTATTGAAAAGTTTGCTAACTACCAATTAGAAATTGGAGACACAGTTTTGTCCTGCTGGTCCTGCTGCTCAGGGTGAGCATTGGGACAGAGTGTGGGTACAACACCAACTTCCTTGGACTTCCTGCACTGGCTCTGTGCACACTGGACAGGCCTATCCACAAGAGACCACCCTGAGGCTGAACTCACATGATCTTTGGGTCCCATCACCTGCCCTCTGCTCAAGGTGAACCTGGTACAAGTTTAGACCAAATCTCCCCAAATTCTTCCCTGAGAAGCCCCTGGGTTACTTTCCCATCTCGCTTTCCCCTATAATCTTGCCCTGAGGGGTATAGTCCTGGTAAGCTGGTCCATACACCACCCAGAGACTGCATTCCCCTCACCCTTTGTCCTACTGTACCTGTTCTTCACAGTGAGCATTGGGCCAGATTGCAGAGCCAACACCCCCTCCACCTCCTTGGAACTTCTTGGTCAGCTTTGAAAACACTGGACCCAACTATCCACAAGGGACCACCTTGAGGCTGCATTCACCTGATATTTGTTTGGGCCCTATCACCTGCCCTCTGCAGGAGGAGAAACCTCCAAGGAAATTTGGATCATCCAGAGTTATAAACATTGAACTCCTGACCCAACTACACCCACCAGGACAGCAGAGGAGAGAGAGAGAGAGAGAGAGAGAGAGAGAGAGAGAGAGAGAGAGAGAGAACCCACCTGCATGCACTGGAAGAAGCAAAGGGAAGGCAGCAATACAAGAAAAGACCCAACAATAGAAAGACCAGTATGACACCACCAGAATCTAGGGAATCTACACCAACTAGGACCTGAACAGACTAAAGCAGATGAAACAGAACATAAGAGAATGACTAAAAAAATAATTTCATAAAAATAACAGAGGCAATCAAAGATGATATGAGAAAATCACTTAAAGAAATGGAAGAAAAAAGCAAAAAAAGGAAGAAATACAGGAAATAAAAAAAAAGCAAGAAATCAAAAAAACTCTTGAAGAAAGTAAGGAAAGCCAAGAAAAAACAATCAAACATATTAAGGAAACAATTCAAACAGTTTAAGACCTGAAAACTAAAATAGAGACAATAAAGAAAACACAAAATGAGGGAATGCTGGAAATAAAATAACTGAGTAAACCGTCAGGAACTACAGATGAAAGCATAACCAACAGAATACACGAGATCAAAAAGAGAATCTCAGGCACTGAAGATATACTAAAGGAACTAGATTCATCAACCAAGAAAATCTTAAATCCAACAAATCCTTAACACATAACATCCAGGAAATGTGGAACATCGTGCAAAGGCCAAACATAAGAATAATAGGCATAGAAGGCTAAGAAGCCCAGATCCAAGGTGCAGAAAACATATTCAACAAAATTATTGGAGAAAACTTTCCCAATCTGAAGAAGGGCATGCCTATGAAAGTACAAGAAGCATACCAGACACCAAATAGACTGGACCAAAAATAAAGTCCCCTTGCCACATGATAATCAACACAACTAAAACAAAATGAAGAAAGAATATTAGAGGCAGTAAAGGAAAAGTTCCAGGTACATACAGAGGCAGACCTATCAAAATTACACCTGACTTCTACATGGAAACTCTCAAGGCCAGAAGGTCCTGGAATGATGTTCTACAAATACTAAGAGTCCAGAGTTGCCAGCCCAGGCCACTATACTCAGAAAAACTCTCAATCACTATAGAGAGAGAAAACAAGGTATTCAATGACAAAGCCAGATTTTCACAATACATATCCACAAATTCAGCCCTACATAAAGTACTGGAAGGAAATCTCCAACACAAGGAAGTTAACTACACTCACAAAAAACATAAGTAATAGCAGTTTACCAGAACACACACACACAAAAAAAGCAGTGCCAATAAAGTCACAAAACCATGGCCAACAACAAATCTAAAACAAACAAGAATTGACAATGGTCCTTCCTTTCCCTCAACATTAATGGTCTTAACTCACCTATAAAAAGACACAGGCTAACATAATGGATAAGAAGACAGAATCCATTCTTCCATTGCATACAAGAAACATATCTAAGCTTGAAAGACAGATATTACATCAAAATAAGAGTGGAAGACAAAAGATCTTCCAAACAAATGGACCCAAGAATCAACCAGGTATATCTACCTTAATATCTAACAAGTTAAACTTCAAACCAAAGTCAATCAAAAGAGATGAAGAAGGTCATTTCATAGGTATCACAGGAGATATCCATCAGTACAAAGTCTCAATTATGAAAATATATGCCCCAAACACAAAGGCACCCACATTCATAAAAGAAATGTTACTAAAATTCAAAGCTCACATAAATCCTTACACTCTCATAGAGGGAGACTTCAACACACCAACTCACCCCCTTGCATCTTATCAAACCATCGTGCTTTTCCAGTTGGAATTCAACAACACAAATTTCAGAAACCTTACAAACTCTCGAAAACTGATTGCATCATTCCTGGGTCAAGGAAGAAAATAAAAGAAATGAAAGATGTCCTATAATTAACAAGAATGGAGACATAACATACCCAAACTTATGGAACATTTTGAAAACAGTGTGACGAGGAAAGTTCATTGAACTAAGTGAACATATGAAGAAAAGTAAGATAGTCACATTAGAGAATTAACAGTACAACTGAAAGCCCTAGAACAAAAAGAAGCAAATTCACCCTGGAGGAAGAGACACCAGGGAATAATCAATTTGAGGACTGAAATCAATAAAGTAGAAACAAAGAAAACAATACAAAGAATCAATGTAGCAAAAAGTTGTTTTCTTTTTTATAATATCAACAAGATAGATAAACTTTATTCAAACTACCTATAAAGTAGAGGGAGAATAGGCAAGTCAAAATCTCAGAAGTGAAAAGGAGAACATAACAACAAACACTGAGGAAATCCAAACAATATTCAGGTCATACTTTGAAAACCCGTACCCCCAAAAATTGGAAAATTCAAAGGAAATGGACAAATTTATGGATGGCTATCACTTAGCAAAATTAAATCCAGAACAGATGAGCAATGTAAACTGACCTATAACCCCTAGTGAAATAGAAGCAGTCATCAAAAGCTCCCAAAAATGGGAGGAGTGGGGGAAGGAAGTCCACGGTCAGATGGCTACAATGCAGATTTTTACCAGAAATTCAAATACTCCTGAAATTGTTCCACACAATAGAAGCAGAAATTTCATTGCCAAACTCCTTTTACAAGGCTACAATTACCTTGAACCAAATCCAAACATAAACTCAACTAAAAACTATAGACCAATATCCCTAGTGTACATTGATGCAAGGATACTCAATAAAATACTGGCATATCGAATCCAAGAAAACATCAGAGAAATCACGCACCTCCATCATGATCAAGTAGGTTTCATCCGATGGATGCAAGGATGGTTCAACATACAAAAAACTATCAATGTGATCCACCATATAAAAAACAGAAAAAGAAAAACCACATCATCATCTCACTAGATACTGAAAAAGCCTTTGACAAAATCCAACACCCTTTCATGATAAAGGTCTTAGAGAGATCAGGGATAACATGAACATAACTAAACATTATAAAAGCAATATACATTAAACCAAGAGCCAACATCAAATTGAATGGAGAGAAATTTAATATGATTTCTCTAAAATCAGGAACAAGACAGGCTGCCCCCTCTCTCCATATGTCTTCAATAGTTTACTTAGTGTTCTAGCTAGGGCAATAAGACAACAAAAGGAAATCAAGGGGATACAAATTGAAATAAAAATAAATCAAATTGTCACTATTTGCAGATGAAATTATAGTTTATATAACGACCCAAAAACCTCTACCAGGGAACTCATGCAGCTGAAAAACACATTCAGCAAATTAGCAGGAAACAAGATTAACTCAAATAAATCAGTAGCCCTACTTTATACAGACAATAAAGGGGCTGAGATAGAAATCAGAGAAACGTCATCCTTTACAATAGCCACAAACAACATAAAGTACTTTGGAGGTAATGCTTACCAAACAAGTGAAAGACCTATACTGCAAGACTTTGTATCTTTATGGAAACATATTAAAGAAGATACTAGAAAGTGGAAATAACTCACATGCTCTTGGATAGATAGAATAAACATAGTAAAAATGGCAATCTTGCTAAAAAGCAATCTACAGATTCAATGCAATCCCCATCAAAATCCTAGCAAAATTCTTTACTGACCTTGAAACGATAGTAATCAACTTAATATGGAAAAACAAAAGACCCAGGATATCCAAAACAACCCTGTGCAATAAAGGAACTTCAGGAGGCATCACCATCCTAGACTTCAAGCTCTGTTAAAGAACTATAATCGTGAAAACAGCTTGGTATTGGCACAAAAATGGACAGGTAGATGAATGGAATCTAATTGAAAATCTGGATATTAACCCACACACCAACAATCACCAGATTTTTTACAGAACAGCTAAAAATATGCAATGGAAGGATAAAAGCATCTTCTACAAATGGTGCTGGCCCAATTGAGTGATGGTTTGTAGAAGACTGCAGATAGACCTATGTCTACCACCGTGTACAAAACTTAAGTGCAAATGAATCAAAGACTGTTACGAGCACGTTTTCCCTGCCGGTCTGGTCCCGCCACCCTGCTACCACGCAAGCCCCCAATAACACTCAGAGATTCTGTATTTGATACAATCCTGTTGGTCAGTTTCTATTATTGTTTATGGGCTAGCTCTGTTTTAATTATTAACCCATTTCTACTTATCTAAGTATTTCCATGTGGCCCTCTTTTCTGAGAGTGGCAGGCCGGCATCTGCTCTCTTTGGGCTCTCCATGTTGACTCTTCCTAACTACTTCCTCTTTCCTCCTTGTCTCCTAGCCCTGCCTATCTTGCATTTTCATTGGACACAATGCTTTATTCATTAACCAGTATGAGAAACATATTTACAAAGTAACATCTGCCATCATCTCCTCCTTTCTGTCTAAAATAAAGAGAAGGGGTTTAACCTTAACATAGCAAAATATATCATACAATAGTTATTAAATAAGAATTACAGTTAACAATATTTAGTCCATTAACATTTTGTAAGACTTAAAGAAAATATTATCTATTTTATCTTTGTGAGTCTGAAGTTTTATATGTAACTTATCTTTAATTCTAACTAAGGAAAACTATAAAATTGAACTTTTTAATGACTAACCTAATCCCAAATTAATAGACATGTATTATAATGTTATACAAATTTCAGTAATAATTAATAAAAGTCATTTAAATATTGGATTACTTTTAATATATAATCACATGAACAGAACAAACACAAATCTGTATTAAGCATGGCTCTTTTCGATACATACTTGTGGAATATATAATTTCTTGGAGATATGTAATATAAGAATATAATTAAAGAATTTAATGATAGAAACTATCTGAAAAGTTTTAACTGAAAAACCCAAGGTTACTTTTTTCTCAGAATGTAAATATTAACCTTAGTAAAGTGGCAATGTTTTAACAAGAAGAATCAGTATACTGACTTTGAAGTGCTATGTTGTTCATTGTGCCTATGGAATTTTACGGTTGCTGTGACACTGAATAAATGTACATGCAATATCATAAATAAGCACTGCTCAGCATTGTAACGAGTATGTTTTTTCCCTGCCAGTCGGTCCCGCCGCCATGCCAGCCCCCAATAACACGTTGAGACTCTGTATTTGATATAAATACTGTTGGCCAGTTACTAATTCCTAATCGGCTAGCACTCTCTTAATTATTAACCCATTTCTACTAATCTAAGTATTTCCACATGGCTCATCTTACTGAGCGGTGTCGGGCCGGCATCCTGCTCTCTCTAGGCTGACCATGCTGACTCCTCCTGACTACTTCCTCATTCCTCCTAGGCTCCTAGCCCTACCTATCTTGCTTTCCTATTGGCCAACAGTGCTTTATTCATTAACCAGTATGAGAAACATGTTTACAGAATAACATCTCCCATCATAGCCAGGCTGGTGCATGCCTTTAATCGCATCACTCTGAGGCAGAGGCAAGTGTATCTCTTTGAGTTCCACACCAGCCTGGTCTACAAGAGCTAGTTCCAAGACAGCATCCAAATCCATAGAGAAACCCTGTCTTGAAAAACGAAGAAGAAGAAGAAGCACTCCTTATTGATAATCTAAACTAACTATACAGCAACCTACCATCACCAGAGGACTGTAGCATATGCAGCATGAAGTATGTGTCAAAATGAAAGCACTCACTAATTACATATAGCAGTGCGTAAAATGATACATTAACTTTCAGCTATCACTGTGATACATATAAAATTTATCTATTATGGTTTTGGAGATACCTCAGATACTATTAACCCTAATGCAAAAGTACTGCTATGAGTAATAGGTATTACCAGTAATGAGCAGCCTGAGTGTCAATATTTTTGAACCTTAATTTCCAAAGTAATAGATAAAGGCCAAGGTGACATATGCATGCCTGTGTTTTGTATCTTAAGAAAAAAGTCTGAACTTAGGTAATGTAAGTCTGTTACAGTTGGGGAAACACTGTTAGCATAAAATTAGATTAAAAACAAAAGTAGTCAAAGCCTCTGCTTGCAAAATAGGCAGAAATGTCTATTAAAAACCACCTAAAGAGTAAAAACAATTTCATATGAAAGACGATAAATTATGAGAGGAATACTGAGAAATTTGGGTTTTTTTTGGATTGTAAATTTTGTTTTGCCAAAAGCTGTTCTCTGAGGAGCAAGTAATAGTCAACAAAGAAATAGTAGTTGTTGTCTCTTTCTGGAGAAGAACTTCTCCATATTAATATGAGAAAGTACATTATTTTGTAAGATGTACTTTTTCTGCAGGCTTTTCAACAAGCTGTGTAGAAATGGACAAGAGAAATGTCCTGAACTATGCAAGTAATTATTGTTGAAAGGAAGTCAAACTTTTGGCTAAATAGATTGCATCTAAAATGTGCAACAAGAATAAATTTCCAACCTTAACCATTTGCTGTCTTCCCACAAGAAATCATCATTTTAAATTCTGGGCTTACCCTGTATAAACATAACAGTGCTACACCATGTGCAGTTCTATAGATTAGTTGCATGATGCTTTAGTTCATCAGTGTTGCCCATTTGGAAGAAACATAAGCAGTGAGACATCAAAGGTAGATTCTAGATCAATTTAAATCAGTTTGTGTAGATAGAGTGATATAGAAAATTCAGATATTATGAAAATGTTCAGAATAACCATATTTTCCACTATATGTAGAACAAGACAGTTCCTTATCAATTCTCTTACTCATGGATACACAAACTCAGTTCCTATGTGGACTAAATGCACTACATATCAATAGCAAGAAATTTTAAAGAAAATTATTACCAGATACATACATAAACTATGGCTGAATTTTCTTCTTAGTAATTGCTCTCACTTACAGAATGTAAATTGTCTATACTCCATCCCCTAGTGATAATCTCCACCAGATGCAAAATGGCATCAGTAATTTGTCATAAATATATAGGAATGAATACTTGACATCTTGGAATACATTTTTATTTCTTCCATTTTACTTATCATTTTAATATTATTCCCTTCCTTCAGAGTTCCAAAACTTACCTACCAAATCATTTAACAATACAAAATAACAACTAAGATCACGGAATGAGGCAGTTACTGTTCCCACTCATACATCTAAGCATTTTTTAAAAGGAGATGAAATATAGGGGGAAGCAAAGATGAATTTAAAAAAGATAAACTAGTAGCTTTATTTCTTTCTTTTGCTTTCCCTGCTCTGGGGGTGTGTGTGTGTGTGTGTGTGTGTGTGTGTGTGTGTGTGTGTGTATGTGTGTTTGTGTATTGAAACAGAACAGATAACCAGAGTTTAAGAGATCTCAGGTCTGATCACCAACATTTTCAAGTGAATGGTTCAGATGTATTCTGTCTGTCTACAGAGGCATTCACTGCTCCATTATTATAGCTGACTCTGAAGGCATATGGTGCCTTTGTAAATTTTACTGTTCCTTTTCTCAAGCAGCACATGAGCAGCCAAGATTATAGATATCCACACAAAAGACAGCAGAACTTTTCCTTTCAGCTTTACTTTATTGCCTACTCATGTGCCACAAGTTACAGATATTAATATTCACACACTCTAAAATCCCTTATTGAACACTTGTTATGAAACATACAATGAGCAAATTTCTAAGGGCTTCAAAAATGAATAGTATGGATAGGATACCAGTTATTTGTGAAATGCAGTTTAACAACAGAGAGAAAATTAAACAAGCCCAAAAGATATATACTTCTAAAAGAAGAGGGCAGAGTTCATGAAAGAATACATCAAGCTCCAAAGGAGAGATGGAGAGCTCAGATAAAGCTTTGTCAAATAGAAATCAAAGATTCTGTGTGCTCAAATAAGAAGCTAGGTATTAAAGGTTTAAGCACTAGAGTGACAATGCCAAAGTGTTGTGCTAGAAAAATAAATGTCTATTATGTAGATATACATTAGAAATCAATCAAATTTCTGTATTTAGAATAACTAAATTGTTTATTCACAAATGCAGGAATAGATACCGAAATGTTGTATTTCTTTGACATATGAGCTATGAACTCCTAAAGATCAAAGGCGTTTTGCACAGAGCTGTAAAATGGGCTACGTCTTTTGCAATCTAGAGCAACAAATAAATAATTTACAACCCTAAAAGTGATTACATTTATGGTTATTATAATTAAAAACCACCTTGAGTTTATAATCTTTTATGGTGGGAATGTAGTTTGAATGTCTTCCAAGGGCCTGCGCTGAGTGAAGGCTTTGTCTGAGGAGTGGTATTAACTGGAGGTGGTAAAACAATTGACAAATGAGTTTATGAAAAGGCCTTTGGGTCACTGAGATATGCCATAAGGAGAAACTGTTGAACACCAGTCTCTTATTTCCTGTTTGTCAAGATAAGCTCTTACACGCATGTGCATGCACTAGCACACACACACACACACACACACACACACACACACACACACACACACACACACACACACAATGTGCTACCATTTACCAATCTCATCATAAACTAACCCAACAGTATACTTTGGTACGAGCACTAATTACTGGATTTTGAAACTAATTCACTTTTTTTTTCCAATGTCATTGTTTTTTCAATTAAATATCCTGTCAAAGTTTGACTAATGTTCTATATCTACTTTTTTACAAATGTCACTTACCCTCTCTCTTGACAATTCTCTTGTTCCTATATGCTGAGAAGGTAAGGTCATGGGTGGAGAAAAAAATAAATAGATTAGATAGATGATAGATAGGTAGGTAGATGGATGGATAGATAGATAGATAGATAGATAGATAGATAGATAGATAGATAGATAGATAGATAGATAGATAGACAGACAGATAAGTGAAGACCAGTTCTGTATCATAATTCTTAATACTGGAAGGAAAATTCACCTCTAAACTTCTAACTGTGGGAGGAAGGGTAAAAGAACCCTGGTGGAAAAATCAACTGCATACTGCTAATTAGATGACTCCACTCTGCTCCTAGGCAGCCCATCTATCCAATTAAGCCTAATTGCTGAGCAGGAGGGCCTTTGGAGTCCACCTCTACAGAACTCACAGCAATAGCTACAGGGACATCTTTGCCCAGAACAGGGCTTTAGTCACACACTTCTCAAACTAATTCCAGTGACACTTTATCCTAACATATACAAGAGGAAAGAAGTCATATTCGACTTTTAAAGTGATGGGATATTATTTAGGATTGATTTTTTTAACTGATTTTGTTCTCTGATATTCAATATATTCCCAAGCCTTTGATACTTGAGTTAGTTTATGAAAATCAAGAGGAATGCTGGAAAAAATACATGTGAGGGAAAAGATGGTGTAAAATTGTCATCACAAAATCTAAGATGTATAATTTAATGCAAATAAAAACTCACTGTATAATTTTTAGATTTCACACTAAAAAAATTACTTGTCTCTAATTGTGAAAATATTCTATAAAGTATCAGTTGTAAGAATCCTTTATCTTGTTTATTACTTCTTAGCATCTTTATACCTTAGGTTTATCAGTTTGTGATCTTTAACACTTTGAAGTGAAACTGCAAAGCTGAGCCTGCCTCATTTTTTCTGATTGATTTTAATAAATTTCTAAGATCCTGTGTCTCTCATTCACACTGACATTCACACAGCTTTCTGTTGTGCCTGGAAACTTGCCCTTTCACCCTCATAAGCTTGCCTTACTTAGTTTCCAATATTTGCATTTAAAATTAAGAAATTCTGGATTTTATTCTTATTCAAGGCCTACTGCAAAACAGTTTGAATCTAGGTTACTGCTGGAGTGTGAAAACTTTTCATGCTGCATCATTAGTCATAGAAAGGAGAAAATAGGATTTATAGTAAATTACTGGGTCCAGGGCCTATTAGTTTTCCTTTCTGATATCATTATCTATTTCTAAATTTCTTTTGGAATTCCTTTAGCCCTAAGAACACAAATGATAATCAAGAAATTTACCAGATGTAATTAATTATTATCTTTCAAGAAAAAAGTAAGTAAAGTCGATAGTGGAGAGGGTGTCTATATGGCAAATACAGGGGATATTATAATGAAATGGTAGAAAGCCAAAAAGAGATAGAGAGGGAAAAGAAATGTATCAATGACTAGACAGAAATGGCTACAAACAAGAAACAGCCTCAAAAGAGAAAGATACTTCCATAGGGACTGCACAAGTTACAAATCTAAAAAATAGAATACAGTTCATTTTGCCCTTTTTTGTTAATTTTGCCACTATGACCTAGCTTAATATTACATTCATAAATCCTATAATTTGACAGTCTTCTCTATGATTATCAAATTATTTCTCTGGTTTTGATCCTCTAAAATCATTTCAGAAGATATCTAGGTGAAAAGGAGACAGGTCACAAAGGGCATTTTCAATCAGATACTGTCTACTAATGGATCAATAAAATCATCAATAAACTCAGGGAACAACTAAGAAGCCATCATGTAGATTTAGAAAATACTTTTAAAATGAAGCAGGATCTTCACATGGGCTTGCAAATTAACAAACATGGGATAAGTACCTGGCATACTTTCCTAAAGGAAAGTATGTTTGTTTTCTTCCCTTTGGGTCAGATCTTGGCTAAACTCTGCACACAGACAACTTAATCATTCACAGAGTGCTTGTCTAAAGCTGGTGATACCTAGCCTATTGCCTTCCACATCAAGGCTGAAGGCACAGAGATAAGAGTATCTAGCCTATTGAACTGCCAGCTTTTAAAATGTCCTGTTCAAGACCCCATAAAAAGCACCTAGAAGTTTCTCCTCATTATTGTAAAGTACAGTTTTCTTTAATTCTAAGAACAATAGAGGCTGGAAAGAGCATTCATTGATAAAGTTCTGCATACAGAAACATTCATCTTGAGAGAACTAGATGGTTCTCTCGGGTAATTAGGACTTCTCTAGAGGCATCTTGCAGAACTACAATTCAGACAATTACCACCCACAGTTTGACCAAGACTGATAAATAAGGGAGTATTTAACCTGCTCCAGTTCTTCATAGCTAAAGCATTTGGCAGTACTCCGGATGCAGAACAAAATACTTAATCTCCATCTTCTCTAAATAGAATTCTTGACTTTTCTCCCTGTTGTTCATTACTTCTGATCGCCTTCTGTGATGCCAGTGGCCATTAAAGATATGTTAGACCTTTCAGAGTCAGGCCTCTGGCCTAAAACTCCAGTTACAGTAGTTTAAAAGAAAACAAATATAAAGCTAGAAAGATGGCTCAGTGGTTAAAAGGCCTTGATGCTCTTCCAGAGAACTCAAGTTTGATTCTCAACACACCATTCTGCCTCTGCAGAAGAGATACCAGACAGGTAAACGATGTACAGACATATATGCAGGCAAGCATTTATACATATAAATGAAAATAAGTAAATCTTTTAAAATAGAATAAAATAAGAGAGTTGTGAATCTTGGACTAGATGAGTGGTTTCTGACAGTAAGACCATGATACAAACCTGGTATATGAGCTAGCTTGTTGAAACCTACTCCCTACAGTGGGATGCCATGCTCAGCCTTAATGCATGGGAGAGGGGCCTGGATCTGCCCAAAACCTGTTGTGTTGGACTATGTTGACTCCTCATGGAAACCCTTACCTGAGGAGTGGACTGAGAGTACTAGTAGAGATGGGGTGGGAGGAGGCAAGGGGGAGAGCAAGAGGAGGTGTGGGAGAGAGAATTGCGATTGGAATGTAAAATTAAATTTAAAAAACTAAAATTGGCAAAAAGTTTAAATTAAAAAGACCTTGAATTTATTATCATAGGAAATAAAATTCTGCCAAAACCATAATATTATTTAGACTTAAAACAAGCTTTGGAAGGCTAACATAGTATTCCTTTTGGTTTCAACATATGCCATGAATAAGTCTACTGTTATCCCAGGTGTCTCTGTTTGAAGTAAAGTTCTGAAAGATTTTAGTTTGCAGAGAAAGGATGTAGGAAAGGGGAAGGAAAATAGTTCTTGCAAGCAGAATATAGAAAATCATAAAGAATGGACATTGACATGGGGGGAAGAACAGATATAAGAACAAGAAAGTTACTATGGTGAAGGGGCTAGTGGTTATGCTGGGCTGATTCTGTTAAGTAGAGCTAGTAACTGAATCATCACTCTTTTGTGAAATAACTGAAGTGAAGTTTCTCCCAGGTCTTGGCCCACAACAAGGAAATAGGCCCCCAACACTGGAATAAATGGTCTCAGATGAACAGCCCTGTTTGGGTCACTCTTGACCAATGGACAGTCTAGGGAATGTCCAAGTCATTCTACAGTTTATCCTTTGAATAAGAGCAGATCACACCTGGGTGATCTCTCAAACATGAGATTATACTTTGTAATCCACCTTGTGCCCATGCATGTATGCTGCTTTGCGGTTTGTCTCTATAAAAAGGAGCCTGTATCCTTTGGGAGGGGGATGTGCAGCTTTCCTCCAGATTGCTGTCACCCGAGTGCACTTGTTCAATAAACACCTCTTGCTTGTTGCATCTCCTGGGTATGGTGTTTGTGTTGGGGGCTCTCCCACCAGCCTATCAAGACCCCATAATTAGGGTTCAACAGTTCAACATTTGTTGGAAAGCTCATGGTCTAAATATGGGCCCAATAAATAAGGAAGATAACAATGTACAGAGTCATTTAGTATAAAATATTACAGCTGGAGTGAAAACTTCCTGAGAAAAAGCATCAGTATGTGAAAACAGAAGACCCAAATAAATAAAGCACTTCTTCCTCAGGAAAAAAGAAGGAATTATTAGCTATAAAATGGGATTTGTGTCACAAGACGATAAGAACTTTAAAAAATTAGCCGATAAAAGAAACCAGCATGACTTCTGTGGTTGAGGTAGAGCAGTCAAAATGAGGTCTGAAAGCTACAATCTGTAGGTATGTCTCATATTTTACTTTTGAAAAAATCACTTTGGTGTCTCATCAGTAAACATTGGCATTCTTAGGAAACCAAGGTGACTATTCAGTGGGAGATAGGTATCTCACCAAAACTGTGGGATACAAAATTATCCAAGCAAGATCATGTTCCTCAGGGTGTCACCATACCTGTGTGTATGTGTAGAGCACCAATTGGATGCAATAAGATATTTTTTAAAGGTACATGAATTTGAGAATGGATGGAAGTATGATGATAGTTCTTAGAGGAGTTGGGAGAGGAACAAGAGGTGAATATGACCACAATACATTGTAAGCATGTACTAAATTCTTAAAGACCTAATTAAAAATTTATATTTTAAAAAATCAACAATAACTATCTAGGAAACAGCCCTAAAGAAATGGAAGATAAGACTTATTTGAGAAAGCATTCAAATAATCATCTTTATGATTCAAGACAGCACAAATAGACAAAAAGTAAAACCATAAAAGCTAGACAGCAACAAAATGAGACTCACAAGAGATGAAACTATTGAATACACAGGACCAGGTGACTTCACTAAAGAACCTCCAAAATTGTCAAATAGAACCCCTATGTCTGAAAAGAATATATAATTATAAAATTTAAAGTAACTCAGATACAAAGTGACATCCCCCAACAACCAGAAGAGTCTATGAGCTCAAAGACAGATAAGATTATGAAGCAGAGAAATGAAGAGGAAAATAATAAAGAAAAACAAAGAGGCCTAAAACACTTATAGAACATCAAAAAGTTTGCTAAAATGAACATTGTTGGATTCCCAAAAATAGAAAAAGAGAGACTAAAAATGGGATAGAGATCTTATTGGAAAAGACAGTGACCCAAATTTCCCAACTCTTAGAAAGAACCATCAAACTTAAGCTCAGAGCATCCCAACTAGAATTAACACAAAAAGTTCCCATATTAATAGACATTATTAACTAAGTCCTGAAATTCAAAATCAAAATCAGACTGGAAGTATAAAGAGAAAAGCAACTTAACTGTTACCTGGGTACATGAATAAGAGCAGAAGTGCTCTTGTTTACATCAGATTAAATATAATTTGATTTTAAACTATCACATAAAACAAAATGGTACATAATGATGAATTGTCAGATAACTAGGAAAGTACATTTTGTCAAACTCTTGCAGAAAATCAAATTTAATATTCAAAGCCTGATAGAATGTAGAGGATAAATAAATTTGACATAATAATAATACAGGAAGATTGCAGTTTTCCACTTTCAATAACCAATAAACAAGCCAAATAGAAGATCAAGGAATAATGAGCCCATATGGGTCTGAGCTTATGTTCTGCATATATGTTATTGGTGTATAGCTTACTGTTCTTGTGGGAGTCCTGTCAATGGAAGTAGGGGGTGCTTCTGACTCTTTTGTGTTCTCTTAGGACCCTTTTTCTCCCACTGTGTTGCCTTAGCCATCCTTGATATGATGGTTTGTGCCTTGTCTTATTGTAACTTCTTATACTGTATTCCATTGATAGCCCTGGAAGGGTGCTCTTTTCTGAAGGGAAATGAAGGAAAGGTACATCTGGGGGGGGGGAGGAGAGAAGGTATGGGAGGGAGTAGAAATATAAAGAGGGAAGAAAACTGTGGTCAGGATTTAATGTATGAGAGAAGAATAAAAAAAGGAACAGGCTCTATTACCTTTGGCTATCAATAATATAAGCCATGTTTAGGATTTTTTTTAAATGGAGTACAGATCTAAACAGAAAATTCTTAAAAGAGGAAACAAATGGCTGAGACGCACTTAAAGAAAGGTTCAATTTCCTTAATCATTAGGATTTTATCCAATATTAATCAGAATTGCCAATATCTATAAAACAAATGACAGCTCATGCTGGCTATAATGTGCAGTACGGGGAACAATTATCCATTGCTTGTAATGGTAGTACAAAAAAAACTTGCATAGCCAAGATGGAAGCCAGTTTCGTGGTTCCTCAGGAAGCTGGAAATAGATGTACCGCAAGAGCTAGATATACCACCTGAGGGATATAGTCAAAGAACTCTATACTCTACTAAAGAGACACCTTTTCAATCCTATTCATTGTTTCTCTATTCATAATAGAAACTGGAAACAGACTATATGTTCATCAGTGGATGAATAGATAAATAAAAAGTGGTACATTTGTACAAGATAATATTAAGCAACTAAAAAAAAGAAAGAAAAGAAAAAAAAGAAAAAGAAAACCTCTGAAATTCAGAGGTAAACAGGTGGAGCTGGAAAAAATCCCAGACACCAAAAGACAAAATGTTATGTAATCACTTAATATGTGTATGCTAGCTGTTAAGTATTCAATAAGTAAGTAAGGCTGCAATGCATATAACTACAGGTATGGGGTATAGAGTAACAAACTAGATGGGGAATGATAGATCTCCCAGTGAAGGAGAAATGGAATAGATAGTTATGGATGGATTACATGGTGTTCAGCTCCACAGGTCTTGCATAGTCTGGGTCAGATAGGGTCCCAACTGAAGGAAGCAGAGGCAGGGGGATCATGAGTTCGAGGCCAGCCTGGTTAGGTAAGGGACCTTGCCTGTTCGGGGTTGGTGCAGGAAGGGAGCAGCATCTGCCACCTGGGTGAAAACCAGGTCCTGTGAAAATCTGGATTGCGCTTCTGACACCAGATATTGATGTTTAGTAAGGATCAGGAGAAACAAATAGGCCAAATAGATGTTTATTCAGGGAGAAATAACTTACAACATAGACAGATGAACACCAGCAGGTTCCTGGTCTCAAGGATGCCTCTGGATGCACTCCTGTCCCCATGCTGCAAGCAAGAGAGCCCTCAGAGCCCCCTTCCAGACTTAGTTTTCCCAGGTAACATCTACCCCTGTCTCCACCCTCAATGGGCATAGTCTGTGCCACAGGTGCAGACAAAGTGAATATCTCACTATACCCATCATTGAGAGAAGTAGACACAACCCTAACCCAGAAACTATCTCCAATGGATAACCTATTGCAATGTAAAAATTAGTTATATACAACAGTCTCACTGTAGGTATACAAACTACTCTTAGGATCAGGTCCCATGGTTGCTGTCAGATGGCTAACACAAAATGAACTCAGTGGCATTTTCAAGAAAATCTTCAACATCAAAAGTTATTTGCATTTATATTATGGTTTCCAATTCTGTGTTCTTATGGGATTTGTATGCAAATGTGGGTATATATCTATGTGTTTCTTGGGCCTTTTTCATTTTTGATCATTTTCTTCTGTTTGATTTTCGTATTCTTGGTTGTTTTATTTTAACTTATTTTACTTTTTATTCTTTTTTAGATAACTGAGGGTTTTTAAAAAAAAAAAAGTTAAGTTAAAGGGTGTGTGTACCGGGATGGGAGTGGATGGGGGGAGAATATGGAAGGAGTTGGGAAGGGAAAACTGTAACCAGAGTATATTGTATCAAAATATATTTTAAATAAAAGAAAAATGCATACTACAAAAAACAAAATGTGAAATAAGTAAAAGTTAATCACTAAGATAAATTTAACAGAATAAAAATGCAAAGAAATCACCTTATTCATTTAGACAAAATGCTTGTAACCATGAATACCTGTTAAAGATTTAAAAATTCTCAGCAGTAAGGTACAGAAGGAAATTACTTTAACGTATTATATACCATACATCAAAAATCTACATATATAACATCATCATCAAAAGTGAGAAACTGAAAGCTTTTCCTAAAGTTTGCCATTTGCAAGAAAATAGATAGCATTAATGAATAATCACCATAGCTGAAAAAAGCAAATTCACAAAACCAGCTTCGCTTGTTTATCTCACATATGGAAACCTAATACATGTGGTAGGAAAGGAGGAGAAGCAGAGAGAGGTAGGATAGGGAAGGGGAGGCAGAACAATGGATTGAGTATAGCCAAAATCTAGGGCATGCTTGAATGAAAATATCACGGAATGGCTGGACTAGCAGGTAATTCTTCAGTGACAGGGTCCTAAACAAAAATAAAAGGGGGTGTGAACATATAAAAGATATGAAATCTGGGTTCAGGAGGTCTGCACAAGCTATTTCTTATGCCCAGCAAGCTTACAGTTTGCAAGCTGTACACAGTTTTCAGAGGGAAAAGATAATGGGACAGTCAGAAAAAAAAATACTATCATATGATGGAACCAAGTCAGCAGGAAGCTAATCACAAAAGGAACACAGGATATCTCAAATGCACCACAGACTGAGGACCTGCCCAGTAGTCCTGAGTCTGATAACCATAGCTCTGTCTGTCAGGAAGAGTTGAATTCTCAGGATGAAGTCCCAGCAAGGTCCTTGGCTCCAGGCTATTACTGGACTTGTAAAACATATCCCCAGTTTTAGACAAGGAACACTTCAGACAGAAACGTTTCAGGAATAGCCTTGGATTAGCCTGGCTAACAACAATAAAACTCATTACTTTGTACAATTTACATTCCCTAATTAAAAACAAACTTTTAAAAATACATAACAAGGCAGAGGCATATAATTACCACTTCCATTCAACTTAATAGAAGTTTCATTCAGATTAATCAGGAAATAAAAATAAGTAAAAGACATCTAAAGTAGAAGAAAAGTAAATGTTCTTGTGTCCACAAATGGCATATGTACAAAATCTTAACAGTCTTACACACACACACAAAAACCCTAGAGAACTAGCCAAAAATTTCAGTAAAATTTCCCAATGCTCTGTTCTTTCACTCTAAGAAAGCATCTGAGAAAGAATTAAGAAGGCAATCTCTTATATATCATCAAACTGAATAAACTGTTTAATCATAAATTTAACCTAAGTGGAAAGAAATCTTATACATTATAAAACATAAACTATCACTAAAAAAGTACTATACAAATCAACAAAATTAACAGTTATGTTAGTATATTAAGAATCATGGTGCTGTTTAAATGTCTATGTTCTCCTATAAGGGCCTCTAAATCCAATGCAATTACTATCAAAACCACTGTTAATGGCATATTTTTCAGCAGTCAGAGAAATGTCTAAAATTCATATACATGATCTCAAAAGTTTTTGTATAGCCAAAATAACCTCAGAGATAAAAGTAAAAGTAGAAGCTGTATATTTCCTGATAGCAAAATAATTGAAAAACAGTAAAAATCAAAATAGTATAATACTTACATAAAAACATACTGACCAATTGATTTTAGTAGAGTACTCAGGAATAAATTTTGACATATATGGTCAAATGATAGATGGTTATGATGCCAAAGCTATAGACATAGTCAACACTCATAGGAAAAGATGGTTAACAAAACACTCACATTGAGAAAACATAAGACATCACTGCAATGAAATATTAACACTGCCCTCTTAGGATGACATGTTGGGAATGAATAAAAATAAACAAAGTCAACATAAAAAGGTTGAGTAAGGGAATGAATATAATCAAAATACACTGTACACAATTCTCAAAGAATAAGTAAAAACATAATTAAAGAAATAATAATAACAAAATAATAAATGGAGACAAATATAGGGAGACATTATAAGACATGTGCAAGTTTTGTGGAAGTGTAAGATGAAATATATGCTATGACTGAAAGTGTAGAGGTTTCTTGAATAGTAAAAAGCAAAAAAAAAAAAAATAATTCGTATAATCCAATAGTCTCATAGGTGGATTTATAACCAATATGAGCTAAAACTAGGATCTCAAAGAGATTTGTGCTCACCAATGTTCTCATCGATATTTTTAAAAATAGCTGAGGAGTACAAGTGAGGTAAATGTTTATCAGCAGATAAAAAGGTAAAGAAAGCATGATATAAGCATATAATAAAATAGTATTTAATCTCAAAAGGAAGGGAGTCTTGTCATAAGCTGCAACATGAATGAATTTCAAAAGTATCAATCCATGTGTCAAATGCCACGGAGTACTGTTTGTAAGGTATCTGAAACAGGAGAATTATTAAAAAGAAAAAGTAGAATGCTGGTTTACAAGAGCTGATAGGAAGGATGAAAAAAGAGTGGTTAAATAGATGTATGCGTTTAGTTTTCCCATATGAAAAGAGTTCTAGGGATGAACCACCTTCAAAAAAAAAGCATAAGTTAATATTACTTTAGTGCATATTTTAAAATATTTTATGCAGCGAATTTTGTCAATGTCCTCATTTGAATTTCTTTGTTGTAATAAACATTTTGACCAAAAGGAACTTGGAGAAGAAAGAGTTGATTACCACAATCCATCACTGAAGGAAGACAGGGCAGGAATTCAATCAGACACCAAAGCAAGAACCATAAAGGAATGCCACTTACAGGCATGCTCCCTCTGGCTAATGTTCAGCCAGCTTGTGTTTACAGCCCTTGACTCTGCTTAGAGATAATACTGCACACAAAGGCTGGGACCTTCTATATCAACAAGTAATAAAGAAAATGCTCTACAGATATGTCCATTGGTCAATCTGATGGAGGCAATCCACCAAGTAAGAGTGCTTCTGATAAGGGTGAGCTGTGTCAAAGGTGACAGCTGAAACTGCATATATATATATATATATATATATATATATGTATGTATATATATATACACATATATGTGATGTATATATATACATATACATATATACATATATGTGTGTGTGTGTGGGTGGGTGTGTGTGTGCGTGCAAAAACTTACAGATATGAAACGAATGTGACCCTAAAGTGGCCTAATAGCATTGAGTGAACACATAGTCATTCAACTAATTCAGAATGTGCTTGATTTTTTTTAGGTATTTGCATAAGCATAATTACTTTAACTACATATATGTATGTTTCTGTGCGTATGTATATGTAAGCATAGGTACCTACAGGAGTCAGAAGGAGTGTGTAAAACAGCCTGGATGCTGGAGTTGCAGTCTGTTGTGAACCACCACCTATTAGTGCTAGGAACCAAACTTAAGACTGTGGGGAAGGCCTTAATAAGTGAAGTTCTTGCTGTGAAACCAGACTACCTATGCTCAATCACCAGCACCCACACAAAATATCAGGAATGATGGAACATGCCAGAACTGGGAAGGCCACGACAGATTGATTCTAGGTGGTTACTGGACTGTCAGTCTACTCAAAATGATAAGAAACAGATTCAGTGATAAACCTTTCCTCCAAAAGTAATGAGAAGACAAGATCAAGGAAGACATCACATGTTGACTTCTGGCGTCCACAAGCACCTGCACTTACCCACAAATTAACACGCACGCACACACGCGCACACACACACATACACGCACACACACATACCAAATGAGTGCAAAAGCATATGCACATTTTATATTTCCATAAAGACCCCAAAGCCCTCATAGGCTATTTCTAGAATATGAATAGTAGGCAAAGAGGAGTGGAGGAATGCCCTACATTCCAATTTGTAAAAATGTGATTAATTTGTAACTGATATATAATGAGGAAATACTTAGAACTACTGAACAGCCAAAAATCCAGGTAGTCACAATATTTGAGAAATTATTGGCTTCTGTAAATAGCCTGATATTGTTCTCAACTTTAGCATTACCACATTCCTATATTCTTCTTCTAGACAGGAAGAATTTCATGTAAAGTAACAGCCTCATTTTAAAAAGAAGGTACAATGAATAAAGCCACTTCTAATTATAATAAATCAGGCTGTAGTCAGATTAAGTCTCCACGATGGCTAAGACTTTCTAGACACTAAACAGTTTGCAATAGTTCCTGTTTCTCATTGCCAAGCCTTAACACTCAATTTTGAAATATACAAAATGGTTGAATACGTATTTTATAATTTCCAGAAATTGGAATTCAACATATGAAATAATATACTATTATTGTCAAAAAAATTTCCTTTATTGTTGCCATATCTTAAGGATACTATTATTTTACCACCAATCCTGTTATACAAAAGGAATTATTCACTTTCTTTATGTGTGTTTTATTAATCCCATGTTTCCATCCTTTGCTATAACTGATATTGCGGAAAGATATTAATATAGAACAATGTTTGTTGCTAAAGAAAACTGTCCAATTGAACAACAAAAAAGCTATTCATACCAAGTCAGATGTTCAGGTAGTATTAGACATGGAATATTGTATCTTATAATTAAATTATAATGCCATATATAATAAAAGAATGATCATAAACATAAAGAGAATATTTAGCAAGCATTTAAAAGATAAATGTCTTCATAAAACATTTAGAAGGTACATGAAGACAATAATGTCCTCCAACTAATGTTCAAATGATAGCATTATAGCACATTTATGCTTGAGATAGATCAGATGGTTATTATAAATCATTGTAAATATATGGTTATTAAGCATTCACGTATTTGACCCAAGTAATTAGATTTTCCTAAAACTATGAATCAGAGATTCTGAAGTATGGTACAACCAATAGTTCTACATTGTCTATCATCAATGATAATCTATTATATTCTTCAAAAACATAAAAGGGGTGATGCCAAATATTACTCACCACATGGTGATCATTAATTGGGAGAGCACATCTGTTAATTATATGTATTACTTCTTCTCTATATATTTAAATTTATTTTATTGCAGATAATTTATACAATTTTGTCTCTGTGAAAAAAAATGTTAATGGGGCTAGGTCTATATAATTAGTCGTAGGGTGCCTCTATGGCATGCATAAACCTCTGGATATGATACTCAATACTTCAATAAGTAAATAAGTTAAATCTAGAAAAAATTAAATTTAAAAGTTGATAATTTAGATTTTTGCCTCCTCCCCTCTATGCAATATACAAAGTTATCATAGCCAACACCTACTAAGGCAAGTTTATAATGGTAAATAAATATTCGGGTACATATATTACAAAAGGTTAATGTTATTTGAGAATAAAAATTTCAGTGAATAATAACCAAGTTACAAAATGAACATACTGAAGAATTAGGAGGTATAATTAAACATACTGAAGAATTAGGAGGCATAATTAAACATGAGCTTCACAAAGCACAAACAATCCTGTTTGTTCTAAGACATAGTTTATACACCGAAACATCTACTGATGATTTTAATTCCTACTGTTAGTTTAATATCATATTACAGGGTTAAAAATAAAAACAATTCTAATGTCAAGCAAGCACCCACCAAATGATAGCACAGGGCTTTAGGGCTCTGCTTTCCCAGTGCCTCTGAATGCTAGTGAATATGGAAGATACTACAGGGATAGCAACAGATTTAGAAGGCCAGTATTTTAGTGATAAAATTGAAAAAAAGAAAGCACCATAAAGTTAGCTGTCAAGCCTGCCAAAAACATCATGTGCAAAGCTAGAAAAATGAGGAAATTTCAAGTAAATTATTAGTGAGATGGTTCAAGATGTACTTCTCATTATGAAGTGTCCCTGAGGTACAGCATGGTCCTAAGGGAAATCAGTTTTATGAATGGTGACCCAGAAAGCCTTGACACCAACTTCAGCTTTAACTTGACCATCGACCCTAGATCCCTGATCCACCTTTACTTAGAACATTTACTTGAGAACATTGTCTTTGCCCCTTTGATTAGTTTTTTTTTAAGTTTCTAATGGGGTTTATGACCCAGAAAAGACATTCTCAAGGACCCAGGAGTCATCTGTCTGAATTGTGTACATCAAGAAAAAGAGAATCCATAAGAGTTATTCTACAAGGAGAGACAGGACATAACCTCAATGAGCAAGTGCTTTTGTCCAGATTGTAAAACTATTTCCTCTCATGGAGACAAGAAAAAGTTTTCTCAGAAAACCTGTATTCCTTCACCTCAGTTTTCAGCTCCCTCCTCTAACCCAGCACTTGCTTTTATTGTATTTCTAAATATCTGAGTGGGTCAGAAACTTCTGCCTACACTGTCCCCACTCCAGTTGTTGTAAAGAACATCTGAGTAAAATTAACTTTTGGCAGTATCATGTTGATGCAATTTTCATCTGTTTGCTAGTGAGTTTTGAAGAATGTCATTCCTTGTGCACTTATGAAGGCCTCTGGATTGTAGTCAAGGAGGTGAGCAGATAAAACAAAGGGTTATAAAATGGCCTGGGAGAGACAGGAGAAACTCCACACACTGATTTTGGAGGTTTTACTATCAAAGCTAGCATAATAGATACACCATCAGTTTAAAATAAGGAAAGCAGCATGGTTTCATAACACAGTAGATGAACTGTTGCAGTTTGCTAAAGCATCATGAGACAATGTCCCATGGAACCTAGCATGTCATGACATCACGTCCCCACACTCCACAGTGGAAGAAGTACATTCAAGGTAAACTTTTCAAGAAATAACAAAAACTTAGAAGCCAACTGTAGTTCTTCTTTTATAAATATAGTATTTTCAAAGTAATAATACTAAGCAGGGTATTTGACTAGCCATGGCATCAGAATCTTTCAGTTCTCAAGGTCAATGATTGCATGGATTTTTTTCTTGCTTTTACTATTCTTCTGCAGGTCACTAAGGTTTTTTTCAGATGAAATAGATAATACTGCTTACTTAATGCTAAAGGGCACAATAAAAGCAAGATTGCAAGTATAGTGCATTCCAGCTCAAAAGAATTACAAAGTAACTTTCAAGTTGCAAGAGTTTCCCTAAAAACCAAACCAAGTTTATGAAAGTAAACTACTTGTGATGAGACTGAGAATACAAATAAATTGCTTTCCTTACCTTCTGACTGGGAAAAGCTCATTTTATGTGGGGAACATTGCACAGAGTTCTATTTAACCACATGCATCTGAGTATGTCTGAAGTACTTCAGCACCTCTTGGTATTTCATCCTTCTTAACTCATTAAAGAATTCAGGAAAACATCACAGAGCATAATACATTCACTTAGTATCCATTTGGATGTCACACTTATTTCTATAGGTATTCAATTGTAATTCAACATTACTGGGCACTCAGGAGAAGCGTTAGCCTTAATTTCTTCACTTGCCCCACTGTTCAAATGTATTCTCTGCATGCAAATGAGCACATTTACATGTACAATTTATTCTTGATCTGAGCTTTCTATTTTAAAAGAACTCCTTTTTCCTGATTATCACGTTTAAATGCAAATTTTTTCATACAGAGCTAGTCTGTTACAGTTGTGTGAAAATCTTATGAAGCAAGAGATTCCATAGGTTAAGTGTTTCTGCAAGAGAACGTGTTATTTATATATACATATATCTCCATTATGCCAAAATAATAAAAGCATACCTTTTGCTACTTTTTTCTCAGTTAAACTAATCCAGCTCGTGTTAAAAGATAAATACTATAGGACATTAGTCCTAAGTTTTGTGGAGTTTCCAGTAATGATATCTCTCACTTAAAATGTGGCCTCTATATTTTAGTGACAGAAGCTGAGCAATAACACAAAGGGTCATAAAGTAGTTCTAGGAGTCAGGAGAATGGCTCTGTTCTCTGAACATCAGGAGTTTTACTGCCAGCAGAAGAACTGAAAACTTGGAGCAAGAATAATGTTCCTGAGAATGTTCCAGCAAGCTCTAAACTCAGATGCAGGGAAGGTGATGCTAATTACAATTTCAGTCATTGCAACTGATTGAGGTCAATCTACAGGAGAGTAGTAAAATATGTACATTTTCATTTGTGCTTTAAAAAATTCTCTTATCCCAAATCAAAAGCTGACTAAAATTATTTGTAGATAAATATGAGCATGTCATATATGGCTAGATATTTTATTCAGTTACCATTATTAATATACAGCAGCAATTCTAACTAGCTGTAATTAAGATACAACATACTTTCAAAAACTAAATCACTACCTCATTTACTTTTTCTTTTCTATTGCTGTGTTAAGATTCCCAAGGCAACTTATAGAAGAAAATGTTTATTGGGACTTGACTTGCAGTTTCTGAGGGTTGGCATTCATGACCATCGTGGCCTGGGAGCACAACAGCAAAAAGGAAAGCATGGTGCTAGAGCAATAGCTGAGAGCTCAAACCATGGTCTACAAGCATGAGACAGAGACTGGGAATGGCTAGTCTTTCCAAACCTCAATATCTGATCCTAGTGACACATCTCTTCCAATAAGGCAACACCTCCTAATACTTTACAAACATTTCTATCAACTGGGGACCAAGCATACAATATATAAGCTTATGAGAACCATTGTCAGTCAAACCCGCATAGTTATACACAACAACTCATTAAAGATGGAGCTGGAGAGAGGCTTCAGCAGTTAAGAGCACTGACTGTTCTTCCAGAGAATATGGACTCAGTTCTCACCACCCACATGGCTGCTCACAATGTCTGTAACTCAAGTTCCAGGAGATCTGACATCTTCACACCAATAACATAAAAATAATTAAATAAATTATAAAAATATGCAAGGTTGAGTTTATTCTTCATTTTATAGAAGAAAAAATACAGTAGGGATTTGCTTTTAAATTAATTATGAGTACATTATGAATTTAAAAAGAATAAATTATAGTCTCTGTTTTCTATGTATTTTAAATATGTTAAGTTGTCTTTAGTTCTCCAATAAAATGCATACTGTTTTATTTAGGGTTTCTATTGCTGTAAAGAGACATTGTGACCACAGCAAGTCTTATAAAGAAAAACATTAAATGGGGTGGCTTACATTTTCAGAGGTTTAGTCCATTCCATTATCACCATTTTGGGTGGCAGCTGCAGGCAGACATGGTACTGAGGAAGTAGCTAAGCATCTGACATTTTTCATGCAACAGGAAGTGAACTGTTTCACTGGCTGTGCCTAGAACATATATGAGACTTTAAAGCCCACTTCCACGGTGACACACTTCCTCCAACAAGATCACATCCACTCCAACAAAGCCACACTTCCTAAAGCTTGCTAATAGTGCCACTCCCTTTGGGGGCCATTTTTTTTTAAACTACCACAGATGCTTCCGAGCAAACAAAGTTTCAACCAATGCATCATAAGTTAAAACATTGAATGCATGAAGGGGATATTTATTTTAAAAAAGCATCTTTATGCTTCAAATTTTTCAATTACAGGCATTCAATATTTTAAATTTATAGTATTTCTTGATAAGCACTATCTATAAGTATGTACAAATATCAGAAGAAGGATATTTCAATGAACTCTTTTGGTTCTGGTTTTGATTTTTTGAGACAGGGTTTCTCTGTGTAGCCCTGGCTGTCCTGGAACTAACTTTGTAAACCAGGCTGACCTCAAAATCAAGGAGAGTCACTTGCTTCTGCCTCAAAAGTTCTGGGATTAAAGCCATTCTCCATCACTGCTCAGCTAATGAACTTTTATGTCATTTAAAAAATAGATTTAAGTTTTAACACTCAAATTATGTCTTATGGATAAGAGAAGTGGTTCATCAGTTTAGACCACTTCCTCTTCTGTAAAGGATGCAAGTTCAGTTTTAAGCACCCATGTTGGACACTTCACAACTGCAGGTAATTTGAGCTATAGAGGATCTGATGTCCTCTTCCAGCCTCCATGGGTGACTTCATGCTTGTGCACATACACATATATATATTAATAAATAATAAAATAATTCATGAAAATAATAACAATAACAAGTCAATTTGGAGGTAAAGAATTTTAGTCATTGGGATAATGAATACACTTTATATAGTACTATTGGCCTTATGTTCCGTTTAAAGGTAACAATGAAACAATATTTCTCACAAGCAGGTATTAACCTCTTCTCTAATGAGATTAATTTGTTTCAGTGTAAGTTGAGGGTATCTGTCTAGACAGAATTCTATTTAACAGGGTTTTTGTTTGTTTGTTTGTTTGTTTTGTTTGTTTGTTTTATTTTGCTATATCAGAAGTGGCAGATAAGCAATTCATCAACCATTTCCTCTCTTTTTCTTTCTTCTACTCTATTACATAAGAGGGAAGCTTTTGCTCCTGAGCAACAGATGGTATGAAAATCCTTCATCCCTTCACCTTTTTTAGTATGCAAAAGTGAGGATGCTGAAAAACAACCTAACTAGGGCTTGGGCACCAAGAAGGAGCTTTGGGTGAACCATCTTTCCCAACATGTACTACATCTCCATCAACAGAAACTTTGGGCAGACACAGATGCTTTTGTACTAACATTCACAAAATTAAAGTGAAGCAAACATTTAAGAAGTTCTAAAAATATCCAGCACAATTGTTAGAATAGTTAATTTATCAAAAAGTATTATTTGGTTTCAAGAAAATAGTCTGTGTATTCTCCTGTGAGTTAGACTGGAAAATGGAAATATTCAACTTACCCTGTCTATTATTTATTGTTTTGTATTTCTACATATATTTATTCATCCATGTTGTTTAGATGTTTTGACTAATTTAAAATGTGTAATACACTTCCTCTAAATATTATTCATTGCATTTTCTCTGAAACCAATTGTGTTCCTTTGTTGATTGATTTTTAAATTGCAATTTGATTTCATTTTATAAGAATTATGGCATTGCTTTTGCTTTCTATTAGTGGAGAATAGTTATACCTCTATGACTTTTACATTTTTAAACAATTTTAGCACTGTTTTGCCATCAAGAAAATTTCCATATTTTAATGCTTCCATAGAGTTGCCATCTGTGCTGGCTAGTAACCTTGACACAAGCTAGAGATGTTTTAAAAGAGAGAACATTATTTGATAAAATATTGCCACTAGATTGGCCTGTGGGCAAGCCTGAGTCCATTAGACATTGATGTAGGAGAGCCCAGTCCATTGTGACCAGTGCCACCTATGGGTAGGTGGATTTAGGGGTATATAAGAAGACAAACTAAGCAAGCTGTGAAGAGCTAGCCTGGACACTGAATGACCTCCACATCAGTTTTCTGCCTTCAGGTTTTGAGTTCCTGCCAAAACTTACCTTGAAGTATACGATAAAATAAACTGTTCATGCCCACATTGTTTTTGGTTGTGGGCTTTATCCTAGCAATAGAAACCGTAACTAAATTACCATCCCACTAAAAATTTTAAACCAATCAACTAGACTAAATACAATATTGATATTGTTCAGAATTCAGTGTTATGTTCTCTACAAATGAACCAACTTTACACAAAGAAATTGGCTTGGTCTCTTTTTAGGAAGTAAAAAATATAGAACCTGCCACACTTACTATATCAGTATATCCGAAAACATGAATTCTTTCTATGCTACTTACTGAATAACCTGTTATTAGAATAAAGTGACAGAAATGCTCACAGTCTTGTCTTCACCAAGTTTTTCACCCAGTATATTGCTTAGTTGTGTTTCCTATACAATCCAGATGCTGAGGACACCACAAGCAATTAAGCTGATAGGCATCACCTTGCTCTGGAGAGATCACATCTTCAGGGAAAGAGGCAAACAAGGAACAGAGAAACAGCAACATGTCAGTCACTGACAACCAGTCCCAGGAAAGTCACCAATGAAAAGTGTCAAAAAACAAAATGTGACAATGCAGGTAGGAAAGAGAGAAGTGACCAATGGATAAGTTTTTTAACGGCAATTTTCCAGGTAACCATTTTCTGATGTTTGCCTGATAAAATATTTTGGGTCACAACTCTTTCATTTTTCTTCTTGCAGTAAATCTGGGTGAATAGTAAGAAAGCATGGTGGGTTGTTTCCTTTAACCCCAGGGGAAAACTTGAACTATGGATGTCCCTGCTCCAGCAAGGAACAGCTATTTGGAATTTGTAACTAACTATAAAAGTTCATAACATTTAGATAAATGATTTGATCAGTGTGCACAAAGAATTTAATAGTATCTTGCAAAATGTTTTAGTAGTAACCAATGTATATACATTAAGCAAGAAAAACATATAAAGAACGCTGAAACTTTCTGCCTAGATGTTAGTGTATCTGGAACTCTACTACATGTCTCATATGTGTTGTATTAATATTATTGAACCTACTTTGAAGTTTAATGTGACATTAGGTAAATATGTTACGAGTACGTTTTTCCCCCGCCAACAGTCCTATCGCCATGCCAGCCCAAAATAACATGCAGATTTGATGTATTTGATACAATGCTGTTGGCCAGTTACTATTATTACTTATGGGCTAGCTCTGCCTTAATTATTAACCCATTTCTACTTATCTAAGTATTTCCATGTGGTCATCTTATCAGAGCGCGGTGGGCTGGCATCTTGCTTCCTCTAGGCTTTACATGCTGGCTCTCCTTCCTACTTCCTCTTTTCTCCTTGTCTCCTAGCCCTGCCTATCTTTAGCCCAACAGTGCTTTATTCATTAACCAGTATGAGAAACATATTTACAGAATAACATCTCCCATCATAAATAAATTATTATGTTGTATGATATATGCAAAACACTGGTGTGGAATATTCATGCCAGTGATAGTTCTTGCATTGTTGCTTTTTTCTTAATGGGAAAATCCTGATTTAGGCTGATAATTTTCTCATGTGTTTTTTATGGGATGTTATGGTGGCTTTCAATTAGCTAATTAAAATTTTGTTTTGAACTGTTAATACATTACTCCATTAGACCTCAAGGAAGAACTGGCTATGTTGCATGGAGAATCAACCAAAGGTTTCATTAGTAGTTTGAGGACAGACTGGGGAACGCTGTGAAATTATGTCTCAGAACAAAAACAAAAAAAAAAAAAAAAAAACAGAGAGAGAGAGTGGGGGAGGAGAGAGAGAGAGAGAGAGAGAGAGAGAGAGAGAGAGAGAGAGAGAGAGCAGTGTCACACTATGGCACATAACAAAGGATACAAGTTTTATTCACACTCAGATATTTTGTAAAATTTGCAAATGGCCCTTTGAAATACTTTGGATGGTAAATCATAAAAAAATATTTTTTATGGTATATACTTTTTGGTTTCTTTGAGACAAGGTCTTTGGTATATACTTAACTTATCATTTATTACATATTTTAAATTGTGTATTAATAAGATGGATATGTTTTTCACATAAGAATAAAATATTGACTAAGTATTCAATACTTTACAACTGGTGATAGTTTTAATTGTCACAGCTTGACACAATCTGGAATTTACTAGGAAAAAAATCTCAATGAGAAATTGGATAGGGTTGGCTTGTGGGTATATTTATGGGGAATTTCCTTGATTATTTATTGATGTAAGAAACTCATTCAACTCTGGGAAGCATCATTTCTTAAGCATAGGGTCCTGAACAGTATAATAGATAAGAAAGCTAGCTGAGATCAAATAACCAAGCAAGCAAATGCCACTGGGTTTCTTCTCTCCTATATGGACCTTGAATCTGAGTATTTAGTCCTTTCCTACCTACAAGGTAATCATGTACTATAATCTGCAATCTTAAGCAGAAATAAACCCTTCCTCCCTAAACTGTTTTTGTCACAGCAACAGAAATGTAATTAGGAGAAGAACACAGAGTATCTTCAGTACTTTTCAGAGTTGATTACAATTTTTACTTTATAATAATTGGTGTTAAGAATACTTACTACTTTTGCTTAAGTATATAACACAAAATAGCAGAAATGTGCTTAGGACAACCTCAGAAATTGTTGGAAATTCTGTCCTAATCCAAAGCCAAATTTCATTTAGTGGTTTTCACTGAAGCTCGTCACAAATTCAACTAGCAATTTTGTAAATCACCCATTAAAGCCTCCAAAAAACTTGTGTTTTACTAATTTGATATTTTAAAGTCTTTGTCTTCTTTTACTAGTTATGATTCCATGAAAGCAAAAAAGTTGATGTGCACAATAAAGTAATCCATATTATATACTACTCTCTAATCTGAAGTGAGATGTGTCAGATATCATTTGTTGATGTTGCGTGGCATGTTATAGAATGAGCGGTCAAAGGAAGTGTGTATGTCCAGAACCAAGGTTACACTTAATTCATGTGTTATATCTGTGAGCACTGTCAGAAATCCCTCATAGTCATCAGTTTTGACTTTTTTTATTAAGCCAAATGCTATATAAATACTAACTTTTATTGTTCTAAAATCCTGTTATGCATTTTGTCAAAATTTTCTTCTTTTAATTGACTGAGTTTTACTTAGAACAAGCACTTGTTTCTTTTTTTTTCACATTTGTTGTATTTTTCTTTTTTTTTCTTATTTTACATATTGATCTCAGTTCCCTCTCTCTCCCTCTTTTACTCCCTCTCCCACCCTCCCATGTCCCCTGACCACCCTCCCATCCCATCCCATCCCCTCCCCCACTCTGCAGGTAGGGTGATGTCTTCCAGGAGGGATCATCAAAATCTGTCAAATCTTTTGGAGTAGGGACTAGGCCCAAGCACTTGTTTCTTTTAACTTCCATTTTATTTATTGTTTTTGTCTTTTATCTCATGCAGATCTATTTCATTCATTTCCCCCCATATGCAACTTCTGCCTTGCAACCTAAAATAAAGTAAAATTTAAGAGAAAGAAGGAAAAATCAATCTCATCACGGAAGCTATAGCATGACACAGTGAGTCATTCAACAATCCCTTTTATCTGTATAGGTTTAATTTCAAGTATTCATTGCAAAGAGAAAGTCACTGGTCTGTTTCTAGGTCTCTGGTTTTTACTACACTATGGATCCTGGGCCCTCACTGGGCTTCTCTTGGTCATGCTGCTGTTTCCCTGTTATGTGAAAATCCTGCGGTTTTGGGTCTATAGGACAAGCCCCTTCAGTTGTTACAACATATAACAGACACAGATGTGATGAATGTTGGATTGGGCCAACACATAATCATGTTTCTGGGCCTGAGTAGTTGCACTGTTGGTCAGGCCACCAGCTTCCCACTATCTTCATGGCCAGCGTGAGTTCTCCTGCATTGTCCTGGGGAATTCACCCCTTGTACCAAATAGTAACAGGCAGGGACAGTTCTACAAATTTCATACCCTCAGAACTCCCAAACCTACACCTTCATGGCCAGTTCCACTGTGGTGGAGCCAATCTCCCAAGTGCTAAAGCAGCTGAAGGACAGGGACAGCTCAACTGCTATTTTGACCTCAGGGCCAGCTCGTCTACCTTCCTCAGACATTGATGGGTGGCAGGGGTTGGGAGACATTTTCCCACTGAACATGCTTACGCATGACAGATGAGTAATGGTGACAGGTCTCCCAGGTCTCTTCGGGGGCTGAATCAAGAGTGATATCACAGTGTCCTTTATGAGTCTTGGCTACTTCTCTAGAACTGGGATTAATCACTACTAACATTTAGCTGCTTCTGATTCCCTCTCCCCACTCTCTACTTTGCAGAGTCTTTTTCTCTTTGTGTCTATAGCATTTATATTTCCTCATTTCTAACCAATAAATCTGTCTTCAACTGCCAAAAAATACAGAGCTGCTTAAAATTTGTAAACATTTGACAAAGTCAATAGTGGCATAAATCTTAATAATGGTGAATTTAAATCAGAATATGATTAGTTAATTAGTTATAGTATTGTCTTTTATAAAAGATTTATTTCTTCCTATTTTATTTGTGTGGGAGTAAAGGGTTGTCCTGTATGTGTCTGTGTGCATTGTACATGCCTGGTGCTTTTGGAGAACAGGAATTATAGGTTGGTGACAGATGTGTGTATGTTTGAAAGAGGGTTTCTTTATGTATTATTGTCTGTCCTAGAACATTCTATGTAGACAAAGCTGGTCTTGACCTCACAGAAAACTACCTGACTCTGCCTTCTTGAACTGGGATTAAGGATATGTACCACCATGCTCATCTCCTCTACTATTTCTATATATGAGTGTTCCTCACAATTATACTAAGAGATTAGAATTCCATTCCTTTTAAACATTTCAATTTCTCCAGAATAGTTACTATTAATATTTGTTGATACCTGTATTAATGATTGCCAGTCCACACAGCTGGAAGAAAATTACAGTAAATAAAAATGATATTGGAGTTGGAAAACATTGAGAATGAGTTACCTAAGATGAGAATCTGAACCATAAACAACACTGTAAAAAAAAAAGCCATGTTTTAATGTCATTGCACATATTTTAATCACTCTTGACTTCAAGGAAAGTAAGAAAAAAGAAAATGTTGTTACTGTCCAAATTTGCTCCTAATAACAGTTCGGAGTTATTGCCCATCACACTGAGCACATGAAGTCCCAACTTCCAAGGGATGGCTCATTTTTATTTGCTATGTACATAAAGCTGATTTTATGATGGTATGTTATTTAAAAGAGGTCTTATTTCAGTTCAGTGTGTCACAAGATGTACTCCCAATACCATAGTTAAGAAAACTAAAAGCATTGTACAATTGTGTTAAGTGTCATGAAAGTTAGACGCAATATAAACCAAACAAAAACAATGAATCAATTTCACATGAGGTTAGAATAACATTTTGAAGCATATTTTAAATTTACATAAGAGAAACCACAGGTCTACAGGATAAAAAAGGGGTTTCTTTCTTAGATCACTATGTTATCAAACATGTTTTCTTCTGTATGATTATACACTTCACAGAACTTCTTACTGTATGTGGTGACTTGAATAAGAATGGCCTGAACAAACACTTTGAAAGCAGTGCTGTGAGGAAATTTCATTGCACTAAGTGCCCACATGAAGAAAATGAAAAAATAGTCATATTATAGAATTAATAGCACAACTGAAAGCCCTAGAACAAAAAGAAGCAAACTCACCCCTGGGGAATACATGCAAGAAAATCATCTATTTAAGGGCTGAAATCAATAAAGTAGAAATTAAGAAAACAACACAAAGAATGAATGTAACAAAGAGTTGGTTTGGGGAGAATATAAACAGGATAGACAAACCTTTATACAACTAACAAAAAAGCAAAGAGAGAACATGCAAATTAACAAAATCACAAATGAAATGAGGAATATGACAACAAACATTGAGGAAATCCAAACCATTTTTTCAGGTCATAATTTGAAAACTTGTACTCCACAAATTGTAAAAATAAGAGTAAATGAACAAATTTCTGCATAGCTATCACTTACCAAAATTAAATCAAGAACAGATAAACAACTTAAATAGACCTATAACCACTAATTAAATAGAAGCAGTTATCAAACGCTTCCCAACCAAAAAAATAAATAAATAAATAAAAGCCCAGTACCAGATAGCTTCAGTGTAGAATTCTACCAGAAATTCAAGGAAGAGCTAATACCAATACTCCTCAAACTGTTCCACACAATAGAAGCAGAAGGTTCGTTGCCTCTTTTTACCAGGCTACAATTACCTTGGTACCCAAGCCACACAAAGACACAACTAAGAAAGAAAAATACAGACCAATCTCCCTCACGAACACTGATGCAATAATACTCAATAAAAAGCTGACAGATCGAATTCAAGAACACATAAGAGAAATCATTCACCATGACCAAGTAGGCTTCATCCCAAGGATGCAGGGATGGTTCAACATACAAAAGTCTATCAATGTGATTTACCATATGAACAAACTGAAAAATAAAAACCACATGATCATCTCACTGGATGCTGAAAAAGCCCTTGATAAAATCCAACACCCTTTATGATAAAGGTCTTGGAGAGTTCAGGGATAACAGGAACATACATATACAAAACAAAAGCAATATACATTAAACCAACAGCCAATATAAAACTGGATGGGGAGAAATTAAAGGCAATTCCTCTAAAATCAGGAACAAGAAAAGGCTGACCAGTCTCTCCATATCTCTTCAATATTGTACTTGAAGTTATAGCTAGAACAGTAAAACAACAAAAAGAGATCAAGGGGATACAACTATCAGTGCTGAAACATCCTGAGTATCAGCCCAGCCTTTGTCCCCTAACACCAGACCTTGGCTAGAGGCCATGGCTAGAGCTAGACCCGACTATCCCTGAGGAAACATCCTGCACACTAGCCTCTGCCAAAAAGGCCTCAGCTCTCCTCTGCTGGAGCCTGAACTTTGACCCCCATAGTCGGGCCCCTAACTATGGAGAGACCTCCTAGAGGGATTGGATCACCCAGCACTACAAATATCGAAACTTTGAGCCACCTAAATCCATAGAGAGAGGGAGAAACCCCACCAACACCTACTGGAAGAAGCTATGGGAAGACGGCAATACAAGTAAACACCTAACATCAGAAAGACAAGTATAACACCACCAAAATCTAGGGAAGCTACACCAACTAGAACAGAACACAGCAAAGCAAATGAATCAGAAGAGAACGGCCTAAACATTATCATCATATAAATGATAGAGGCCCAGAAAGAAGATCTGAGAAAATCCCTTCAAGAAGTGGAAGATAAAACAAACAAAAAATTGAAAGAAATGAATAAAATTCTTAAAGAATGTACCGAAAGCCAAGAAAAAACAAATAAACAGGTGCAAGACTTGAAAACGGAAATGGAAACAATAAAGAAAACACAAACTGAAGGGATGTTGGAAATAGAAAAACTGGGCAAATGATCAGGAACTTCATAACCAACAGAATTCAAGAGATGGAAGAGAGAATCTCAGGTGCTGAAGATAAAACTAGAGGAAATAGATTCATCGACCAAACAAAATCATAAATCCAACAAACCCTAAACACAAAACATCCAGGAAATGTGGGACACTGTGAAAAGGCCAAACCTAAGAATAATAGGCATAGAGGAAGGAGAGGAAGCCCAGCTCAAAGGGGCCGAAAACATATTCAACAAAATCATCGAGGAAAACTTTCCCAATCTGATGAAGGACATGCCCATGAAACTACAAGAAGCATACCAAACATCAAATAGGCTGAACCAAAGAAAAAAGACCCCTCGACATATAATAATCAAAGCACCTAACATGCAGAATAAAGAAAGAATATTAAGAGCAGCAAAGGAAAAAGGACAGGTAACATATAAAGGCAGACCTATCAAAATTACGCCTGACTTCTCCATGAAACCCTCAAGGCCAGAAGGTCCTGGATAGATGTTTTACAAGTACTAAGACTCCACGGATGTCAGCCCAGGCTACTATACCCAGCCAAGCTCTCAATCACTATAGATGGAGAAAACAAGATATTTAATGACAAAGCCAGATTTTCAAAATACGTATCTACAAATCCAGCCCTACTTAAAGCTTTGGAAGGAAAACTCCAACCCAAGGAAGTTTACTATGCTCACAAAGACTTAGACAACAGATAATCCCACTTCACCAGAAACCAAGGGTAAAGAAGGACAAATAAATTCACAATACCACTGCCAAAAGCAAATCTAAAACAAACAAACATTAACAATCAATGGTCCTTACTCTCCCTCAACATTAATGGTCTAAACTCGCCTATAAAAAGACACAGGCTAAAAGAATGGATAACAAGACAGAATTCATCCTGCTGCTGAATAATAGAAACACACCTAAGCTACAAAAATAGACATTACTTCAGGATAAAGGGCTGGGAAAAGATCGTCCAATCAAATGACCAAGAAGCAAGCAGGTGTGGCTATCCTAATATGTAACAAGTTAGACTTCAAACAAAAATTAATCAAAAGAGATGAAGATGGTCATTTCATATTCATCGCAGGAGATATCCATCAACAAATTCTCGATTCTTAACATCTATGCCCCAAATACAGCCATGGCTACAAAGGCAGCCATGTTCGTAAAAGAAACGCTACTAAAACTCAAAACTCACATAAAACCTCACACAACTATAGTGGGAGACTTCAACACACCACTCTCACCACTAGACAGGACCACCAATCAGAAACTCATCAAAGAAACAAAAGAACTAACAGAAGTTATATCTCAACTGGGATTAACAGACATCTATAGAACATTCCATCCAAACCATCCAAACACAAAAGAATATACCTTCTTCTCTGCTCTACATGGAACCTTCTCTAATATCAACCACATACTAGGTGGCATAATAAACCTCAACAGATACAAAAGAATTGGAATAGTCCCTTGTATCTTATCAGACCACCATGCTTTAAAATTGGAATTCAACAATAACACAAATCACAGAAACCTACAAGCTCAAGGACACTGAACAATGGCCAATTGCACCTCACCTGGGTCAAAGAAGAAATAAAGAAAGAAATTAAGGACTTCCTAAAATTCAATGAGAATGAGAACACGACATATCCAAACTTATGGGACAGCTTGAAAGCAGTGTTAAGAGGGAAATTCATTGCACTGAGTGCCCATATGAAGAAAACAGAGGATAGTCACATTAGAGAATTAACAGAGCAACTGAAAGCCTTAGAACAAAAAGAAGCAAACTCACCCCGGAGGAGTAGATGCCAGGAAATAATCAATTTGAGGGTTGAAATCAATAAAATAGAAACTAGGAAAACAATACAAAAAATCAATGCAACAAAGAGTTGGTTTTTCGAGAAACTCAACAAGGTAGACAAACCTTTATCCAAACTAACAAAAAAGCAGAGAGAGATTGTTACGGCAGGTTTCCCCGCCGGCTGCTGCTGGTTCTGCCGCCATGGTCCTGCAACCACGTGTGCCCCAAATAACACTCAGGAGACTCTATATTTGATACAATCCTGTTGGCCAGTTACCATTATTGTTAATGGGCTAGCTCTGCCTTAATCATTAACCCATTTCTACTTATCTAAGTATTTCCACGTGGTTGTCTTATCGGGGAGCCGCGCGGCAGGCTTCCTGCTTCTTCCCGGGCTACATCTCGACTCCAACCAACTTCCTCTCTCTTCCTCCTGGTCTCCTAGCCCCGCCTATCTTGTTTCCTATTGGCCACAGGGCTTTATTAACCAGTATGAGAAACATATATACAGAATAACATCTCCCATCATCAGATCATTCAAACTAAAACAATCAGAAATGAAAAGGGAGACATAAAAACAGATACAAAGGAAATCCAGACAACTTTAAGGTCATACTTTGAAAAACCTATACTCTACAAAATTCAAAAATTCAAAGGATATGGACAAATTTCTGGAGAACTATCACTTACCAAAATTAAACCAAGAACAGACAAACAATTTAAATAGACCTATAACCCCCCAATGAAATTGAAACAGTCATCAAAAGCATTCCAACCAAAAAGAAGCCCAGGGCAAGATGGCTTCAGTGCAGAATTCTACCAGAAATTAAAGGAAGAGCTAATTCCAATACTCCTCAAATTGTTCCACACAATAGACAGAAGGCACATTACCAAACTCTTTCTACGAGGCCAAAATCACCTTGGTACCCAAGGCTCACAAAGATACAATTAAGAAAGAAAACTGCAGACCAATATGGCTGATGAACATCAATGCAAAAATACTCAATAAAATGCTGGCAAACCGAATCCAAGAATACATCATAGAAATCATCCACCATGACCAAGTAGGCTTCATCCCTGGGTTGCAAGGATGGTTTAACATACGAAAATCTATCAACGTGATCCACCATATAAACAAACTGAAAAAGAAAAACCATATGATCATCTCCCTAGATGCTGGAAACGCCTTCGACAAAATTCAACACCCTTTCATTATAAAGGTTTTGGAGAGATTAGGGATAACAGGAACATACCTAAATATAATAAAAGCAATATACAGTAAACCAACAGCCTACATCAAATTGATGGAGAGAAGCTTAAGGCAATTCCTCTAAAATCAGGAACAAGACAAGTCTGTCCTCTCTCTCCATATCTCTTCAATATTGTACTTGAAGTTCTAGCTAAAGCTATAAGACAACAAAAGGAGATCAAGGGAATCCAAATTGAAAAGGAAGAAATCAAACATGCTCTATTTGCAGATGATATGATAGTTTACATAAGCAACCCAATAAACTCTACCAGGGAACTCCTACAGCTGATAAACAACTTCAGCAAAATAGTAGGATACAAGATAATCTCAAAAAAATCAGTAGTCCTACTTTATTCAGATGACAAAGAGACTGAGAAAGAAATCAGAGAAAGGTCATTCTTTACATTAGTCACAAAGAACATAAAATATCTCGGAGTACCACTTACCAAATGTGTGAAAGACCTATACAATAAGAACTTTGTGTCTTTAAAGAAAGAGATTAAAGAAGATACCAGAAAGTGGAAAGATCTCCCATGCTCTTGGATTGGAAGGATAAATATATAGTAAAAAATGGCAATCTTGCCAAAAAGCAATCTATACATTCAATGCAATCCCCATTGAAATCCCAGCATAATTCTTCACCGACCTTGAAAGGATAATAGTCAACTTTGTATGGAAAAACAAAAGACCCAGGATAGCAAAAACAACCCTGTACAATAAAAGAACCTCAGGAGGCATCACCATCCCTGACTTTAAGTTCTACTACAGATCTGCAGTCCTGAAAAAAGCCTGGGGTTGGCACAAAAATAGACAGGTAGTCCAATGGGATCAAATCGGAAATCCCGATATTAATCCACACACCTATGAGCACCTGATTTTCAAAAAAACAGCTAAAAAAATATAATGGGGAAAGAAAAGAATCTACAACAAATGGTGCTGGCACAATTGGATGATGGTGTGTAGAAGACTGCAGATAGACCCATGTCTATCTCCATACACAAAATTCAAGTCGAAATGGATCAAAGACCTCAAGATAAACCAGCCACACATAAACTCAACTTAAAGACCTCAACCAGCCACACTGAACCTATTAGAAGAGAAAGTAGGAGGTACCCTTGAACAAATTGGTATAGGAGACTGCTTCTTGAACATAATTCCAGTAGCACAGACAATAAGATCAATAATTAATCAATGGTGCTTCCTCAAACTTAGAATTTTCTGTAAGGCAAAGGACACAGTTGACAAGAAAAACTGCAGCCCACAGACTGGAAAAAAATGTTTACCAATCCTACATCTGACAAAGGGCTGATCTCCAAAATATACAAAGAACTCAAGAAACTAGTCAAAATGGGGTACAGAATTGAAGAAAGAATTCTTAATAGAGGAAATCAAAGAGGCTGAAAGGCACTTAAGAAAATGTTCAACATCCTTAGTTATCAGGGAAATGCAAATGAAAACAACTTTGAGATACCATCTTACTCCTGCAAGAATGGCTAAAATTAGAAACACCAATGACAACTTATGCTGGAGAGGATGTGGAGAAAGGGGAACACTCCTTCACTGCTGGTAGGAGTGTATACTCGTACAGCCATTTTGGAGACCAGTATGGCGGTTCCTCAGGAAAATGGGAATTAGCTTACCACAGGACCCAGCAATTCCACTCTTAGGTATATACCCAAATGACTCACATCCATGCAACAAAGACATGTGTTCAACTATGTTCACAGCAGCATTATTTGTAATAGCAAGAACCTGGAAGAAACTTAGATGTCCCTCAACTGAAGAATGGATAAAGAAGGTGTGGACCATCTACACAATGGAATACTACTCTGCAGAAAAAAATAATGGAATCTTAAAATTCGCAGGCAAGTGGATGGAACGTGAAGAAACCATCCTGAATGAGGTAACCCAGTCACAAAAAGAGAAACAGGGTATGTATGTAGTCGCTCATATATCGATTTTAGACCTAGAGCAAAAGATCACCAGCCTATAATACATACCACCAGACAAACTGGGATACAAGGTGTACTCTAAGAGATTCATATATGGTCCCTCACAAAAGGGGGAAGTGACAAGTGCCCCAGAGCACATGGGAAATGGGAGGCAGTGAATGGAGAGAGAACTAGGAGAAAGAAAAGGGGAGGAGAGGAAAACACGTGTGACTAGATAGGTTGAGTCAGTGTGTGGGGGGGGGCATAAAAGAGGGAGCCATTATTGGTTTGAAGAGAAAACTGAACCATAAGAAAGGTCTAGAGAACTACAAGACCAACTCCAACTAATAATTCGAGCAACCATGGAAAGGCTACCATAAATGCCTTTACCTGATAGTGAGATCATTAACTAAATTATCTACCATCATGGAGTCCTCATCTAGTATCTGTTGGACACAGAAGTAAACACCCATATCCAAACACTGAGTCAAACTAGAATCCAGATGCAGAGAGAAGGGACAAGACCAGGTTGCAGAAACACACAAAGATAGCTGATCGGAACAAGGAGGAGCTTGGACCTCCCAGACTGATGGCTAGGAACCCAGCAAGGGACTGACTCAGAACCCCTGAATATGGGTCTCAGCTAGAAGGACTGAGCAGTCTGGGGTACCTCAGACAGTAGAAACAGGATCTATTTCTGGTGCACCAAAGGACCTTGTGGACACATCCCCCATGGAGGGATACCCCCTTAACCTAGAGACAGGAGAGAAGTCCTAGTCCCTACTTCAAATGACTTGACAGGCTTACATGACCCAACCTGGATAGCATAGCCCTACAATTGGAATAGGGGTGGGGGATGGGAGGGGAGGGTAGCCAAGGTGTATGTCACAGGGTAAAGAGGATAAGAGGGAGGGAGGGTAGTAGGGATGGAGGGGGAGATGGAGGGTTGGAAGGAGGAAGGGAGAGTAAACTGGGATCCACATATAAAATTTTTAAATTATATTATTATTAAAAAAAAAGGAGAATGCTGCTTAATTATATATATGTATATATATATATATATATATATATATATATATAATTAACACTTTGACTTCAAAATTTAAGCCTAAGGACAAGTTACTGGGGGAAAGGATTTCTAATTTTGTTTCCACAGAAAATGAAAAGCTGTGGATCACTTCCAGACTAATGTGGTTTGATCGAGCAAGACCCCCTGAAGCAACGTCAATTGGACAATGCAACCTTGCAGACCACTACAGCCAGGATTTCTGCATCTTCTTAGGCTTCCCCCCTGACAGAGCCCCCTAAGAGCAGGAAGCAGCTTGGAAAGAACGACACCCAAATTCTCAAATATTGTTTATAAATGTTTGTTTTCATTTTTTTAAAAAAGGCATGTATAATTATGCCCAGCATAAAATAAATAAATGTTTATAAAAAACAGGAATAGAAAGGATTTTCTTAACCTATTTAAGGGTATCTGCAAAAATATGTAGCAGGATTGGAAGCAAGATCAGGGAGAATAATCTTCCCTGGTGATGAGCCTGCTGATTGGTTATCTAATACCATGTGATCACCCCCTAAATCATATACATATGAATGACTCTAAGTGAACTCAGCATGATGTACATACACACACACACACACACACACACACACACACACACACACACAAAATTGAGAAAGTATTCAAATAATACAAATAATTGAAAAAAAAAGAGGCTGTAAATTTAAGACGGAGGTGGGAGGATAGGATGGGACAGGATGGGGGAAGAAGAAAGATGAGGAAATGATGTGATTATATTTTAATTTTTAGAAACTACAACATAAAAAAGATTAGATATCCATAAAAATAAAAAAATCAGAGAAGCATCACCCTTTACAATAGCCACAAACAACATGAAATATCTCAGGGTAAATGATGGGAAAGGTCATTCTGTAAATATGTATCTCTTATTGGTTAATGAATAAAGAACTGTTGGCAAATAGGAAAGCAAGATAGGTGGGACTTGGAGACAAGGAGAATTAAGGGAGAGGTAGGAGAGGATTCAGATGTAGGGATTTGAGAATAAAGTCCAGAGCTTCTCTTCACTAAGATAAGACCACATGGAAACACTTAGATTCATAGAAATTGGTTAATATTTAAGACAGATCTAGCCAATAAGAAATGTTAGTAACTGGCCAACAGCTTTATATCTAATACAGCATCTCTTTGCATTATTTGGGCTGATGCGGCTGTAAAACCAGTCTGGTGGGAAAACTGCTTGTAACAACATGGTGCCTGCAATGGTGGGTACTTAAGAACTTCTACTTAAAACTTAACAAAAGCTTAAGAAAGGATTTTAAAAACAAAATAACAGAGACAAGTGTTCTTGGTTGCAACATTTTTCTTGGTTGGACTCTGTTTTGCTAGAGACAAGCAGAGACTTGCACAGCTCCTTTAAAGGTTTCCTGACTCAGCATAGCAGCAAAAAACTGCAAGGCTTTTAAGAAGCCCTACTAACCACTTACTGGTGTGTACGAGAGCTAGCAAATGACCACATCTCCAAGCCGGCAGCATGCTGCTGGATGCAGTGACGAACAAGGCAGTGAGCACAGCTCTCAATTCTGGCAGTAACATACCCCTGGCCATCTTTGATAGACCATGGCTAATACAGCTACAGCTTTAATTTTAACACTGTTGCTTAGCAGATAAAAGACTTGTGGCCAGAAAAAGATAAACATTTACAATAAAGACAGATTCAGATTAAGAAAAACCTCTGAAGGGTTACAGTGTGTTTTAAAATATACATAGGCTTAGGAGAGAATAAAAAAAGGATAAAGTGCTTTTATAAAATATAAGAAAAGAAAGTAGCTGGGTGTGGTTGCACAGATCTCTGTGATTTCAAAGCAAACATGGTATACAGAGTTAATTCCAGGACAGGCAAAAGTTACACAGAGAAACCCTGTCTCAAAAAATGAAGAAATAGAAGTAGAAGGAATAGGGAAATAAAAAAGCCACATAAAGATGGAAAGTACACAGACAGTATGGATACTGTATGATATTGTGTTACCTTTGTATTGCTTGACTGCTGAGGAAATAGCAACAACTGTTAAAAGAAATGCTGCTGGATTGATTCAATTTATATATTTTAGAAGTCCTTTGACTTCCAAATTTTAAGTCCAAGGACAAAAGAATTTCTATTTTTACTTCCACAGATAATGAAAAGCTGTGGATTCCTTCTAAACTAACATGGTTTGATCAAGCAAGACCCCCTGAAACAGCATCCCAGATGATCCAACATTCAAAACAGCTGGGAGAAAGCAGCCTTGCAGACTACTACAGCCCGGATTTCTGCGTCTACTTAAGATCCCCAAGACCCTACCAGCAGGAAGCAGTTTGGAAAGAATGACACGCAAATTCCCAAATAATGTTTATAAATGTTTGTTTTCATTTATATGGGGTTGGTTATAAATGGTTAATGATCACAACCAATCTCTCTTTAAAGGTAAAAAGGGGATTATGGTATAGAAATTAATACCTTGTTTTGGAATGGATGTTCATTTATTGATACAAATTTAAGGTCAATTTTGTGATATGTATATTTCTCCTCTTTTTAGGTATTGTATTTACATAGCTCATTTAGAAATGTAAATGTATAATTTAGTAAAGATCATAGATAGTTACTTATGATAGTCAAAATTTAGAGTTAAGTTAGTTAGGCTTTCTAGATATACAGAGATGTATTTGAGATGAATAAACATTCTTCAACCCTTTTAAAGACCTACAGAATATGACATTTAAAATGGTTTCATGTTATTCTTAACAGTGAGGCAGAACTGCTCCTGGCAACACCACCTGCGTCAGAAAGGAAGATGGACATTAAAGAAATTTGTTATGGAGTTTACTTCCAATATGCCAAGACTAGCCATTTGGGCAAGAAACTGCACTTGTCTGAACTATTTGACTTTATGCTCTATAAACTGGACATGCAGGACCCACAGGAAACTAACTGCTGATACAAGATGGACATTGCTACAGGGTTCCTGTTTCATGGCAGAGTCTTCCAGACAGTCTACAAGACACCGAGAAAAGAGACTGACAAACTGCCAATATAAGTGAACAGTTTAAAGTTTCCTATGTTGCTGAGGAGTCTGTCAGACACACTATGGCCTGACTATAGGTTGAAGATAGAACATTTCAGAAGAGCTCAGGTGACTGGCCAGGCAGTGAGTAGTCTCTGTCATTTCTAGAGTTTATACATTATCATTCTGTGGTCTTTGAGGGAGTTGAAGAGAGATAGTTATGGTTATAGTATTCCTTAGTTAGGACTAAAGATAAGTTACTTTAGATAAGTTAGACTTTGAAACCACAAAGATAGGACAGATGATAAAATATTTTCTTTAAATCTTGTTAAATGTTAATGGACTAAACATTGTTAACTATAGTTCTTATCTGATAACTGTTTTTTATGTATTTTACTCTGTTAAGGTAAAACCCTTCTTTTTATTTTAGACAGACACGAAGAGATGATGGGAGATGTCATTCTGTAGATGTTTCTCTTATTGTTTAAAGAGTAAAGGCCTATTGGCCAATAGGAAAAACAGGCTGAATAGATGTTTATTTGGGGATAAATAATTTACAACAAAGAGAGATGAAAACCAAAAGGTTCCTGGTGCCAAGGAATGCATCCAAATGTTCTCTATTCCTGTCTACCAAGCAAGGCAGCACTCCAGGGCCCCTTATCCAGATCTAGTTGCCTCAGGTCATGTCTGTCCCAGTTCCCACCCACAATAGGCATGGTCAGTGCCACAGGTGGTGACAAAGTGAATATCTCACTACAGGTAATGCTAACAAAACAAGTAGGAGACCTATATAGCAAGAACTTTGTGTCTTAAGAAAAAGAAATTAAAGAAAAAAAAACAGAAAATTGAAAGATCTCCCATGCTCTTGAATAAGTAGGATAGTAAAAATGGCAATCTTGCCAAAAGCAAACTACAGATTCAATACAATCCTCATCAAAACCCCAGGACAATTCTTCACTGAACTTGCAAGAATAATACTCAATTTTATATGGAAAAACAAAAGACCCAGGATAGCCAAAACAACCATGTACAAAAAGGAAACTTCAGGAGGCATCACCATCTCCGACTTCAAGATCTATTATAGAGCCATAGTCCTGAAAACATCTTGGTGTTGGGACAAAAATAGACAGGTAAACAAATGGAATCGAATAAAATGTGCTGATATTAACCCACACACCTATGAAACCTGATTTTTGACAAAACAGCTACAATTATACAATGGAAGGAGGAAAACATCTTCAACAAATGGTGCTGGCACAACAGGATGATGGTGTGTAGAAGACTGCAGATAGACCATGTCTATCACCATGCACAAAATTCAAGTCCAAATGGATCAAAGACCTCAACATAAATCCAGGTACACTGAACTTCTTAGAAGAGATAGTGGGAGGTACCCTTGAAAAAAATTGGTACAGGAGACTGCTTCCTGAACATAGCTCCAGTAGCACAGACACTGAGATCGACAATTATAATGGAACCTCCTCAAACTGAGAAGCTTCTGTAATGCAAAGGATACAGTTGACAAGACCAAAAGGCAGCCCATAGACTGGGAAACAATCTTCACCAACCCCACATCTGACAGAAGACTGATCTCCAAAATATACAAAGAATTCAAGACATTAGTCACCAAAATACCAAGCAACCCTATTAAAAAGTGGGACATAAAACTGAATAGAGAATTCTCAATAGAGGAATACAAAATTTCTGAAAGACACTTAAGAAAGTGATCAACATCCTTAGCCATCAGGGAAATGCAGATCAAAACAACTCTGAGATACCATCTTACTCCTGTCAGAATGGGTAAAATTAGAAATCACAATGACAACTTATTCTGAAGAGGATGTGGACAAAGGGGAACATTCTTCCACTGCTGGTGGGAGTGCAAACTTGTACAGCCATATTGTAGATCAGTATGGTGGTGTCACAGGAAAATGGGAGTCAGTCTACCACAGGAGTGGACAATCCCACTCTTAGGCATATACCAAAATGATCCACATCTATGCAACAAAGACATCTGTTCAACTATGTTCATAGTGGCATTATTTGTAATAGCAAGAAATTGAAAGCAACCTGGGTGCCCCTCAAATAAATAATGGATAAAGAAGATGTGGTATATTTACACAAAGAAATGCTACTCAGCGAAAAACAAAAAGAAAAAAACAAACAAAAACAAACATAATCTTGAAATTTTCAGGCAAATGGATGGAACTTGAAGAAACCATCCTGAGTGAGGTAACCCAGTCACAAAAAGAGGAACATGGTATGTACTCACTCATATATTAATTTTAGACATGGAGCAAAGGATCACCAGCCTATAATTCAAATCACCAGAGAAAATAGGATACAAGGAGTTGTTATAAGCAGGTTTTTCCTTCTGGCCGCCAGTCATGTCCCGCCGCCCCGCTTCCATGCCAGCCCCCAATAACACAGGAGGCTCTGTATTTGACATAATCCTGTTGGCCAGTTACTATTATTGTTTATGGGCTAGCTCTGTCTTAATGATTAACCCATTTCTACTTATCTAAGTATTTCCACTTGGTCATCTTATCAGAGAGCAGTGGGCCAGCATCTTGCTTCTCCATGCTCTACAGGCTGGCTCCTCCTAACTATTTCCTCTTTCCTCCTTGTCTCCTAGCCCTGCCTATCTTGCTTTCCCATTGGCCAAACAGTGCTTTATTTATTAACCAGTATAAGAAACATATTTACAGAATGACATCTCCCATCAAGGAGGAACCTAACAGATTCATACAAGGTTCCTCACAGAAGGAGAAAGTAGTAAGATTCCCTAAACATATATGGAGTGATGGGGCAGTTAGTGGAGAGGGAGTTGGAAGAATGAGAAGGGGAGGAGAGGAGAACTTGTGGGGCCAGGAAGACTGAGTTGGGGGATGAATAGGTGAGAGCAAAATAAGGGATGCCATAATAGAGGGAGCCATTATAGGTTGAAGAGAAAACTGACTCTGGAGAAATGTTCAGAAACCTACAAGTCTGACCCCAACTAACAATCTGAGCAACAGTGTATAGGCTACCTTAAATGCCCTTCCTTGATAATGAGATTGATAACTAACTTAGATGCCATCATAGAGCCCTCATCTAGTAGCTGATGGAAACAGAAGCAGACACCCACAGCTGAACACTGAGCAGAACTAAAATCCAGTTACAGAGAGGGAGGAGTGCTAAGAAAAAGGGTCAAGACCTGGCTACAGAAACCCACAGAGACAGCTGACCTGAACAAGAGGGAGCTCATGAACTCCCAGACTAATAGCTAGGAAACCAGTATTGTATGGACTCAGACCCCTGAATGTGGGTCTCAGTGAGAAGGCCTAGGGAGTCTAAGGACCTCTGACAGAGGAACCAGGATGTATCCATTGTGTACAAAAACACTTTTGGAGCACATTCCTTATGAATGAATACTCCCATAGCTTAGAGGCAGTAGGTTGGGCCTAGATCCTACTCCAAATGACTTTACAGAATTTGATGATCCGTCCTGGAAGGCCTCACCCTCCCTGTGATGGGGGGGGAGATGTGATGGGAGGGGGGTCAGAAGTCATTGGAGGAGGTAGAGGGACCTGGAATCAACATGTAAAATAAGGAAAAATAATACATATAAAAATATGGCCTGAATAAGCTTATATATTTGAATGCTTACTTATTAAAAAGTATGGTCTTTTGTGAGGAACACTGGGGATAGGCTTTTATGTTTCAAATTCGATGCCAAGCCCAAAGTCTCTCTCTCTCTCTCTCTCTTTCTATCTCTCCCTCCCTCCTTCCCTCCTTTCCCCTCTCTCTTAAAAAAACAAACAAGCAACAAAAAACAGTAAATGAACAAAGATTTTGACAAGAAGACAAAAACAGAAATAATATATAAGCAGAATATTAATAAGATAATATATAAAAGAGACAAAAAGTCTACAAAACATACCATTGAGTTGATTTTACATTGGCCAACTACTTCTGAACATGAAATCTTGCTGGACACTTTATGTACCCAGTAAGACTTCATTAGAAAAATAAATTGTTTTGCTTTGTCCAAGGATATCAATTTCAGATAGCTTCTTGAGTAGGGGTGGAGCCTCTGTCCACTTCCCCCTATGTGCTGGGAATCCATTCGTCTTGAATCTTTGCAGGCCTTGTGCATGCTGCCACAGTCTCTGTGAGTCATATGTGCACCAGTCCTGGTTTATCTAGAAGACACTCTTTCTTTGAAATAATCCATCATCTCTGGCTCTTTCAATCTTCCTGCCTCCTCTTCCACATAGATCCCTGAACCTTGATGAGAGGGATGTTATGAAGTCATCTATTTAGAACTAAATGATCAAAAAGTCTTTCCCTCTCAGAACATTGTCCTGTTGTAAATCTCTATGGGTTCCCAGCTATTGCAAAAAGTTTTTCTGATGATAGCTGAGAGAGGCACTGATCTTTAGGAATCTAAACTGTCATCAGGACTCATTGCTGTATCCCTTTAGCAGAATGATAGCCTTAGGTTATCCCCTAGGCCTGTGCTGTTCTCAGGCTCTTGGCCAATTTAGTAGTGTCTGGTATGGGTTCCATCATTATCTTTTGTGTTTTGTTTAGAAACATTCAAATTATTCTTGCCCTTTTCAGATTCATTTTTAGTATTCAAAAATCTGCAACCAGAGGAGCCAGATATTATACTTGGTTTTTAGTAAATTTGTTATTGAAGAATGATGATCTCACTCATATATTACCCTCAAGTGTCCTTGCCACAGAGCTCCACAAGCATGCTGTCCCTAGAAGAAGACAAAATGGCAGCACAGCCTTGATCTCTAATAAGTTTGGTGCTTCTTACTCAGCACTCAAGCATCTGAAACTTAATCTGCAAATCTCAGTAGACTGCTTTTAAAAATGAAAACGCAGCTGAGCAGTGGTTTCACATGCCTTTAATCCCATCATTCAGGAGTCTGAAACACGTGTCTCTTTATGAGTTTGAGGCCAGCCTTGTCTACAGAATGAGTTCTAGGACAGCCAGAGCTAGTACACAGAAAAACCCTGTCTCAAAAACAAAACCAAACAAAAATGAAGACACTAATTGACTTTTGGTTGCTGCTTGAAAAGTTGTCCCAAAGGGAAAAAATCACCCTGCAAGTTCCTAACCTCATAAGAAAACAAGTGCCATGAAATAGATTTCCAATATTACATAGTGTGTTGGAGAAGAGTGAAGCCTCTTGAATATGCACACATTCCTGTAATATGTACTTTCACTGATGCTGTAAAATAAAATGAATAGATAAATGGGCAATGAATAAAATAGTGCAACTGTGTTTGCCCTGTCCTGACATAAAACAGTATTCCATAATAAATCCAGATGCTAAAGATTAGTAATAAGAGATTTATATCATACTAATTCCAAAATGCAAGATTTATTTCAAGTCAGCATCTGTAATAGTTCATTGATTGATCACTCCCATAATTGCAGTAATAGGAAGTGACTCGGTAATCGCTGATTTGTTTTCTCACCCACTGATGACTAAAACTCCTGCTTCTAAAAGCAGTTCAATCAAAGCTGTCACAATGTTTAGATTCCAGGATCAAAAAAACTGCAATTGGTTACTTCAAACAGCAAAGGGTGTCAGATTTTAGTGTAGAAACACAGCTAACAGTTAATGACCTGTTAAAGGATATCTTTGCTTTCAGATAATGCTTTTCCATGCACTCATTGAAAATATGCATAGCCAGCTCACATGCCAAATATTACCACTTCATCTCATCTTTAACAACCATATGAACAGGTATAATCATATATATCTTACAAATAAAGAAACTAAAAATAAGCCAAAGTAACACCGCAAGAACAGAGCCTCTAAACATTTAGATTTGACGTTTCTGTAGATAGTACTATCCTACTTTTAAAATGAAAATGTTCAGGAAAACCTAACTTTACAAACAAAATAATAAACTAAGGATATGTGCTACCAAAATGATAGGAAATATATGGAAGAAAGTACGATACACATTGCACTTAATAATTTAGGATGATTTTTAACAAAATATAATTGATCAAAATGAGTACACATAATGCTACAAGATTTTTATTAATTATTATATTTCCTGAGACTCTTCTATATAGTACATGTGAGAAACATAAATTCAGACACATTTTAACTCCTCATTGCCCTTGGAATCATAACCACAGCATCCTCACCCACAGCACAGAAAATGATTTACAAGCACAATACAGCTATAGAGGAAAAAGAGAAGAGGGAAAGAAAGAGGAGAGAAAGAAAAGACAATGGGTGAAAGGGTTGGAGTGCTGGAACAGCTGGTAGAACTGAAAATAAATGATTTCTATTTAAAAAAACATTAACTCCAAATGACAGTTTTGTTTCCTCTCCGTAGACATTGCTCAGTGAGCAAACCTTCCACATGTGCTCATCAAATAAGTTTCATGCCCTGATTGTTTGATAACTTACTAACTCATCAGAAGTCAAACAAAAAGGATATTAACTATTCTTAATTAATCATATATTTTTACCAATAAGCAATGAGGACATTGTTTCATAAATGGTTCTTTAACTATCAAAAAGTTTTTCTAAAATTAAAATTCAACTTAGTGAATCTGTCAGTTTGGACCATTGATTTTTTTGTCTAGGAGTCTGAACTCCAGAGTTCACTCAATATAGATTCCAAAATAACATTAATAATACCAGTGATTTCCCTGAAGGAAAATACAGAACAACAATTTTTACATGCCTGCTGGTTTCCAAGGATAGTTCCAGGTAGTCTCAAATATTCAATGTTTAATCTTCGTAATAAGATATTGTTGTCTATTCCTCAGATAAAATGAATACACAAAGACATGAGGAAGATTGTCAAAGGTCATCAAGGTAACAAATGGCTGGACTTAGATGCAAAGCCCATTGACTTAGCTATTTTCATTAGTATGAATACTATCTCTCAAAATAGCCATAGGAAGCAATGCACAATATCTATTTCTATGTGTTCATAAACGTATTTCAAATTTAAAATTTTGGAATGAACTGAGTTTTAAAAAAAATGTTTCTTTAACTTTGTCAAAATTGTGTAAGTTCAGAGTCCCAACACTAACTGATATATAATTATTACTAGCACTTCATAGGCAACCTGTCATCTTTTCAAAATTTAAGCAAGAAAATCTAGTTTCTTTGTTTCTTTCCAACACATTTTTGAATCTCTGTCTTCTTCCCTTAATATAATTGTATATCAGAATTTCCTTCACAAGAAGTTTGAAGGTGCTCACTGAACTCTCTAACCTTAGCACATTCAAAATATCTAGAGCAAATGCTTTAAAGACTTTCAAACTTTTAAAGTGGCTTATGGGCTCACAAAATATGAAGCAAGGTAAAACCCACTTTTTATCTAGTTAGCACATCCTTTCATAACATCTTCTGTTTCTTCTATCTAATTTAAGGTGCCTAGCTGCAATGGTGTATAACAACCTGACCAGATTTCATTGCCAAATTTAGTCATGGGATAGGTCAATCTGAAAAATATAATATTCATAAATCCAATCTGGATCAACTTTTTTATTACAGACATGAAAGCAAGCTAAGGAACATGTGAAAATGAAAGAGCTACAGAAATGTAGTACACTTGTAATCTTTCATTTTTGCTCTGAAAGAACTTGAAACATTGAAACTAGGAAATAGAATCTGATAAAAATCTCTGCTCATGTGGGACTAAATTGATATAAGCCATGAAAACCTAAATTCAAATTATGAAGTGCATTCATGGAATCCAATCAAAGTTACTTGTTATATTTAGGTTATCTTAAATAGAAATTCTTATCACTGAATAATGGATCAATAAGTGCTTAATGGAGGAATGAATAAATATTTCTGCCAAATGATGTTTTATCTTTTGTGACAATTTCTCTCACATCTCAAATTCCACATAAAGCCAAGACTTACAGTATATATTCTGCATGATTTGTAGGAACGAAATTTGCTGCACTGCTCATATAAGGGATTCCTACATATTTTGAATATTTACAAGTTCTTACAAAGAGGGAAGAATGATGTCAAGACCAGGCTACAGAAACCCACAGAGACAGCTGACCTGAACAAGGGAAAGCTAATGGACCCCCAGACTGATAGCTGGGAAACCAGCATTATACTAATTCAGACCCCCTGAACTTGGGTCTGAGCAGTCTAAGGGACCCTCTGACAGTGGAACCAGGGTTTTGGGAGCACATTCCCCATGGAGAGATACTCTCTTAGCTTAGAGGCAGGGGAGAGAGCCTAGACTCTACTCCAAATGACTTGACAGATTTTGATGATCCCTCCTGGAAGGCATCACCCTCCCTGTGGAGTAGGGGGGGTGGGATGGAAGGGAGATTTGGGGGACACGGGAGGGACAGGAAACTGGGATTGATATGTAAAATAAGAAAATATATATATATATATGCATATATATATATGCAAACACAATGTGTGATATGAGCTTGTCTGTTTACAAAAAAAATTGTCACAACATACCACCAATCTAGTGTTTAAAATTCATGAAACAGTAACAATGGCATCAAATTAGACATGTAAGCAATTTACTTAGGCATATTCTATTAGCATGTTTTCATTGGGTAGTGACAGGCTTCACAGTGCCATGCATGTCATGCAAATTAATCATATTTACCCTCCCTATTACTGCCTCTTAGTACCTCTATCCCTCTTCTTTTCCAAAATAATCCACTTTTTTCTACCATCTCTCTCTCTCTCTTTCTCTCTCTCTCTCTCTCTCTCTCTCTCTCTCTCTCTCTCTCTCTCTCTCTCTTTCTCTCTCTCTCTCTCTCTCTGTTTTCTAGTTGTAGTTTTCATATGTCTTAGCTACTTTTCTTCAGCTGTGACCAAATACTCCAAAAGAATCAACAGAAAGAAGGAAAAGTTTCTTTTTGTTCACTGTTTGAAATCATAGTCATTGTTTTAAGTACTAACTAGTATTGGAGGATCCAAGTCACTTCCAGCAGTACCGTCCCCAGGCACGCAGGCCTAGGTTGTATAAGAAAGGTGGATGAAAGTGAGTCTCACAACAAGCCAGAAAGCAGTGCTCCTCTGTGGTTTCCACTTCAAACTCCTTCCTTGATTCCTGCCATGGCGTTCAACAGTGATAGACTAAAATCTATAAAATGAAATAAACCCTTTCTTTCCCAAGTTGTTTTCTTGTCTGTAGTGTTTATTATAGCAATGGAAAGGCAACTATAACATTTGGTTCAACAATTAGGTTGGGTCTTTTTATTTCAATTAATGAAATAATCACAGGCCTGCTGGGAAGCTTGTCACCTAGACAACTGTATGTTCTATCAGGTTGACAAACATTATTAACTATTATACCCTATATGAGAAAAAAAGGTGTGTTTGTCTTTCATTGGCTATCTTACTACACTTACCACCATGATTTCCAGCTGACTTAGGTCTCCTTTAATTGTCACTAGTTAGGTTTAAAAACAAATTTAAAGTTGATTAGCTAGTATGCACAACCACTTTAAAATTAACTGAGTGAGAAGGATTATGGAGTAGAGAAAACCCATACAACATTTCAGGTTTTAAGACCGATAGTCTATCATGTGTAGCTAAGAAATAACGAAAGGATGTGTCTCCTAATTTTACACATTTAAAGTCTTATGTCTATTATTGGCTAAGAAGGTTAGAAATGTAATCAAATTTTTTTAATTGCATTTACTGGCTTGCAAATATTTTTCACCCATTGGTCAATACTTCCCCAAACTAGACAATGAAGGGAAACAATTTCATAGTTTATTATGGCAAAATAATGATGTTTTGATATGAATTTGACAAACATGCATTAGTTCTTTTCCAAATGCTGTTTTTATGTTATTTGACATAAGATGGAAAAATTATCACACAGTAAGTATATTTTAATAAAATTTTTATGAAAGTTAAAAATATAACATTTATTGTTCTTTAAAACAGGCATAAATTGAATATTATATTAATAAAGGAAATGAAGAAAATAGGGTAGTAATTATATCAGGTACAAAGAGACTATTTTGCTACAGTGGATAAATAAATAATAGCTAACATGACACCTGTTTCCATTTAGAATGTAGTTCCAATATTGAAATCAAACTCAGAATTTTTTCCCTTATTTCGAGGGAAATGAAATTTAACATAAACACATGTAGCAAAGTTTGCAAGAGCTAACAAATAGAACAAAAGCCCAGACTATATCACTTGGTAGGCTCTGTGAACCAGATTGTTCTGAAAAATAAACAATGCATAAAAGAGTTACTGTGGATAACTTTGATCTAGTACAGTCATCTACAAAACTGGTGGCTGTTTACAGGAACAAATATACTCATTTTATTAGTCACTGCCTATGGTGGCCACCCTCCAAAAAATGCAAAGTTGAATACTTCCTGCAGAGACCATCTGATTCATGAAGCCAATATAATTATTACACAGACCCTCATAGAAATAACTTGACAGAAAATAAGTAGTATTTGGTGAGGTGTTTATAAAGTAAATTGGAAATTAAAACAAATAATTAAGTCAGTACAAAGCAATTAGATACCTCCAATTTTGAATGACAAAACATAAATTATTGATAGTATGAACTCCTGGGAGAAAAGAACCAACTAAAAGATTTTAGTTTGCGGAGCAAGAATGTGGGAAAGGGACAGGAGAATAATTTTTGCAAGCAGAATATAGAAAATCATAAAGAATGGACATTGACATGGGAGGAAAGAACAGATATGAGGACAAGAAAGTTGCTATGGTGATGGGGCTAGTGGTTATGCTAGGCTTATTCTGTTAAATAGGGCTAGTAACTGAATCATCAATCTTTTGTAAAATAACTGAAGTGAAATCTCTCCCAGGTCTTGGCCCACAACAAGGAACTAGGCCCCCAACACTGGAACAAATGGTCCCAGATGAACAGCACTGTTTGGGTCACTCGGGGCCAATGGACAGTCTGAGGACTTTCCAAGTCATTCTATGGTTTATCCTTTGAATAAGAACAGGTCATGCCTGGGTGATCTCTCAAACATGAGATTATACTTCATAATCAATCACCTTGTGCCCCATGCATGTATGCTGCTTTGCGGTTTGTCTCTATAAAAAGGAGCCTGAACACTTTGGGGAGTGTGCAGCTTTCCCCGAGATTGCTGTCACCTGAGTTCACTCGTTCAATAAACACTTCTTGCTTGTTGCATCTCCTGGTTTTGGAGTTTATGTCTCGAGGCTCTCCCACTGGCCCATCAGGACCCGGAATTAGGGTCCAACACAACAACATAAATGAAAATACATTTCTAGTTGTGTCCTGATATGATTTATTGAGTGTTATGAGGAGTATTTCCACCAGCCAGGTCCCGTAGCCCATTAGGCCCAAATAACACACAGATATGCTGTATTAGATATAAAGCTGTTGGCCAGTTACTAGTATGTCTTATTGGGTAGCACTGTTTTAAATATTAACTCATTTCTATTAATCTAAGTGTTTCCACATGGTCTTATATTACCGGAGAGGGCCTGGCTGGACCCCTTACTCCTCTCACTTCCTACATCTTGACTCTCCTACTACATCTCCCAGAATCCTCCTTGTCTCCTAGTCCTGCCTATCTTGCTTTCCTATTGGCCAACACGACTTTATTCATTAACTCATCATAAGATTTTTCTCTAGGTGAGGAATAAAGAGCCATATGAGAGAAATAAAACTTTATAATTTCAATGACTACTCTATACTAATAGGGGAATAAGAAAAATATCTTCTATTAGGAATTTCTTAGCATAACTGAAGAGGAAACTCTGATATGACCTGGGCAATGTCAACTGAATATCGATTTATATACAGTACCTGATAAATGTTCATAAGATGTAAAAATTTTGATCAAATTTGAGTGTGATTCCAAGACATGTAACACAGTATAAACTACTAGTTTTGTTGGGGAATAAAATGAATTAGCATCTAGAGAGATTTATATTCAAATAATTGGACAAGAATCCAGAGGTTGGGATGATTCTGTGATCAATAATTAAAAAGGAAAATGTTCATGTTTGTTTAACAGCATACTTTATAATAGTATATGTGATCCATCTGTCACAGGAAGGATTATTTTCCCTCTACAATGAGAGATCAAAGGACAAGAAGCAACAGCCCTTTAGGGAACTGCAAGTAATGCAAATAGTGACACCTGTACAACCTCACCTTTGACCACTCTCTTCCCTGGATGGTTGGACAAGTAAATAGGATGAATACAAACAAGGCCAGTCTTGCGGAGAAAGCTTTGAAAGAAAAAAAGAAAGAGCAGTTGCCCTGCAGCCTGTACTATCTAGAGAGCAGAAGCTCAGTTTTCACATGGAAAAGAGCCAGGTTCTCTTTTGAGTGAAAATAAAAACCTACAGAATAATGAAAGCTTCTTAACAAATCCTCATGAATATATCCAACACACACACACACACACACACACACACACACACACACACACACCTCTTCACAGTTGCTGCTCATGGAGTAAAAGTGAAGCAACAATCAATGTTCATTGTATGTTTTTGTGCTTTATTATTATTGAAAATGCCTATGTTCTTATTTAAAAGCAAATTAACTAAAACTGCCATTAGAGAAGAAATCATGTATTGCCATTCTAATGAGAAGGGAAGGTGTGTAGAACTGTAGATTTTTTTTTAATGCCCAAATCTTTAAGGACTGTCCGTGATCTATAAGAATGTATCTTACCTCATTGTGAAGAGCAACAGCAGTAGGAGTTGAAGACATAAGGATTGGTCTAGGTGAAGGAACTATGGAGTTGATCTTAATCTAACTTAGGATCAGTTTTTTATCAGATCATTCATTTTGGTAGCCTAGAATTAGAGAGAATTAGACACTTCATAAGTGGAGAACTCAAGAAAGAATTAAGCAAGTCTATACATAACAGGCTTATCAAGCAAGAATACAAGTGATTCTCTTTATTTTTCATTTTATTCAGCATGTTTCTCCATGACCATTCATTAATATTTTCATGAATATTTTAAAAGTAAAACACTCATTCTGTCCCCCTGGGAAAGACGCGTTTACACACAGGGATGGCCATGCCCTGATCATTATCCAGTAAAACTTCTGGCACTGAGGTGAAGACAGATTTTAGGTTTCCATGTAATGGAATGATTCAGAATCCCAAGACATGGGATTCTCTAGGTGATTTCTGATAATCTGGTACCATTTCACATTTTACATTCACGGTACTTTTAAACAAGTTGAATAAAATATCATTTGACCCATGTGACTGAGTGTCATGGATTCAGTGCCCACAGGCTGGTCAGCAATGGCTGCCTACTTCCTTGGTGTTTCACAAATGATGGAGAAGTGCAGACCTGAGCATGAGGACTCTACAAAATGAAGGCCAGACACAAATATGACTATAAAATATGGCTTTCCTCATTAAATGCAGTAGATGTAAAAGAGAATCCTTCACTTACTAGTTAAAGATAAATGAGAGAAGCAAGAATTGTGAGTGGTTTTTAATTCAGTTAAGAGAACTTTATTGACTTAGAGGAGTTTAAGATTTTAGAAGAAAATATAAGAAACAATTATTTTAAGTCTATAGCCATACACAAAGACTAGCCAAGGAGAGGCACAGCTTCACAAGAACTCATGAGAAAGACAGGCACAGACTGCAATTATGCTACAGACTTAGCTTTGTCCTTCTACCTCTGACCTTCCAAAACAAATAAGACTGCATTAGGTACTTTCCTTGTAGAGAGCTGCGAAGTGCTGCGCCTTAAAGATGGCACTGGCTTCCACCTTCCACCTTCCTGGATGGTGAGCAAGCACCCTCTGGCGTAAACAAGTGCTTATTTGGTTAAGTCTGTTCAGCCTGTTTGCTTCCGTGTTAGAGTAGCCTACCTGCAGGGTCCACGTGACTCACTGGGGTTGGTCAGCACAAGGGGATTTAAGCCTGTGCAGGCGTCTCTCTGGAGACAGAAGAAGCTTGTTCAAGGATCCTGAATAAACTTCATGAAGATCTTCCTGTAGTTGTGTCTTCCTTGCTGGTTGAGGTTGGGCACGACATTTCCTGATTGTCATAATACAACACTTTATAATAAGAAGCTTCAGGGGCGAAACAGGGGTATTGACTTTTACTGGGAAAGGATATAGTCTGCTGTGGAGGAGCAGGCATAGCAGTGGGCAGGTCTGTGGTGATACAAGTAGGCAGCTGAAATTCCTTACTGCCTCACATCCTGGCAAAACAGGAACCTGAGGGTGGAGGGAAATTGGGACCAGGACATTAAATCTCATTTAAAGAAAAAACAAAGAAAGGAAGGAAGGAAGGAGACAGCAGGGAACTTCTTAAGGTTCCAGAACCTTCCAAAACAATGCCAACTAGGGTTCAAGTTGTCATACACTTGAGTATATAGGGTACATTTCACATATCAAACCACAATATTGTCATTAAGTAAATGATAAAAGAAGCCTCTAGCCTTAACTCCTCTTCTGCAAAATACATATGCAATTATTGTTGCCAAAAAACTGCATTGATGATGAAAATATTCAACAAGAATATATAGTGTCTGTGAACAACTGAAAAATCCTACAGATATAAATTATTGCTCCAGTTTGGGTCTCCAACATTCCAAGGGAATGAGCCTTGATCTCAATGGAGAGACATTGTAGAGACGTGCAGTGAATCTTCAAGCAGTAGGAAGTAACAGGAAATCTTCAGATTATTTGTTGCAGGCTGTCAAAGAGATTCAGCACCTCTCTGTTCTAGGTTCGATATGCAATCATTTGCTTGCTTCCACACATGCTACTCACATTACTATCTGTGAAATAAGGTGATGGACTCTGTGGGACTTATTGAATCTATACTATACCATATGAAACTTTAAATTTTTTAAACTTAAAACTAAATAAAATTCCATAGAGGGAAGTCATAGGAAAAGCATTTGGGACCTGGTATGACCATTCACACTTAGACACACACACACACACACACACACACACACACACACACACACAGAGGAGAGAGAGAGAGAGAGAGAGAGAGAGAGAGAGAGAGAGAGAGAGAGAGCAACCAAATTTACTCCATATATAGTATATACGAAGTAAAGGAGTGATGAATATAGGGTAGAAATGATGTAAATCTAAAATATAAAATTCTGAAACAAATAAAATAAATGTTCAAATATTGACACTTCACACCACTTCCAAAATATTTTGCATTCAAAACTATTAATGATGAAGCACAAACATCTGATACCCTCTACCCACTCCACACAATTCCAGTATCAAGTTCAAAGAGGCTGTGGAGCCACCTGATGCCTTTATTGCTCTGTGTTACAGCTTATCTTTTCCTATGCCTAATCTTGATTTCCTTCCTTGGATAATACTGAACCTGAAAGCATTTCCTAACAAACCTGCTACATCTTAATGTTTACCTTAATTTGTTTTCTGAACTATGATACCAGCTATGACATAATTAGGGTAATTAACATTCAAAGACAAGACTATGAGTGTTAATATTTTTGTCCCAATAATAATGATGATGATGATTTTTTAAACAGTTGGAGTTTAATCTTACAGTATAAGAGATCAAATTAAATACAGAAAATTAGACAACAAAACAGCAGAGTCAGATCACATGTTCTATGAAACCAAGAATATGACATTTGATTTTTGAAGATCACAGGAAATTATTTACATTTTATTTATAAATGAATGTTTTAAAAATCAATGAACCTAGTTAGAATCAGCTGAAAAATATATTTATATATGGAGAAGAAATCATAAAAAAGAATACTCTCTCTTTCTCTCAATCTCCCCCACCATGTTACCAGGTTCATGTTGCATAGTCCCTAGCCAGCTTGGAATTCATTATGTAGACCTCAAACCCACAGAGATCTGTCTGCCTCTGCCTCTTCCTAAGTGTTGAAATTAAAGGAATGTACCAATATACCCAGAAAATCCTTTTGTCGGGGGCAGATCCAAAATTTATTTTTTACTATATTTTCAAGACAAAGTTTCCCACTATAGGGCATATTTTCCATCAACTACCAATCCTTCCACCTCAAGAGTCATGAGGATTGGGATAACAGGCATGTGCCACCATACCTGAAAACTTGTATTAATATGGCATTGGACAAAGAAAAGAGAGAAATTTTTCTATTATAAATTTTTCCTTCTCAGGATTGGTTTTGTCCTGATTTGGTGACTGAGTCTCACATAGCCCATGCCATTCTTGAACTTTCCATGTACCTGAAACTGACCTTGAACTCCCAAGTCTCTTGCCTCCCCACACATTTTCCTGAGATCCGGCATTACAGTTCATGCTTGACTAGTGACCAGGTTTTTTTCTAATGTTTTTTGCTTGAGATAGTCTCTTTTTTCCCAGGATGGGATTGAGTTCATGACTCTCCTATCTTTCTGTTCTAAGAGTTGAGGTTGGAGGTATGTGCTGCCATGCTCACATTCACAGTGTAGCTGAGTGAATGAATAAAGAGACAAGAGTTGTTGTCATTTGTATTTTTGTATTGTTATTTGGAGTTTTTGTTTTGTTTTGTTTTCCCCTTTTATTGAAAATGGACTTTTTTCTCATATAATATATATCATGATTATAGTTTTCCCTCCCTCTACTCCTCTCAGTTCCTCTTATTCTCCTGTCCCCTCCAGATCACTCCCTTTCTGTTTCTCATTTGAAAATAATGGGCTTCTAAGAGATAACAACCAAACATGAAAGAATAGAATATAATAATATATAATCAAAATATAATAAAAGATAAAACAAAAAATTATAACATCAAGTATAGAAAACAGACAGGGAATCCAAGAGAAGACAAAGACCCCCAAGGGCAGGCACAAGAATCAGAGATCTATTTGTTCACACACTCAGGACTTCCATGAAAATGTTAAACTGAAAGCTGTGACATATCAGCTGAGGACCTGACACCGACCTTTGTTAGTACTGTGCCTTCTGCTTTAGTCTCTGTGTGTTCATATTATCTTTACTCAGTTTCTTTAGAAGACCTTGGTCTCCTACTGTCCTCTATTTCCTCAGTCTCCTCTATTTTTTCTGCCTCTTCTTTCATGAGGTTCACTGAGATCTGAGGGAAGAGATTGGATGAAGACATCTCATACAGAGCTTTGTGTTCCAAGATATCTCTGTGTAATGTCTGGCAATGGTTCTCTGTATTTGCTTCAATCTGCTGAAAGAGATAGGCTTTCTGATGATGGCTGAATGGGGCACAAATCTATGAGTATAGCAGAATATCATAAGGAATCTTGTTATTGTTACTTTAAAAAATAGTATCATTTGTCTGGACTATCTAGTCTCTGGACCTTGGTCACCCAAACAGTTCTGGGTATGGGTTCCATCTCATGGAGTGGGTCTTATGTAAAATCAGACATCAGTTAGTTACTACCACAAGGGTGACACCATTTTGAAGGCAGAACAGACTGTATATCAAAGGTTTTGTGGTTGGGTTAGTGTTTACCCTTCTCTTATGGTATCCTGCAGGGTACCTTTCCATGTGATAAACTTTAGAACATGGGAGTGAAGGTTTTAAATAAGCACCAGCTCAACCTCCCCATGTTCAATGAGTTGGGGAGAGTGGGGTGCTATCTTCAGCAATAGGGCCTTGCTGTCAGTTTGTGTTGAACAACTTCTTGTCTTGGCAACAGCCTGGGTTGTTTGAGGACCCTTGTGGCCAAAAATTCAGTTGGATGAAACTCAGTTCCAGTACTGGAAGCTTCATTTGATGATAAGAGATGGATAGTGTGGGTTACGTTTCCACACAGCTCCACAAATGCCCTTCAATTAACAGTCTTTTCCCTCATTCTGCCACTAAATCTAATTTTCCCACCTGATCCTCCTGTTTTGATGATGTCACCCAACACTGACAAACTCAGCTCTTTCAAATGGGTGGGTTTTTTTGTTTTTTTTTGGTTTTTTTGTTTGTTTGTTTGTTTTTTTGTTTTTTTTGTTTTTTTTTTTTTTGCAAACAATACCAAGACTACTTACCCACTAAGCATAGCATCCTGGTAGGAAATAATGGAAAATAAAATCTAAACATGTTCAATCTTTTCAAGCTCTGTGATACATGCCTTCAACGAGTCTTTTCTATGCCATGCATTAGCTAAAGAAAAGTGTAATACAAGGCTCACATGGTTTTATCAATAATGGTTCTATTCAAAAGCAGAGGAATGTGACAGAAAAGATGTCTGACAAGTGGAACAGAATTTCATAAACTCCCCATTCCATTTCTTTCCACTTAAAGACAATTCAAATAGCTTGCTTCTGCCTGATATGACAAGGTGGTATTGAGCTTTTAACCTTCACAGAAAGTAAAACTGTAATCTCATTGCGTAGAATGCTTCATGCAGAGCGCCACTAGCAACTTAAAATTCTCCCTCAAGTGGAAAGATGAAAGTTCCTAGAAAATTTCATCAAGAAAAATCAAGCATTATATTTCTGAGATGTAAAAAGATGGACTTACATTAAAATTTCCATAAACTCTCTGCACGCACTACTAATATTAAGATTTCAGTCACTCAAGTGATGAGAAAATGAAATTTAGATGGATGTTAATTACTTTCAGTCATGGACCTAATGAATCAGAGTCTATAAGCACAAAAATAAGAACACTATACTAATTCATCAACTCAGTTTTGGAGCCTTGGTAAAATGAATTAACTGTAAACACAGTTGGTCCTTATTAATGATAAGCACAGAAACTCCTCTGTGCACAGCACTTTTTATAAAGCATTTTTATAAATACTTCACTTGATACTATGGTGATGCCGTAAAACATCAAAAAGAAATCAAATATTATTCTTACTTTACAGATGAGAAGGTAAGTTTAGGTTCATCATCCAACATCATTCAATCTGTAAGTGACAGGGGATAGAAACCAGTTTATGTTTTATATTTCATAATTAAAATACCTTCTTACCAATTTAAACCAAGATAATCACTGTGTGGGGCACTTCCTCAACTGGAAATGTAGATACTCACAGGTATAGTATTGCCTGAACTTTCATGTCACATAATCAGTAGCTTTATATGTTCAGCCTTTTTTTAAATAGTGATTTCTTTCTCATTATCTCCTCTTTACAAAGGCTTTACAATCCTAAAACTGGGGATAAATGTGATTACCTGTGGTAGATGTACTATATAAGGAAGACATGGTTAACTATAAACAAACACAAGAAAACTAAATGGAAATGCTTTCAATGAAAGTTATGCCATTGTATTAGTAATTCACTCACACTGCTGAGTTGTCCTCATATAATGTGAATCTTATGGTATGCATGATTGTTAATACTGTCGAAATACAAGATATAGAATTACCTAGGTAACACACTCCAGGGATTTTAGGTCAGGTAAACAGAAGTAGGATAAAGTGTGAGTAGCACCATTTTGTGCTTGTGTTCTGAACTAAAGAAAAAGGAAATGGCAGATGAAGATCAGCACTCAACTCTATTTTTGCTTCCTGAATTTAGATTTAATATAACCAATAGCCTCACACTCTTTTCACCACATCTTTGCTACCATGATGAACTATACCACAACCCTGTCATCACACCTTGCTATCAAGGTAGACTGTACTACATTCCTGCCACCACAACTTCCTTATCCTGATAGACTGTACCTGGGAACTAGGAGACAAAATAAAATCTTCTGTCCTTTAGGTGTTTTTAACATGTATTTTCTCACAGCAACCAGAAAAGCAAGTAAAGTTTATGTATGCTATAGTTTAATAAAAGTGTTAACTAGGAAAGAAAGGATGAAGATATATGTGTGTGTGTGTGTGTATATATATATATATATATATATTATTGTTAAACAGATGTAAGTATAAGTACTATATTAAAATAAATGCAATTATTTGGTTTGAAATAAATAGGAGATAAAGAGTACCCAAATTAAAGGCATTAAATATTTGAGACTTAAGAACACATAAAAAGAAAATGATAACATCAAGCATTTTGTAGCACTTTCCTATTGGGTAACACCATGACAAATGTTCATATGAACCTCAAATCTCCACTTACAATACTATCAGGGAAAATAAGCATGGAATGGGTGTTAACTTATCAAGACCATGGGACAAATCTCAGAGTTTAATTTTATACTCAGCCCTTCTAATATAAAGCTGGCATGTAAAAGGATGTAGAATTATTCTGAAGAATTCAGTACTGTTTCATTGTATCCAACTACACACTCATATAGGAACATGAAAGAACATGTTACTTATAGAAATATGAAGAACCAAAGGCAGGTACATCACAGAAAAGCTTATCCCAATGTGGGTGGCAACTTGTGAAAGTTATCCCTGGAGTTCCAGGCATGAGTTGTAAGCTAGTGGGAGAGTTTCTCTTGTCCTAGGTAATTGTTACAGCTTATGAATCTTTGGGAGGGGACTTGGGGAATCTTGAAATTTCAGGAGCTTCCTGCCCATTGTAAATTTGGTTTACTTGCAGAGTCTTCGGGAGCCTCCCTCCATGAAGGGTTATTTAAGTGTGATGGAAGTAGCTACACAAACCATGCATATGTAAATCTGTAATACCAGCTTTGTGGTTGCAAATAAGCCAATTTTTAAATGTTTACTCAATTCTCAATATTGCATATTATTTAACCTATTATAGCTAGTTTACAATGAAAATTTAATCTTATATTCTTTTAGTGTTTCAATTTTATAAATTAAGAAATAGGAAAGGTAAACAACCAAGTTTATTGTTATTATGTAGACCAAAGCCATTTATCCTTAAAATAAAATAAATATTGTTTTCTAGTTTTGTTTGTATAATGGTTTTTATTCTGTTTTTGATTTTGCTTTCTGTTTTGTTTCATCTGGCTGACAAAAATCCACACAAGCCAAGTATCTTGTTTGTTTTAAGGCTCAGTATTTGACAGTGGTACCATAGTTACTCATACATACTTTGAAATAAGTGATCACAAATTATTTTTTGTATGTTTATTATGCACACAATTCCCAATAATTAATACTGTAAGTTTGGATAATTGCTCATTTTTATTCTTGGTCTTATTTTTAAGCAGGAGGAATCAATCAGCACTTAGCTACCTATTTTTTTTTGCACTAAATATATTAAAAAGACTATAATATTTATATTTGTTTATTTGGATTGAAACTCGACCTACCTTGGTTTAGAATTGTTTTACAAATAAAATCACTAAACTTTCCTACATTTTATTTAAAATAATTTGCAAAGTTTTATTTTAAAAATATATATAAGCCAGGTGTTGGAGGTGCATGCCTTTCATCCCAGCACTCGGGAGGCAAAGGCAGCAGATCACGGTGAACTTGAGGCTAGCCTGATATACAAAACCAGTTCCAGGACAGACACCAAAATTACACAGAGAAGTTTGTGTTATTCAAAAACACAAACAAAAGAAAATACAAATTAAAGGTGCTGGAAAGATGGATCAGTGGTTCAGACCACTTGCTGCTCTTCTAGAAAACCTAAGTTTAATTCTAGGCATATCAATAACTTTAGCTGCAGGGTATCCAAAACCTTCTTCTGACTTCCTCAGGCACGAGTATACACGTGACATACACAGCTATGAATGCACACACAAGCACATGAATGAAAATGGGTGTTTTAAAAATATACATTAATATATCCTAAGACAATATTAAGAGATTTTTTTTCATTAGTAATGCATTTTCAAGGAAGATACTAATTGAACCAGATTCTCCAAGCCAGAAATGACTTATAGTTCATATGTTTGTACTGGGATATGATTAAAAGGGATTTAATAAAAGACTAGTAGTCCACCAAGGAGTAGAGGGGAGCAAATGAAATATAATCATCAAAAAATCTAACTTGTGGGGGAAAAAAAGAACACTATGTGTTCCTATTGCAATAAATTTTACAAATACATTTTAGATGATAAATTAATTGCACTTGAATACTATTTTATATTTATCAAACATTTCCATTATTTTTTATTATTTTAAAATTGGTATCCATGTGGCCCACATCAGCCCTGTATAGGGATTGTTGAGAAAAAATAAAACAGAAAAATCCTCATTTCAAAGCTCTTACTTTTCCACTAAGGAATGAACCAGGGACAAAGCCAGTGAAATAAACAGTCAGTTGTTGAAAATGTGCTGTTAGACCAATAAAGCATGGGAGGAAGATAAAGAATGATAGAGTAGTTGAAACTGAAGCAAGGAGGAGGATCGTGAAGTCCCCACTGGAAAGGTGACATCTGTACAATGACCTAAAAGTCAGAGAGCCAGGTGTTTTGTCACTTTTGTTTTGCTCTTCTGAAGTTGAAGAAACAATCAATGCATGCTCCAGGAAGCAGGAGCCGACAAAGGTCTGAGGATGAGAACAGTAAAAATGCAGAAAGGAGGTCAATTGCTGCTGTTGTTTTGTGTGTGGCCATCCTTGAAGGCCAGTACATGAACTTTGATGTCAAAGATTCGAAGACTCTGAATAAAGAAATAATGTCCAGCAGGGCATTGGTAATGCACGCTTTTAATCCTAGCACTCTTGAGGCAGGGGTAAGTGGATCTCTGTGATTTCAAGACCAGCCTGGTCTGCAAAAGCAAGCCTCCAAAGCCACAGAGAAATCCTGTCTTGAAAAATAAAAAAAAAAAAAAAAAATTAAGAAAGAAATCACAAAAAAACAATGATTTAAAAGATTAGTTTTAAAAACAACACTAATATTTATTTCAAAATCAATACTAAAAAATTGTCATCTGCATCAGTCAATAGGAGAAAGAGGAGGCAGGGATGAGGAAATGATCTACCTGAACAGCTAAAGGAATCATGAAGAAGGAAAAGCTTCTGGGTACTTTCAGTGTATGGAAACCAGATTAGGATGTCTTTGGACTTGATAAATTCAGAGCTGCTCTTAGGCAGGAGAAAGGTAATGTTTTACTACATTATGTTCATTGAGGATTTTAGATAGCCGTCAATGATTCTTCAATCAATAGACAGCCCTGCAAACAGACAGATAATCTGCCTGGCCCTGGCACGGAATGAGGTCCTAAAAGTGTTTTTTGTAGATAGCTAAGTAAGAACAAGGACTGGAGTTTGAAGTTGAAGAACCAGAAAAACAAAGGTGGAGCTACAATCTAGATGTTTTTCAAGTTGATCTGAAGAATATCCTGTCATTACCAGCCCAGAGAAGTTAAAGGATTTTCAAAATGTTGCCAATGAAGTGGAAAGACACACAGCCCAGAATCCCAGAAACAGACACTACTCCCTTCACATTCCATGAAGGTCATGAATCTGCACAGACTCTAATGAGCTCAAACAATAAACTCTTGAATCATATTCTAAGAAAAAATATCATATGGCACCAGGGTTTGGAAATAAACCAAATACGTGATCAGAAGACAAAGAGCCATCAAATCAGCTGTAATCAGTCAACTAATACTATTTTAGAATCAACTAGACTTAATGATACACACCTGTAATCCCAGCACTCAATAGACAGAGGCAGGCAGATCATCACAGGTCAGCCTTGTCTACTTAGTGAGTTCTAACAAAGGCTTTTCTACATTGAGAGCTCCTGCCTCAAAACAAAACAGAAACGAAAGAAAAAAACAATAGAAAGAGTAGGAATCAGCTGTTTGAGTCACCTCCTCAAAAGGTGAGCTCAAAATGCACACTAAATTCAGGACCCATTACTCATCCTGAAAATGCAAAAGTATCATACATATGCAGTATATAGCACCCTATTGAATGATGACAAAACTGCTTTGGTCGCTTTAGAACATGCTAAACTCTATCTAGATATTGCCTTTTTGGGAACTGACTGCAATATCTTTCTTCCCCGGAATCCCCCTGAAATGTGACTATTCCCAGATGGAATCTAAATGCCCTTTTCTTTGGATCTAGACTGGATTTAGTAATTCATATTTTAAGCAAAAGAGTATGGGAATAGTGACTGGGCATGATATCTGAGGCCATCAAGAAAGAAACATGTCTTTCACTTGTCTGTCTTTGACCATGTTGATACAAGCTGCAATGATATTTCTCTATCAGTGAAAGATTAAAAGACAGAAAAAAATGTTCAAGGAAAAGCAAGTTTTTATTAAGTTTATTTATAAGCCTTAAGGACACCCTGATTAGACAGAGATCCTAACATCAGGGCCTTTGTCTCCAGATATGTTAGGGAGTGCATTTGATTTGGATGCCCTAACTGGAACTCCTCCTCCCTTTATTCTGTTTGGATGCCTGAGTGCCCCTTTGGTAGTAGAGACATTTGGCTGTGTTTCTATTCACATCATGGAAATAACTGCACTAGGACACTCTGCTTTGTTGTGTGGGTAGAGAAACCATTTTTGATTGGCTAAGAGTGGGCCCCCAACCCTCTCTTTCCTTTGTGGTATAAGGAAAGAGAAATTCATTGCAGGTGAGGCAAAAGGAAACTTATTCCTTGAGCTAAAAGTGACAACAAAGAAAGATTCAAGTGAGGATAATTTTCTTAATCTTTACCCACAGTAAGAGCATATGCCCTCCATGTGCTTTCCAGCTAGTTTTTCTAGGGACTTAGTCACCAAACTGTCAGGAGCACACACTTCAGACAGGACACACATCAAAGCTGTTGAACTCATTACTGATAGAATAAGAGTTAAGAACCCTCAGAGTATTTTATTCTCAGCACTGGGTACACACTTGCCATTTTGTTCTGAGCTGTGGTCCCCAACATCCTTAATTACTAAAATACAGAATACACCACAATAATAGTTTCCATTGGTGCCACTGTAGTGGTTTGAATGAGAATGGCTCCCACGCTTATATGTTTGAACACTTAGTTCAACTGTTTGGGAACAGTTCCACTTGGTGGAACTGTTTGGGAAGGCAGAGCATGTGTGGCTTTGTTGGAGAAAGATGTGTCACTGTTGTTAGTACTTACATATTTGAACTGGCCTGACCTTTGAGTTCTGACAGGATATATCCTTAGCTGCAGCCACTAAGAATATCACCTGTGTCTATTCACTATGTTTTCTTCTAAAAGGGCTCTGCCCACCTCCAATCTCTCTCTTTCTCCCTCTCTCTCCCTCCCTCACTCGCCCTCTCTTCACCCTCTCCCTCACTTCACCCTCTCCCTCTCTCCCTCTTTCCCTCAACCTGTCTGTTTCCCCCCCTCTCTCTTTGCCTCTCTACTTCTCTTTTCTCTTGCCTACTGTGCTGCTCCTGTCCCTGGAGACTGGTCTCTGCCTTTCCCCCCTTCCCTGTTTTTTTTTCTAGTTCTTTCACTTTGTTTATTAGAAAGCCACCTCTCTTAGATGTGAGGTTCATCATTTTATGAATACCTATAGCTTTATAAATTATGTTGAAGTGATTAGTGTCCTTTTTGAACATCTGAGAGGATGTGAGTGAAAGAACGCTGAAATAAAGAAAGGCCATCCTTCATGCCTCAGTCACTCTCTTGCAGTCCATGGATTTGGTGAAATTCTGTAGTCTGAGGTATTCCTCCTCCTAAACTACCATTCTGTATGGAGGAGTGGCTATTAGCCATTAAGAGAGATTATATGCCCTGTCTGCCCTGTTGAGTTTAGTAATTTGCCTAATTAGATTGCCTGACTAATGTATACACTGAGAAATGTACCACCAGATCTGAAAGGGATGTCCCTTTCCCCTTTTAATGATACCTTTCCCCTAATATAAACCACGCCATTTGAACTCTGTTGCATAACATCTTTCTCTCTTGAGCCACTTTTTTTTTATTACAACAATTGTTTTTGAGACTTTTAAAGACCCTACAATTCCTATATGTTATCTTTCTGCTTCTTGTTTTACACTCAATCTGGATATAAGTTCTCAACTGATGCTCTAGCACCCTGTCTGCCTGTCTGCTGCCATACTCCACCCTCTGAATGTGGTGACCCCTATCACTCTAGAACTGAAGTGCCAAATAAATCCTTGTTTCTGTAAGCCTCTTAGGCCATGGTATTTTTCAACAGACATAGCAAACTAAGGCAGAAAATTATATGAATTATAAGTTATACAAATTGTATAAATAATACACGTTAATAAAAATATATTGCTATAAATTATAGAGGTGGTTTATATAGCAGAAATGAATAACTAGGTTGATGTTTATAGTTTTGACACATATCCATCCTCAGAAGAAACCTATGAGCTATGTATTATCTTCTATACTTTACAGTTTTCCCAGCTTTAAGAGTGCTTAATACAGTTAATAAATGAGAGAACAACCATTTAAATACCATTTCAGATATTGTAAAAGCAACATTATGATACATTCTATGAGTAAGGAACTCTGAAAGGCACTAAGAAAATGTGAAATAAATGTGTGTCCTAATGTCTTGGAGCTTTATGTAAACAAACAAAAAAGGCTATGACTTGTATATGTGACAATTAGTCTCATCTCAAAATCTTCAATTTGCCGTGTGTTGGTGGCACATGCCTTTAATCCCAGACTCAGGAGACAGAGACAGGTGGATTTCTGTGAGTTCAAGAGCAGCCTTGTCTCCAAGAGCTAGTTCCAGGACAGTCTCCAAAGACACAGAAAAATCCTGTCTTGAAAAAAAAATCTTCAGTTCAATGACCTAGTAAATAGCATTTTCTTAATTAATAAAATATTCAGTAAGTAGTTACTGGTCACCTGTATTATTCAGGGTTCACTCCAGGAACAGAACGAATGAATTGAATACACACACACACTGGGTGTGTGTGTGTGTGTGTGTGTGTGTGTGTGTGTGTGTGTGTGTGTGTGTGTGTGTTTACATGCTTATAGGTAGTGTGCCACCTAGTCCAACAATGGCTGTCTATCTATCAAAGGAAGGTCCAAGAATCCAGGACTTGTTTAATCACCAGGCTGGATGTCTTGGCTGGTCTTCAGTATATGCTATATATGCTGGAATGCTGAAGTATGCTCTAATGCCAATGAAGGCTTGGAATTGCTAGCTAGAGAGAACAAGTAGACAAAGAGAAAAACAAGCATCTTTCTTCCATGACTTTTAGAATGCCTGCAGAATGTGTGGTCCAGATTAAAGGATTTCCTTACCTCAAAAGACCTAGATTAAAGGCATATCTTTACAATTCAAATGATATAGTTAAGAAAAAGCCCTCATGTGTGCACAGAGTCACTTGGGTTTTAATTAATTCCAGATGTAGTCAAATTGACAATTAAGGGTAGCCATCACAGTACCCAACATTGTATTAATCAGAAAACCAGGGCTGGAGAGATGGCTCAATCATTAAAGGCTAGGCTCACAACCAAAAATATAAGAAAATCAGCCAAGAGTGTCAGCAAAGAAGAAAAAGTAACATAATGAGAGGATATTTTATAAATCATTCATTCCTGCTCAATTCTGGGAAGAAGATATCTAAAAGATGATGCTAATGTGAGTCAAATTCACAGTATGCTGGAATACTTATGAAAATGGCTCATTAAAATGATACATGACTCATGAATAGGCAGACTCCAAAAGATAATGTAAAACATGGAAGAAATGGCTAAAACAGGTCTATATGTTCAATGGTGGGAAACAAGAGGAAGGCTATAAGGAGTACAAAGCACTCAAACAACTGTTTGTGAGAGGAATAAATGAAATATAAGGCAACTCAAAGTTATCTGCATGTGGTTCAATGGTTTATGCACATATAGTAAAGGTTCTATATATTTGTGTTCATAGGTATATAATTATTTTAAAATCTACATAAAGGATTTTGAAGAATAAATCATTTTTTTCTACAGGTCTAGGAAAACCAAGTATGGCCTTTGAGGAGGTTAAAAAAAAATGTTTTTATTTCTCATACATTTTCTGTGCCAAAAAATATAGCTCATATACATTTTTTTCAGCCAAAGCAGTAAGTGAAAAAGGTAAGAAAGTGTCTTGAGTCTGGGACACTGGGAGCTAGCTCATGGGCTAGCATCACTCTGCCCTGAAGCCATCAGGACACTTTCTGTACTTGCTCATAATGTGTTAAAATTGTTTGTCTCTGAAGTCCCTAAAGCATTTTGCATTTTGATTTGTTCGTGGGTTGGGGGGTTCTTTTTTGGTGCAGGGAGATAAATGTTACTAGAGATTAAACCAAATGCCTCACAAATACTAGATAGTTGCTCCTTCAGTTCCAAGCTCACCAAGACTTATTAGTGTCAAAGAACCTGTGTCTATACACACTTGTGTGTGCCTGATTGTTTCTCAGTGCACTGTATGTAACAGAAAAGAAGCATTGGTCATCCTTCTGTAGTAAAAATGTAAATTGTCATATTTGATAGTGTTACCCATGAAAGAACTATTGCATGTTATGTAACAACAATGTATTTAAACACAATTTCCTACATGAAATCCTTCTTCTCGCAAAACTATCCATTTATCCATCTATTTCCAAGACAGATACAGTATCTTTATTTAGCATGAGCATTTGGTTCTTGAAAAGTAAGTCTACTTGGCTCTGATTTTAGCATAGCTGCAGCATTTGAAAATAAGCAGAAAGTTTGTAAACAGGATGTTTAAAAAATTAAAATCTAAACACACAGAAGGAGTGCCAGTGTGTGGCAACCAGTATATGGCAAGATCAGTGTTGAGTCTAGTTTTCTTCAATGTGGTTAATAGATGCAGTGAACAGGGGAATGTCAGAGACTAACAAACAAAAGTTGATTTTCAAAATAACCAAGATAATGGTTATCTAACTAAATGTCTCATCTTTTAAGTTTCTCCCACCTGTATCATAATAAAAGAATAATAACAGCTTAATTATAATGTTTTAGTAGTATTAGTAAATTGATGATAAATTGTGATCATTGTTAATGCTTAAATGCAACTGATCTCATCATTAACAGAAAAAGTTAACTATAAAACCATAGCTTAAAATACAGCAGTTATATGCATACATAGTTCAGTTTTACAGATATATTATTGATATGTTTCTGTATTATACATATTATATAATCTAATATATATGAGGCTATGAAACCTTTCCCCCAAACTTCTAGGAAAAGCAAGGGTGGTGTGTGTGTGTGTGTGTGTGTGTGTGTGTGTGTGTGTGTGTGTGTGTGTGTGTTCTTTTCTCATACTCCCCCTTCCTCAGGAAAGTCGAACATCTCTTTTTGTAGTATTTCTTATTGGAGTTGGAGGCAAATAAAACATAGGCAGGTAGACAAAGAAATATATGCAGTGAAAGGGTATAGTTTCCTTAAAACTGTGGAACAATGCATGAGGCACAAACGATAAAGCAAGAAATAGAGATTACAGGGGAAGATGTCAGGAAGGGTTTTGGAATTAAGGGGTTTTTGTGAAAAGTCTAGGAAGGGTTGTAAGAGGCAGGCTCTGAGGCCCAAATCAGAACAGCTTGTGAGGTTATGGGATATATACATGAGACAAACATCATACAACATGTGCAAGCTGCATGAATACATATCAGTACCTACCCTACAAAGGTCTGTGGGTGTGTGTGCATACCTCTCTCTCTCTCTCTCTCTCTCTCTCTCTCTCTCTCTCTCTCTCTCTCTCTCTCTCTTCATTCTTTAAATCAAGATGACCTTTAACACCAGCTTTCTGACTGGATGCTACTACACAAACCTTCTTTGGATCCATTTCTGACTTAATCCACTGTTTTCTTGCTAACATGTTTTCTCAATGTACTCTAATGTTTTAGAGTAAGATGATGCCCAGAAAAATGTTTGAAGTTTAAGTTTTCCAATTTGTTTTTAAGTCAATTACACATAAATCTAAATAAATATGTCACTTTGTGGACATGAATAGAGGACACAATGACAAATACTCTGTTGCCAATTTGTGATCTCTTTCCATATAGCAGCAAATGGATATTATTTATTTCATTGTGGGAAAAGTTAAAATATCATACTAATGCCTTTAACCACAACACTCAATAGGCAGGGGCAGGCAGAGATCTGTAAATTGCAGGACATTCTGGTTCACATAACTAATTCTAGGTCAACAAGGCAATATAGCGAAGACTTGTCTCAAATAAACAAAACAACATAAACAAATATACCCAAGCATTTGTTCAACAACTATTTATTAATCACTGTATTGGTACAAGAAAAAAACATTTGAAAACTGCATTCATCAAAAACACAAGCTAAAAAATTATTTCTATCTAGGGCTTAATTCTACAAGCTATGAACTTGAAAGGGGCTGGGCCTGAGATACAAACAAAACTCAGATACCTAGAGCAGAATATACCTAAAGAGCATAAAAATCTTATTTAAACCAGGTCTGAGTCCAAATGAAAACATGTCTCATTGCCTTAACCAAATTAATCTTTTCTCAAATTTTGGGAGACTACTGAAAAATATCCCAAAGAGTAGAAAAATAGTAATACGTTCTTCTTGCTTAATCATTACTTAATAAATTTTCAAATGTGCCAATCATAGTTCTACATTGCTGTGAAGTAGGTGAAAACTTTGCACAGACTGCTGAAATCCCTTGTCACCCAAGAGGTGCCCAGAAGGCAGCATCTTCTGCTTCTTATTGCACTTCCAGGAACAGCACCACCATTGTGCCAAAGGACAAATAAACTCTCTTGAAATGAGTAGTTTTGCTTTAGTGTGTTTTCACCAAATGACTTACTGTGAGGAAAGAGATGTTATACTAAATTTGGAAGATTCATAATGAATAGATAGAAAATGGTGTCATGGGAATCTGTTTAGTAAATATAAAGTCTTTGATTGGATTTATTGCTTGTTTTTTTTAATATTTTGAAGCTATTATTAATAGGGTCTTTATCTTGATTTCTTTTTAAACTTTTTAATGGTTATTTTATTTTGTGTAACCTGATCCTACTTATCTCCTTGTCCCCTTACCTCCACCCTATACCCAAAAAGCAAAACAAAATTTAAAAGTATGGCCTAAGGAAAAAAAATTGTTTTTGATTATTTTGTTATTTGTATATAGAAAAGCTAATGTGTTTGAGTGGGCAAAATGTCTCAACAGTTAAAAAGTGTTTGCTAACAAGCCTGGTGGTCTTACAGTCAAAGAACCAACTCCCAAAAGTTTACTTCTGACCTCCATGTATGCACTGTACATACATACATACAGAGAGGAGGGGAGGGAGGGAGGGAGAGATAGAGAGAGAGAGAGAGAGAGAGAGAGAGAGAGAGAGAGAGAGAGAGAGAGAGAGAGAGAGAGAGAGAGAGAGAGAGATACTTACTTTTTTAAGTATGTTTCTGTTGATATAATAAAACACAATGGCCTATATACTAAATATTATCTAATGCCTTTCCTAAATATAGGGATATAGTAATATCATGTCTGTCATTGTGTCTAATCATGTTATATTGTATATATTGATTTGCATAGCTAGAAACTACCTTGATTTGATTCTCTAAAATGAAACCAACCTAGCTGTGATCTATGGTCTTAATGTGTTCTTAAATTCAATTTGCAAGAATTGTGTTGAAAATGTCTGTGTCTATATTCACTTTAGAAGTTGCTTTACTGTTTTATTAGCACTGTTTATCTTGTTATCTCTTTTTCTGGGACTAAGAAGCTGTGAACTTCTAAAGGTCTTGTAATGATTCACCATATTTTGTGTATTTCTTTGTCATGTTTTGCGTATCTGTTGAACTGCATTTGTATTGCAATATTTGTTTTCTCTTCTCCCTATTCTTGTTTGTTTGTTTTATTTTGCATGAGTCATCTGGTAGGTGCCTTCACTTGCATTTATGCTCCTCACTAAGAGAAGCTGGCTGCTTCTCTTTCATCATATTTTATGAAAATATTTTTTATTTAAATTTGAAACAAACTTGTTTTACATGTCAATCCCAGATCCCTCTCCCTCCTGTCCTCCCCTCCCCTACCCCTGTCCCATCCTATTTCTGCTTCCCAAAGAGAGTGAGGCCTTCCATGGGGGATCTTCAAAGTCTGTAATATTATTTGGAGCAGGGCTTAGGCCCTCCCCCATGTGTCTAGGCATGGAGATGTTAGGGATAAATACCGATCCACTACCAGAGACTCCATAGACTTCCCAGTCCTCCTAACTAACATCCATGTTCAGGTGGCCTGGGTCAATCCTATGCTGGTTTCCCAGCTATCAGACTGTGGTCCATGAGTTCCTCGTTGAATAACACATGATTTTACAACCTTCTGAGTGTTAACTACAGAAGAAAATACATAATATAATTCACTTGTATTCCGAAAAATATTCATAGACAGTGACACCGGGGTACTATTGGGCAGTATGCACATTTTTAGAATTAAGAAGATCAATAATTAAGTAACATATTCATGAGAGAATGGGAAAGGGAAAATGGGAATGAAAACACGAAAGGGAGAAAAGGCATATGGGATAGAGGCTTTCTATGGCTAAGGTTCTGAGAGGATGTGGAAGAGCCACTCAGTTTTCCCTTCATCACTGGTTTTTCATATTTCAGCTGCTCAATTTAATTCACAACTAGAGACATACTGAAAGATATGCTCTATATTAATTTTTTCATTTAATCTGTATTAAACCTTGTCAATGGACCCTTTTATCTCACAATTTGCAGGTGAAGAAATAGATATTTAGAGATTAACTATATCATTCACATTTTCATAAATATCAAATTATGGAGCCACCAAGTGTATTTGTTTCTTGTTTTATATTGAACTTTTTTCATGCAATACATTCTGATCAGTTACCCCTCTACCAACTCCCCCCAGATCCTTCCCATCTCCCCACCCACCTAACCATATGCCTCTAGGAAATAATTTCTTAATGACTCCTTATACTTCTTATTTATACTCTCATACTCGACTATCTCACCCTCTCTCCCTTTCCTGTTTCTCTTACATACTCTTTTAAAACAATATTACTGCATCAACAAAAATGTCGGCATTTTTTCCCATCAACATTCATCCCATCTGTCAAATCCTGCTTTCTCCATAAGCATTTTCTTCCCAATTTACATCAAAGTCACCTCTCCCTCCTGACAAGCCAGTGGTTTCCAACTTTGGCTGCTCATTGGAATCACCTGAGGAGATGTGATATAATTGGTCTGGGAGCCACCTGGGCATCAATATCTTTAAATCTCTCAAGGTGATTCCAATGCACCTTGGTTAAAGAAGGTTAAAGAAACATTAGTATAAAATCCTAAGTGATTATTTAAACAATACAATGAGTTCTGCCCACAAACTTGAATGATTTAGAAACAGATTTAGAAATAATTTATCTATAAATGAAAGTGTTGACAGAGTCATAATCTTCATATTTTATTTTTTGCAAAATAGTTGGAGTGAAATCTTTTAGAAGAACACAAAAATGGATAAAAATAAAGGGTTTCATTAGTAAAAATGGATAAATGAAACACAATTCCACTAATTTTTCTTTTCCCCTACTACATGCCTGGGTCTCTCAGTAGACTACAGGAATAGTTGATGACACCCAAGGTCAAAGCCTAAATACAGAGTTATAAATGTCTTTACTTAAATGTCTTTACTTTGTTGTTGTTGGTCATTCAGTGGCATCATGACAAATCCATGAGATATTGTCTATATTACCTGCATTAACAAATGACTCTTTCCCCAAAATGCATTACTTAGCTAATAGAGTTTCTGTTTCCTAAGAAAACATATTCCCCTAAGAAAAACAGCAGTAGTTCTGAATCACCCAAAAGTGTTATCATGCACCAAATGACTGACAGCATTTCAAATTCACAACCACTTCAGAAAGCAAAGACTAGCATATACCTTCTGCCACTGAAGAAATTGAGGGTTAAATGACTTATCTCAAGTTGTGGTACAATTTTGTGGCATACTCCCAAGTCCGAATCCAGTTTATTCTACTTCTTATAAATATTTTATGAGCTTCTCCTTTACCTGCCACCATGGGCTTAAAACACTCCACTAATGAGTATCATAGAGCTGTCCCTGAGCCACTCAAAACCAAAGTTCAGCCAGAATTTAGTACAAAAGACAATTCACAGTACACTTCTGGAGATCAGCAGGTGAGAAAATGTAGACAATAGAGTTTTGCATTCACATAACATAAAAAAAAAAAACCTGTGGACTTTCATTAAAAATAAATTTCTTTGTAAGAAGAATGAAAGGGCTTATTGAGCTTGGATTCCAAATTATTAAATAAAGATTAAAAATAAAACCATAAATAAAACCTTTCACTTAGAAACATGTAAAACATTAACCAGTAAAGTAAATTTTAAAAAGACAAGAGAGAGAAGAAAAAGAAAACAACTGTGGCTAGATATCTCAGTTTTCAGAGAAAGTTCAGCTAACCACAAAGCACCTTTATTCCCAGGTTAGTTTCCCTCTCCTTCCCAACAGGTTTATTTTCCTTCCTATGGGAGAATAAGGACAGAGCTCAACCCTATTAAAATGTCAAATGAACACAATGGAAATAAAGTATACTGGGTGGTGAGGGGAATCTAGCGAATAGTCTATCAGGGACATGTGATCACTATGTCAAGGTAATAGACACAGAACACATGTCCATCGAGTACTTCTCGACCTTCCTAATGATGTGACCCTTTAATACAATTCCTCATGTTGTGGTCACCCACAATCATAAAATTATTTAATTGCTATTTCATAACTGTAATTTTACTACTGTTATGAATTATAATGTAATTATCTGTGTTTACAGATGGTCTTAGGTGCCCCCTGGGAATAAAGTGGTTTGAACCCCACCCATGGGTTGAGAACAGCTGGTCTACAAAGGGTCAAATATGTAGTCATTTATTTATAGCAGCATTCTTCAAAGTCTGAAAGGCATATCAATCCTACAAATCATAGATTATTTTTACAGCCAAATAACAGTAGGCAATAATTTATGTGTTTTACTAGTTTAATTCTAAATGCCTTTATCCTTTAGTGAAGGATATACATGCTAGTTAACACAGAGAAACACAATGTGTAGAGAATAGAAGACTTTAGAGCATTCAGTCATATTGGGATGACTTCATCAGACACCTCCCCTAAAGTCACAGGGATATATGCCCAAGAGAAAGTAGAAAGATTGTAAGGGCCTAAGTTGGCAGATGACTCCAAAGAAACAGTGTCTTCCAGACACAACAAAACTGATACATATATGAACTCAGAGAGATTGGCAGCATTCGAAGGCCTGCATTTGTTCAAACCTGATAAAATCCCAGCACTGGGAAGAAGTGAATAAGTCCCACCGCTAACCAAAGGCAATTTTTAATCGATAGTTTTGGAAAAGTGAAAATCAATTTTTCAATAGAGTGTCACTGGATATATCAACTATATCCTAAGCTCCATAGCCAGCACTAGTTGGCCAGTGCATGTTTTATCTTAGATTGGGAGGCTATTTTTGTTTGCTTTGGTTAACTTTTTTCTTAATGGTTGTTTGTTTACTTGTTTTCATTTATGTTTTGAAAGAAAGAAGGTCAAGTTGGGTGGGTATGCAGGTGGGAAGAATCTGGGAGGGATTGGAGAGGGGAGAATTAGACAAATAAATAATGTATGAAAAAAATAAAAAGAAAAACAAGAAAGCAGAAAGAAACTAAAAGAAAAAGAGAAAGACAGAAGGGAGAGAGGGAGGAAGGGAGGAAGAAGAAAGGAGGGAGAAAAAGAAAGAATGATGTACCTACCAACAATTCTTAAATATCGCCATAAGGAGTGTAAGGTTCAAAAAGTAGGCTGGGCATATTTAAATTCACATAAATTTATAATATTTCTTCAAATTTAATACTTGGTTAATAAGTTTATCTTAATAACATGTTTAAAATTACTACCTTATGCTTCCCCTCATCCTTGCTCCAGCTGGCCCCACTGCTCAGGTAAGCATTGGGCCAGAGTGCCTCCTTAGAATGCCCTGTGTCTGCTCTGAGCACACTGTACTTAGCTATCCATGTTGGACCACATTGAGCCCATACCTACCTGATCTTTGGTGAGTCTGGGACCAGTTCAAGCTGAATTCCCCCATCACATCTTTCCCTGGGAACTCCCTGGGTTAGCTCCACATCTCCACCCATAACCTTTGCCCTAAGTGGTACACTCCTGGTACTCTGGTCCATAAGCCACCTAGAACCTGCCTTCCCCTAATCCTTGGTCCTACCATGGCTTGGGGTGGGCACGCGCCAGAGTGAGGGTCAAACACCATCTCCACATCCTTGGAACTTCAGGGCTGGCTCTGAGCTTACCCACACAGGACAACTTTGAGGCCTCACTCACCTGATCTTTGGACATCATCACCAGCCCTCTGACGGAGAGACCTCAGACCATCCAGAGTTACAGACATTGTACTCCTGATATACCTACACCCACATGGAGAACAGGAAAAAGAGAGACTCCACCTTCACCCATTGGAAGAAGCAATGGGAAGACAGCAATACAAGAAATCACTGAACAATAGAAAGACCAGTATGACACCACCAGAATCTAGGAACAATTAGACCTGAACACACCAAAGCAGATGAAGCAGAAGAGAAAGACTTAAAAAATAACTTCATAAAAACAATGGAGGCCCTCAAAGATGATATGAGAAAACCCCTTAAAGAAATAAAAGCAAACACAAATAAAAGAGGAAAAGATGAAGCAAAAAAAATGCAAGAAATTGATTAATTTCTTAAAGACAGTAAGGAAAGCAAAAAAAAAGCAATCAAACAGATGAAGGAAATAATTCAAGCAGTTCAAAACATGAAAACTGAAATAAAGACAATACAGAAAACACAAACTGAGGAAATGCTGGAAATACAAAAATTGGGTAAATGATTAGGAACTACAGATGCAAGCATAACCAACAGAATCCAAGAGATTGAAGGGAGACTTGGGCACTGAAGGTAAACTAAAGGAAATAGATTCATCGACCAAAGAAAGTCTTAAATCAAACAATTCCTTAACACAAAGCATCCAAGAAATGTGGGACAATCTGAAAAGACCACACCTAATAATAATAGGTATAGAAGAAGGCAAAGAAGCCCAGCTCAAAGTTGGAGAAAACATATTCAACAAAATCATTGAGGAAAACTTTCCCAATCTGAAGAAGAAAATGCCCATGAAAGTACAAGAAGCATACCAAACACCAAATAGACTAGACCAAAGAAAAAAGACCCCCTCACCACCTAACATTCAGAATAAAGAAAGACTATTAAGAGCAGCAAATGGAAAAGTCCACATAACATATAAAAGCAGACCTATCGCAATCACACCAGACTTCTCCATGGAAACTCTCAAGGCCAGAAGGTCCTGGATAGGTTTTCTACAAGTACTAAGAGTCCACAGATGCCATCCCAGGCTACCACACCCAGCAAAACTCTCAATCACTATAGATGGAGAAAACAAGATATTCAATGACGAAGGCAAATTTTCACAATATATGTCCACAAATCCAACCCTACAGAAAGTTCTAGAAGGAAAACTCCAACCTAAGAAAGTTAATATATTCACAAAGGCACAGGCAATAGATATTCCCACTTTACCAGAACCCAAAAGATAAAGCAGAATATACTCGAAATACAACTGACAACAACCAATATAAAACAAACAAGAATTAACAATGATCTTTACATATTCATAAAAGAAATGCTGCTAAAACTCAACACTTACATTAATCTCACAAACTCATAGTGGGAGACTTCAACACCCCGCTCTCACCCACTAGACAGGAACACCAGACAGAAATTTAACAAAGAAACAAAAGAACTAACAGAATTTATGTCCCAATTGAGTTTAACAGACATCAATAGAACATTCCATCTAAACACAAAAGAATATGCTTTCTCAGCTCCACATGGAACCTTCTCTAAAATCGACTACATACTAGGCAATATAACAAACCTCAATAGACATAAAAAAGAATTGGAATAGCCCCCTGTATCTAATAAGACCACCATGCTTTGAAGTTGTAATTCAACAACACAAATTGCACAAACCCTACAAACTCATGAAAACTGAACAATACACAATTGCACAATTCCTGGATCAAGGAAGAAAGAAATTAAAAATTGTCTAGAATTAAATGAGAATGAAGACATAACATACCCAAATTTATGTAACACTAATACCAATATTCCTCAAATTTTTCCACACAATAGAAGCAAACGATTCATTACCAAACTCTTTTTATGAGGCTACAAATACCTTGACACCCAAGCCACACAAAGACACAACTAAGAAAGAGAACTACAGACCAATATCCCTCATGAACACTGATGCAAAGATACTCAATAATATACTGGTAAATAGAATCCAAGAACACATCAGACAAATCATCCACCATGACCAAGTAGGCTTCATCCCAGGGAAGCAGGGATGGTATAACACATGAAAATAAATCAATGTGATCCACCATAAAAACAAACTGTAAAATAAAAGTCATAAGATCATCTTACTAGATGCTGAAAAGCCTTTGACAAAAATCCAACACTCTTTCATCATAAAGGTCTTGCAGAGATCAGGGATAACAGGAACATACCTAAACATATTAAATGCAATATACAGTAAACCAACAGCCAACATCAAACTGAATGAAGAGAAGCTTAAGGTGAGTCCTCTAAATCAGGAACAAGACAAGGCTGTCTTCTCTCTCCATATCTCTTCAATATGGTACTTGAAGTTCTAGCTAGAGCAATAAGACAACAAAAGGATATCAAGCAGATACAAATTGGAAAGGAATAAGTCAAAATGTCTCTATTTGCAGACAATATGATAGTTTACATAAGTGACCTGAAAAACTCTACCATGAAACTCCTATAGTTGATAAACACCTTCAGAAAATTAGCAGGATACAAAATAAACTCAAAAAAAAATATCAGTAGCTTTACTACATACAGATGATAAAGGAGCTGAGACAGAAATCAGAGAAACATCACCCCTTAAAATAGCCACAAACAACATAAAATACCTTGGGGTAATGTTAACCAAACAAGTGAAAGACCTATAGAGCAAGACCTTTGTATCTTTAAAGAAAGAAATTAAAGAAGATACCAGAAAATGGAAAGATTTCCCATACTCCTGCATAGGTAGGATAAACATAGTAAAAATGGCAAACTTGACAAAAGCAATCTACAGATTCAATGCAATCCCCATCAAAATCCCAGCATAATTCTTGTCAGAACTTGAGAGGATGATACTCAACTTTATATGGAAAAAAAGACTCAAGATAGCCAAAACAACCATGTAAAATAAAGAAACTTCATGAGGCATCGCCATCCCAGAGTTCAAGCTCTACTATATAGGGCTATAGTCTGAAAAACAACTTGGTATTGGCACATAATTAGACAGGTAGATGAATGTAATTGATTAAAAAAACTTATTTTAACCCACACAACTGCTAACACCTGACTTTTGACAAAACAGCTAAAATTATACAATGGAATGAGGAAAGCATCTTCATCAAATGGTGCTTGCACAACTGGATGATGGTGTGTAGAAGACTGCAGATAGACCCATGCCTATCACCTTGCACAAAACTTAAGTCCATATGGATCAAAGACCTCAACATAAATCCAGCCACACTGAACCACTTACAAGACAAAGTGGGAGGTACCCTTGAACAAATTGGTATAGGAGACCGCTTCCTGAACGTAACTCCAGTAGCACAGACACTGAAATCAACAATTAATAAATGGGACCTCCTCAAACTGAGAAGCTTCTGTAAGGCAAAGGACACAGTTGACAAGACCAAATGGCAGCCCATAGAATGGGAAAAAAAATCTTCACCAACTGTACATCTGACAGAGTGCTGATCTCCAAAATATACAAAGAACTCAAGAAGCTAGTCACTAAAACACCAAATAGCCCTATTATAAAAGTGCAGCACAGAACTGAATAGAGAATTCTCAGGAGAGGAATCCAAAACTACTAAAACAATGGAATCCTGAAATGTGTAGGCAAATGGATGTAACTTGAAGAAACCATCCTGAGTGCAGTAACCCAGTCACATAAAAAGAGGAACATAGTATGTACTCCCTCAACATAGAGCAGAGGATCACCAGCCTATAATTCACACCACCAGAAACACTTAGATATAAGGATGAATCTAAGAGATTCATACAAGGTCCCTCAGAGAAGGAGAAAGGAAAAATATCTCCTGGGGGGGAAGAATAGTGAGTGGAGTGGGAGTTAAGAGAAAGAGAAGGGGAGGATAAGAGAACATGTGGGACCAGGAAGATTATGTCAGGGGATGAATAGACCAGAGCAAGAAAGGAGATATCATGATAGAGGGAGCCATTATAGGTTTGAAGAGAAAACTGACTCTAGAGAAATGTCCAGAGACCGACAAGGATGACCCCAACTGACAATCTGAGCAACAGTGGAGAGGCTACCTTAAATGCCCTTTCCTGATAATATGATTGATAACTAACTTATATATCATCATAGAACCCTCTTCTGATGGAAACAGAAGCAGACATCCACAGCTAAACACTGAGCCAAACTCCTGAAATTCAGTTGAAGAGAGGGAGAAAATGGGTCAAGACCAGGCTACAGAAACCCACAGAAACGGCTGACCTGAACAAGGGGGATCTCAAGGGGGACCCCCAGACTGATAGCTGGGAAGCCAGCATTATACCGACTCAGACCCCCTAAACATGTGTTTTACTATTCTAAGGGACCTCTGACAGTGGAACCAGAATGTATCCCTGGCTCATGAAAGAACTTTTGGAACACATTTTCCATGGAGGGAAAGTCCTTTAGTCTGGAGGCAGTAAGGAGGGCCTAGACCCTACTCCAAATGACTTGACAGATTTGTATGATCCCTCCTGGAAGAAATCACCCTCCCTGTGTAGTGGGGAAGGATGGGACTGGAGTAGGGTAGGGGGTCATGGGAGGGAGAAGGAACTGGGATCAATATGTAAATAAGAAATAACATATATATATATATAATTACCTTATACAACTTAAACAAAAATGTATTAGCTATTAGTAATATTGATACAAATATAATAGACAAAATCTGTTAATATGGCTAGAATTTACAAGACAATCAGTGCAAAAGTATGATTTTCAGGTGATATATTGATTTATCAAATTGTCCTTTAGCTATTATCTGAAGAAATTTCTTCCAGTAATTTCTAAGGATGCACTGTATATCTTGACCATAATTGTTTGGATCAGTGATTGATGGTGGATTCTACAGCAATCTCCTATACAGCTGCTTGTCTTGGAGTCCATTCCTAAATTCCTTCATTCCCAACAGTGAATTTGAAATGAAACATAAGTGGATAGAAGTTAAGACAGTTAACACTATAAGTGAATGGGGATAATATAGTAAAGCTCTCAACAAGAGGACCTTTTGCTGACAAGAAGGTGTCAGCTTCATCAGGAGAGAGCACTGGGCTTGCTTTTCTGGAGGCAGAAGCATAAAATCATGTGCCAGTGTTGAATGCAGGACATAGCTCTATTTCTTCCCAAGATCCAATACCAGTATTAGAGCTTCCTTGTCAGGAACAGAACTGGGGCTGAATATGCAGCTTTCTTGGCTAGTCTCTGACCTTGCTCAGTTAAATCCCCCATTGAATGCTGTAACTAAAACAGGACAAGGCCATGTTCATAAAACATTTTTAATTGGCTGTGATCTGTAATGCTGAATATCAGTAGTTTCAGTTCTAGTTACTCTATTGAGTAATACGTGGATAATTGTCAAATTGTCCTCTTTATTTCCAAATATTTCCTCTGCAACACTAAAAGGAATTCCCAAATAGTAGATAATTTTTTTTAATTGCAACATGATGGGAAGAACATCTATTCTGAAGCTTTGGTTAGAATTCTGTGAACTTTCATGATTTCCAAACCTCTCCCATTCAAGATTCTACCATTTATGAAACAGAATATTGGATACACGACCTTTTCAGGTATTTTTATGAAGATTAAATCAATCAAGAAATGTAAATCATTTAGAACTCTAGCTACTATGAACACTTATCTAATTCCTAGGATTTTTTATTTAAAAAAACTAAAGTTGATATATATATATATATATATATATATATATATATATATATTCCTATCTTAAAACAGCATCATGTACTCAAAAGTAGTTACTAATCTTAGTAGAAGTTAATCTTAAAGTGTTTCACCCTCAATGTGGTCTCATTTGAACTGTTTTGCTATAATACTGAGATGTAAATGAAAGCAACTCTCAAAAGATAGTAATTAAGCACATCAGTTCATTACAAGTAATTTTGCATGCAAGATTTGGCAAAGAAAATATGCTCAACCCAAACATTCTAAACCCTTCTATTACACTGACTAGCACCCTAAGCTATTTTTAAAAGTTCCAGGCCCCAGGATGTTCACTAGAGCCATTCATCAAGTAATTTAAACAGCTGATAGAGTTGACCGAAACAGAAATGATTGAATTTCTCTCTAAGGAGCCAGAGTGAATCTCTGGCAAAAACAAGAAGCTATTATGTCGTGTCCAATTTATTTGGTCTAGCGATTCAAAGAACATTGCTCCATCCATTATTATCATTTTCCTTTCTAAGGTTCTTATATTCATTAGGAAATGTTCTTAGCTGCCCTAAAGATCTCATGTTCATAACTTACATTTGATTGAATAAACTGGGCATGGCCTAGCAGAGTGATAAAATAATATTGGCAAACAGATGCTGGACTTTAGTGCCTTAAAGTGGCTTTCAGGGATGTTCTCAGTGGCCCTGGCCCATTCCCACCTGCAGCTGTCAGCATCATGCTCTGTGCCCTCTTTCCCTCAGTGCACTCAGGGATGTGTGGCTTTATAAGTAAGAGGATTAATAGGCCCAGGAACAGATGCTCTTTTACAGTAAGTACTATTGCAATATCTAATTGTGCTTTACATGCAGTTGATAGCAATCACTCCCCATAGAGGCATTTCTTAAATACCTCTCTATTTTAAGATCCACATTTTGGTAATTTTATTAAATAAGAAATTAAACACTTGCTGGCTCAAGTGCATCACTGACTGTGAGAAAACTGTGCTTAGAGACCCTTTAAAAGAATATATTCTCTGGATTGTTCAACAGTACCTTTCTCCAACTAAACACCTTCCTTCGTTCCCTTCCTTCCTTCTTTCCCTTCCTTCCTTCTTTCCTCCCTTCCTTCCTTTCTATCTAATGTGCTCTTCAGTGCTACCTCCCAGGAGGAGAGGTTTTCTTTATCTGGGAGGATATTTTCCCATTACATGATGGAAAAGTTTTAATGACTTTTGTATCCACCACTACAAAAAATAATAATAATAATAAAGGCCATTTGTCTGTGGCTACATCTAACCATTAACCCCAGTGTGTTTGTATTGAAGTCATCATGACCCTTTGTGGTAGGAATAATTTCAAAAAGAAAACAAAGACCATGACTGAAGATATGTAAAAATATTTTATTGACCACAGCACAACCTCTGTACTCTAGAAGTCAGGAAACACAATTTAACGCAGAGAATCACTTTCATAAAACCTTATGAGCCCGAGCAGTGCAGTGGGCTATCCAGATTTCCCAGTTGGGATCTCTTCCCATTTCCATGAAAAAAACAAAAGGAGTTGGAGGGCATGGTTTCTTACTTGGGATGCTTATTGGCCCTATTAATGGTTCAAGTTTAATACCACCAGCAACATTCTCATCTATACCCAGCTCAGAACAACCCAAGTCGCTTTTCATGGTAATTTTATCCACAATGTGAGACATTTCAAGGATATTATTTTGAGTTATTTCAGAATAATAAATAATAAATAAATAATAAAACGAAAACTTACTGCAAAAAGTGTGTAGCTTTTTAACCACTTTTAATCCTAAGTGAAACCAGAGGAGAGGGTGGGAGACAGGTAAAGTAATTTAGCAAGCTCAAACTTATACTGTCCATTTAATTACTCTTAAATTATACTTGATGTAAGATTAACATTGGCACTTTATGCCTTCATGATTCTGTTGAGTTTTTTTCTTATTTTACATAATGATCCCAGTTCCCCCTCCATCCCTCCCTTCCTCCCTCCCTTTCTTCCACCCTCCCATACACCACTGACCACCCTCCCATTCCATTCCCCCCTCCCACATCACATGTAGGGTGATGCCTTCCTTGAGGTGTCATCTAAATCTGTCAAGTCATTTGGAGTAGGGACTAGGCCCTCCCTCCAACCTCTAGGTTAAGGAAATATCCCTCCATGGGGAATGTGCTTCCAAAATCCTTATGCGTATCAGGGATACATCCTGGTTCCAGAGGTCAGAGGTCCCTTAGACTGCCCAAGCCTTCTAACTGAGACCCATGTTCAGGGGGTCTGAGTTGGTCCAATGATGGATTCCCAGCTATCAGTCTGATAGCCCATTAGTTCCTCCTTGTTCAGGTCAGCTGTCTCTGTGGGTTTCTGTAGCCTTGTCTTGTCCTCCCTCTCTGCATCTGGATTCCAGTTCAGATCAGTGTTTACCTGTGGTGTCTGCTTCTGTTTCCATCAGCTACTAGATGAGGGCTCTATGATGGTGGACAAGTTAGTCATCAGTCTCATTATCAGGGAAGAGCATTTAAGTTAGCCTTTCCACTGTTGCTCAAATTGTTAGTTGGGGTAAATTTTCTAGGGCTCTGGACATTTCTCAGAAGTCAGTTTTCTCTTGCAACCTACAATGGTTCCCTGTTTTATGGTCTCTCTCTCTCTCTCTCTCTCTCTCTCTCTCTCTCTCTCTCTCTCTCTCTCTCTCTCACTCACTCACTTCTCTCATCTATTCCTTCCCTAACTAATCTTCTTAGTCCCATGTGCTTTCCTCTCTTCCCCTTCTCTTTCTCCTAGCCCCCTCTCCACTCACTGCCCCCCCACTCCTAATATGCTCAGGAGCTTTTGTTCCTTTCCCCTTCTGTGAGGGACCTTGTATGAATCTCTTAGAATCCTCCTTGTGTCCTACTTTCTCTGGTGGTGTGAATTATAGGCTGGTGATCATTTGCTCTATGTCTACAATCCATATATGAGTGAGTACATACCATGTTCCTCTTTATGTTACTGGGTTACCTCATTCAGGATGGTTTATTCAAGTTCCATCCATTTGCCTGCCTATTTCAAGATTCCATTTTTTTTTAACTGCAGAGTAGTATTCCATTGTGTAAATGTGACATATCTTCTTTATCCATTATTCAGTTGAGAGGCATCTAGGTTGCTTCCAGGTTCTTGCTATTACAAATAATGCTGCTATGAACATAGGTGAACAGATGTCTTTGTTGCATGGATGTGGATCATTTGGGTATATGCCTAAGAGTGGGATTGCTGGGTCTTGTGGTGACTTTTTAAAGTATATTTTTCAAATTCAAAGAAGCTGCAGCACAATAAATATAAAAGTCAATGAATAGTCAAGACAATGATTCTGAAATATCACCATTCTCTACTTTTCTTGTTATTTTTCTTAAGTTTTATCCATTCTTACATAGTTAATAAATGTTTGTGGAATGCCTACTATAATTCAAAATTACACAGGATTGATAGTAAATAAGATAAATACAGGTATCTTGTCTTGAAAGAGCTTGCAATATTTTTGAAAACACAAACAAGCAACACAGCAATTCAAGTGTTATATGAGCTTTGACAAGAAGGAGCAGTTTGCTAAGGGACCACATAAAAAGAGCAATTTAGGCCAGATCACAGGAATTAAGGAATGATTTCAAGATGAAGTGACACAGAATCTGAAATTTTAGTGATGGGCCATTAGGCAGATGGAAGTGTGTGAGTAGTTTGAAGAAAATGAACATGATAAAGCAAAGAAAAATGAAAATGGATAGCTATACTAAAAAATACAGAGGATCTTGTCTTCATCCAAAGAATGATAATAAAGATTCTGTAGAAGAATAACGTGAAACCAAAGTAGAGAGCAGAGGGTACAGCTAACCTAATATGTATCTGTGGAGACATAACCTCACAAAGGAATGAGTTTTATTGAAGATGGACTAAATGCACCATAATGGAAAGAGAACAGAAACAAAACATACAGACAAGCTTAAAGCTTCAGTTTTAAGCAAATTTGGAAAGAATTCCACTATAAAGTTTCAATGTTTTTAATATAAACAATACAGCAATCTATTCTTATTGGCTGTATTTTATGTACTAATCAATGTAATTCAAGTTCTTCTCATACCCACAATATCAGACTCGCAGTTTGAATATGTGTGTGTGTGTGGTGTGTGTTTGTCAATATCATACAACTAAAATGTGCTAGAGTCAAAGGCAAGCAAACAGATTCCTATGCTGTTTCTTTAAGAATCCTCCAATGAAGTAGAAGAAATTCTCTCTGTGGAGAAGGAAGAAATAGTGAAGGAGCTCTGAAGTGAGTACAAAGGACCAAAAAGTGCCAGTCTTCTCCCACTGCAATCTGAGAGCAGTGTTCTTTGAAACAGTGCTGAAAATTAGTAAAAGAAAAAAAAATGGACTGTGTTATCAGTCATTTTGAGATATCTCTCTCTCTCTCTCTCTCTCTCTCTCTCTCTCTCTCTCTCTCTCTCTCTCTCTCTCTCTCTCTCTCTCTCCCTCCCTCCTTTAGTCACCAGATCAATCAGGTAAGGCAATGGGAAAAGTAAGCAGTTAGGTTTAATCTAGGATGGAAAGATTTCCAGATAGATAAGAACAGGTAAGATAGAGTTACTTTAACAAAATACCACAGTCTATGTGAACTTAAAAATGGACCTCAGTCTCTCATAGTTCTGGAAGATAAGCTATAGTCATTTCTTGGTGATGGCCCGACTCCTCATGTTGTAGACCTAATCAGTGTGTTCTCATGTGTTTGAGAGAGCACAAAAAAGCCCTCTGGTGTCTCCTTTTATAGTGACATTAATTTCATTATTAGGTCACCTCCTTCAGGACTTCTACTAACCCTAAGTGCTTCTCAAAAACATGTCTCCAAATGCTAAACATTTTTGAGATTGAGAGCATCAATATAAAACTTATAGACAAGAGCAACAATTCATTCCTCAACAGCATGTAAAATAAAAACTGAAAGATAATTAAATACATGACAAAAAAACGAGAGCTGGGCAGTGAGAGTTGCTAATGATTGGGAGTGAAAATGAAAGTCAGTAGGGCTTATCACAAGAGAGCACCATGATCATATAGGTAACTCAGCTCCAAAAGGAAGATGGGAATTACAGTGACTGAGTTGGCTTACACATAGATCCCATATTGATTTCTAGTTACTATCAAAAACTAAAAGAGACAACTGTATTTTTGCTTACTTTTCTACAGGCAGAAAAGAACAAGAGAGAGAGTGGAGTGTGCTTTGTAAATACACTGGGGAAGTAAGGCAACCCAAGGTCAGAGTGACACTGACAACTACAGAGGAGAACAGATATAAAGTGAGTTTTCCAGGAGAGAAGAAAGGACAAACCAAAAGAACTGGCAAAGATCACGGTGGCCACTCATGTAAAACCCCACTCAATAGCTCAGAAAAGAAAAAAATGTAACTGACAAGAAAAAAATTGAAATCCTATTATATGTAAGATATACTTGTCACTAGATAATAGCCAATCACACTGAATCACAAAGGTTAACCAGTTTCATAAGGAATTGAAAAAATTAAATATTAAAAATGATCATAAATTACTGAAAATGTGACTATCAGTAATGTATAGTTTTAAGTGATAAATAAATGGAAAATATTTCCTTCATTATTCACTCAGATTAGACTAACAGACTATGCCATCTACAGTCTGATGCTTCACAAATTACATTTTTCAAGCATGAAGGTTAATCAAAAAGAGGCAATATTTAACAATTTTAGTCAGTATTAAACATTTCTTATGTTACCAGAAATCTTTAACTGTCAAAATATAGCTTTATTCAGTAAGCAAATTATATACTTGATAGAGATAAAGAACACATAATTTAAATTGGTTTTTAAAGAGTTCAAAAATAAAATTAACATTAAAATGTAATTGTTGTTAGTTAGGTTGAAGAATGTCACTGGGTACTTTAGTAGTTTTCAAAATGAACTTTGACCCCCCCAAGATGATTTAGGGAGTTAGTCATTTCAGACTTATCTTAAAAACCTGAAGTCATAATTTGCTGCTTTTACCAGACTGGCATATGTGTTAAATGTAGGAAACAATGGTGGACCCAACGACTTGCATTAGAAAGAATCAGGCAGTGCCACTAAACCAGGGGTGATCACTGTTCTCAAATACATAATGGAGCACACAATGACATTATTAGTTTTAAAACATATAGATGTCATATTCAAAATTCTGTTGCAATTTCTCCTATCAAATAGTAATAAATATAACCAAAATTTATTTGGTGTTCTAAAGTCCAAAATTTTAAGACATTCTGTATTTGATAAGGAAATAAAAATAACCACTTTGGAAGGTGGTGGGGGTCTCTGGTTGTAGATAACTGTTCATTTCTGTCTGTAATTTCTCTCATGAGTCAATTCATTCCTTCCCTAAAAATAGCTTTGGGTGTTTTCCCACTGCTGTGTGTTTATCTTGTGAAAATATCCCATATCCTGGGCACACATATATCTGTTCATAATCAGAAAGGTAAGTTTTCATTAATCTGTAAAATTTTGATATATAGAAAATATACTAGGATAAGCTTCATAACTAGATCTATTGCTCCACTCGGCCGTAAGACATTTAAAGCCTGCTTTGCTCCTTTTACTCAGACTAACACAAGACAATAACAATTTCTCTTCAATCTAACACAAACTGCACACAATTAGCTCATTTCTACCTCAGAGCAAGTTCCAACTAGACTGAAGGTTTTTGTAAATAGATCTGAAATTAAAAACTTTGCAGTTATGCACAAGGTAACTTCAGATCCATTTACAGTTATGCACAAGGTCACAGTTGCAGGTGTCTAACCTTGATTATTAACACAAAGCACTAATCAAGCCTATCCCTTGCTTGCCAAATCTACCTGATTGAAAAAAGAAAAAGAACTATGACTCACAGCTTGTGTCACTAGGCTCTGTGACCCTGGTCTCTGGTCACAGTCTTATACCAGAAACTTTGTGTTGCTATGGTAAATGGCTCTGTCCTTATTCCTTATCCAAAAGAATGTGCTTTTGAGCAATGAGATGTAACTTGCAATTTTTTATTATATCTTCAAGCCTCCCATAGAAAGGGATATTTAAGCTAGGTGAACAGGAAGCTAGGGAGAATTAAAACAGAAAATTGAAACAAAGGAAAATTAGAAGCTGCAGAAGTAGAATTGGATCCAACAGAAAAATACAGAACATGATTTAAACAGCATGCATTTCAGTTATTCCATTACCCCTCAAAGAAGAAATGTTCTAAGTTCCCTTCACTAAGGCGTAGCCTCTAACATGAACCCTGAGAGATAGTTTTGTGAGCCAGACTCCCAAACTATTGAAAACATTTATCAAAGAGGGAGTTTTTGCTACTGAATTCAGGTGAAAGTTTTGTATTTTTCTCTTGACTTTGGGAATCTTAATCCCTTTAGATAACCTAGCCAGAAACCCTAAGGATCCCTTAAATTTATCCTGGAAAGGCCAAGAAAGGCCTTCAAACAGCACATCTACAGTGGGTCAGAATTTTTCTGTACAGACCTAGGTTTATATAGCTGGTCTTGAAAATGATTCTGAAGTCATAAAATATGTGTCTGTTTCATAAAAAAAAGAAGAGATATATTTTCTAAACATAAATTTAAAATGTACCTATCTAAACATTTTTACCAATGCATTGTCTCAGATGAAAGACTGTGGGTACATAAATGTGGGAATTGGGGGAAGAATAACAATGAGCTCCGCAAGATAAAGAAAACCCTGAAATTTAACAACCTAAGAAAGAGACTAAGTGGCCTCCTGTTGTATAATTATCCATTTGTCAGATAAGACTTACTGATAGCATGTAAAAGACTCATAATGTCCTGCACCCCTCTGTGCACCCTGCAGCAGCCCTAATTGTCTTTTGCAGTAAGTTCCTGAATCTTTTGGAGGGCACTGTTGAAGGGTTCAGGATGGAGACAGTTTATTCCTTCTCGCTTCTCCTCTAATGCTTGGCTCATCTGGCATCATTGGACCCACCATGTTTCACCCAAGCTTGATTTCTTTCCTCTTCCAGATGTGCATTCCCACCTTAACTATCAAATTAATAAAATGATCACTTAAGTTTTGGAAATTTTTAATCCTCTAAAAGTCTATTTTCCAACGTCTTCTGTCTCTAAGCACTGGTTACTGAGATGTAAATGCCTGAGAAAACTAAAGTCTGGAACTTCTAGAAAACCTCAGCAGAAAGCTCACATGTGCTTGTCCCCTCACCCTGTCCCATGCTGTCTGGAATGCAGATGTGATGCTCTTCTGTGGTGACCATGTGGAGAACCAAAAGCATGACAGCTATAGCCTTAGGAAGGCAGAGAAGAGATATAGTCCCTGATGACCCTGCCACAGACTGCTGTTTGATGACCTGAAAAATAAGCTTGCCATCATATTTAAGCCATGTCCTTTCGAGTTTCTGCCACGCCAAGTTCTAACCATGTATCACCATTTTTCCATGTTATTTGTATGTTCTCGGACATACAAATAACACATTTTGGGGTTTGTTTTATTTTGTCTTACAATACTACAGATAGAAAATGTGTCTCCATACACACTCAGCAAGGCTCTACCACTGTGCTAAATCCCCAGCCCTTTTCTTACTTTAAAATACCTCACAACAGGGTCTCATTAAGTTGCCCAGGATGGCCTAGAACTCACTGTGTATCCCAGGCAACCAGGCAGGCTTTGAAGCTGCCATTCTCCTGCTTAGCTCCCTAAACTAGAATTACAGCCTGCACCCACCAGGCTTGGCTTAATACAGCTTTCAATAGAAACTTGATGATAAATGATGAAGCAGAGATACAGAAATTTCAGAAGGGGCCATCATCATTTCCAGGTATTTTCTTATCATTTTTCTGACACAGAAGTAATTGTCCTTGTCTGGACACATACCTAAGCCTTGTTCCTTTCTGGTCTACACCTCTCCTCTCCCTCCTATGTGATTCCTTTTCTAAAATACAATCATCAAGCTAATTCACAGTAACTTCAAACCCCAAAGAGAAGCTTTATTCTGTCGAGTGGTTTCATGTCTGTCATCTACTCTGTTGAAACTACCCCCATACCCCTCATCTAACAAGCAAGCAAGCCACCCATAACACTCCTGGTCTTTTTATCAACAAAAGAGCCATTTTCCCTGGAGATAAATTAAGCAATTCCATTAAAAGCAAGAACCATCCACAGTCAGGCTTTTAATCACGTATTTAGCTCTATCATTACTTAATTAAGAAGAAACAAAAATACAACTGTGAGAATTTAATGGAATCAGAAATGTTCCCTACAAATTTTAGCGAGTTTGTGTGCATCACAATATATACCTAGAAAGATCGTGAAAATGCTCCTATGACAAATGCACAGTGAGAGCCCTCTCTTCCAACTGAGATTTGCTTCAGTAAGCAAGCTGTTATCCTCCAGACTTCAGGCAGCATTGAAGATATGTGCAAACATCGCCACCCACTGCCAGCACTCGCTCACTACAGCTGCTACGTGAGCTCTCTCTTAAGCTGCCAAGCAACCAACTTCTTTCTTTAAACACATCATGAACTATTTGCTGTATGTCTTATTCTTTAACTCCCTCATATCTTCCAACTAACGCTCATTCCCTGAGAATCCAGTACTGTACATAATCTCTACATCAAGCCCAAGTCCTCCCAATTTCTCCTGAATCATAGAATCAAGGCGGAAGTCTCACAATTGTCTACATTTTTTTTTCATCTACCTCCCATCCAATACCCCCCCCCACACACACACACACACACACCCATAAGGATGGTGATGCCTTCCAGGAAGGATCAACAAAATCTGTCAAGTCATTTGGAGTAGAGCCTAGGCCCTCCCTTCTGCCTCTAGGCTAAAGGAGTATCCCTCTATGGGGAATGTGCTCCCAAAGTCCTTTTGTGTACCAGGGATACATCCTGGTTCCACTGTCAGAGGTCCCTTAGACTTCCCAGGCCTGCTAACTGAGACCCATTTTCAGGGAGTCTGAGTCAGTCCAATGCTGTTTTCCCAGCTATTAGTCTGGGAAAGAGACTGATTTATCTGCCATCATAGAGCCTTCATCTAGTAGCTGACGGAAACAGAAGCAGACACCCACAGGTTAACACTGAGCCAAACTCCTGGAATTCAGTTGCTGAGAGAGAGGAGTTGCCTACATTATTTTCCATTCTAGTTTATTTTTCTATCTTTGGTGGTATCCCTGTGATCAAACTTGTAGCCATCTAAAATTATTGAATTTCTTTAATCTTAAACTTTAATTTTCTGCTGCCAACAGTTTTTAATAACCATCTCACTCTTTCTCCCTTACACCTGTTGTGATTATATTTTGTACCTTTTGTGAGAATTCTTGAAAAGAAGGCTGAGCTAAAGAGACTGTCCCTCTCTTTACATGCACAGCAAACACATACATACACACATGCACTCACATGTCCATACTCACATACACACACAAAACAAACAAAAAAGTGATTACTTCACCTTCATCGAAATAAAAGAAAGTATGATTCTAAAAGAAAATACATGAATATGAGTTCTAAAATACAATCAAAATTAGATTGAAGATGTTGAAAATGCTGTCTGAGATCTCAGGATAGTCTATGAACTGTGTGCAGAGCAGAGTTCACTTGAGCTATATCATATTCAGACAAGGGTGCTTAGAACAGCAAGGTTTTAGGGCGGACTGACAGGGAGAGACCTCAGATGCTTTTGTGTTGTAGCAAACAGGCCAGAACATTAAAATCACTGAAAGAAGAAATGTAGAGAAATGCTTTCTTTCCTTGGAAGTGACAGCACAGAAATACCATGAATAGCAGGCAACTGTGCATCTCCTAATCCTGATATTCTTGGATTTGGGGGGGTAGGTTGGGGGAGGCAGATCTTAAATAGGTTTGTGTGTGAATACACACTGCACTGTTTGAAAGACAGAAGCCTCTGACATTTGGCTATCACAGAGCCTCCAGCCCATCTTCCTGCTGCTCTAGAATACTGAAAACTGTGAAAAGATGTTCGGAGAAAGCTGTGTTTCTTACATAATCCCCTGTGTCCTGTAAACCCATCTTCTGTTCCATCATCTTTCTCTAAGCTCATCTTCAGAACTGCTCAATCTAGGAAGGACAGAATTAAAGAATAGTATAAAGAAAAGAAGAAGGATGACAGGAGAATCCATTAAGCAAAAGAAAACAGAGAATATTTGTCAGAAAAGAAATACAACAAAAAAAGTGATAGTTACAAGGAGGAACCTAAGAGATTCATACAAGGTTCCTCACAGAAGGAGAAAGGAACAAGATCTCCTAAGCATATTGGGAATGAGTTGAATGGGGAGGGAGTGGAGAAAGTTAGGAGAAAGAGAGGGGGAGGAGAGGAAAACATGTGGTCACTAGGAAGATTGAGTCCATTGAGTCAGGGACAAATAAACAAGAGCAGAGTGAGAGAGAGAGAGAGAGAGAGAGAGAGAGAGAGAGAGAGAGAGAGAGAGAGAGAGAGAGAGAGAGAGAGAGAATAATACCATAATACAGGGAGCCATTATAGCTTTGAAGAGAAAACTGACTCTAGAGAAATATCCAGAGACCTACAAGGATGACCCCAACTAACAATATGAGCAACAGTTGAAAGGCTGCTTTAAATGCCTTTCCCTGATAATGAGAATGATGACTAACTTACCCACCATCACAGAGCCCTCATCTAGTAGCTGATGGAAACAGAAGCAGACACGAACAACTAAACACTGAGCCAAACTGGAATCCAGATGCAGAGAGGGAGGAGTGATAAGAAAACTGGTCAAGGCCAGGCTACAGAAACCCACGGAGACTGCTGATCTGAACAAGGAGGAGCTCATGGACTCCCAGACTGATAGCTGGGAAACCAGCATTGGACAGACCCCCTAACCACAGGTCTCAGTTAGAAGGCCTGGGCAGTCTAGGGGATCTCTGACAGTGAAACCAGGATGTATCCCTGGTGCATGAAAGGACTTTGGGAGCACATTCTTCATAGAGGGATACTCGCTTAGCCTAGAGCCAGAAGAGAGGACCCAGTCCCGACTCCAAATGACTTGACAGATTTTGATGAACCTTCCTGGAGGGCATTGCCCTTCTTGTGCTCCTTGTGGAATTGGAGGGGATTGGGGGTGGGAGGGGGTCGGGGTCATGGGAAGGAAGGAGAGGCAACTAGGGTGGGTATGTAAAATAAGAAAAGTAATAAATATTTAGAAAAAGAAACACTGAATGCATAATAAACATAAAAATATGGTCAATGTAATAAATAAATAAATACATAAATAAATAAATAAATAAATAAATAAATAAATAAATAAATAAATAAATAAGTGATAGCTGCATAACTAGCCCCTGGAAAGACCATATTTGTGTATCTTTTCATTTTGTGCACACTACATACTCGCATGATTTTATCTAGATTTGATGTCTAAATAGGTGGTTTTCTCATGTGTCATTTTAGGCATCTTTCTTGTATTCTTGAGGAATCCTTTCTGACTTTCCTGAAAAGATACAAATATGTGAAATTTTCTATGCTGCTTTACTCAAGTTCTTTTGAAGTGTAATTACTGTAATTCATTGTATACTTGTCAGTCTCTCTACTATATGTACATCATTCTGCGAGGTCCTACTATAGATATTTATGAGAGTCCTTGAAGAGTTGGTTATCTGCTATTTAATTTAATTTTTAGCCTCAAAATGTATGAGTTTTGATTGATCTAGATAAGAAAAACGTACTCTACTTCTCTCTCTCTCTCTCTCTCTCTCTCTCTCTCTCTCTCTCTCTCTCTCTCTCACTTTCTCTCTCTCTCTTCCTCTGGGATCTATTCAACAGTCAAAACATTGTTGCCACCCTCATGTGTATAGAGACCCCAGATCTATAAATAGTACAAGCAATTCTTACTTGTGCTTGCCCTAATATTAACTAGTAATTTCTAGTTAATATTAAGTGTCTTGGTAAATAGGAATTCCTCCTTTTTTTACTCATTTAAAAGGTATTTGTGAGATGCCTCCTGTTTGGAAGATGCTGTAAAATATGAGCAATTCCTAAATCTTAAGTTTTAGTTCTGTTTCTAAATAAAGAAATGTTATTGAAATTTTAGTATCAAGTAAAAGGTTTTTGTCATAGTATTAGTGATAGTTTATTTTTGAAAGGAGGAAAAATAGCTAAAATTATGTATGACTATGTATTTTGTGCATGATATCCTACTGATTTATTTTATTTGAGTGTAAAAACAATAGAACTTGTTTAAACAATATGAAGAGAATTACTTTCTTAAGATCAATTTTAATTAAAAACATAACACAAATCCCTTTGATCACTCATACTCTTTAGAATTGTGTTCCTTAGAAATTTTCTTTATTGAGAGATCAAGAATCTTTCATAAGAGTGTTTATATGGTCAAATTAATTTAATTACCACTTCATTTCATAATAGCTGCCTTTGGGACAGTCACAGTACACAAAATGAGTTAAAATACTCAATACTCCTACAATAAATTGTTTGCTTAGTCAGATATTTACTGAATTTTGTGAAGAGATGGGAACCCATATAATTCACAAGTACAAGAGCTTTACAGGCAGTCAATTATTTCTGCTAGGAATGGGTGTTGTGTACATCTACACCCACATTGCCTTTCCTGATACTTCATGTGAAATATGTCCTTTTCTTTTGAAGAACTGTCCAAGTCATTTGTGCTCATCTCCTTACTTCCCCAGGAACATCATTTATGTATCCTCGATGCTTTATTGATGTGTTTCTGTACAAAGATTCCAGTGTCATAGGAAAATATTCTCTTGCAGCTCTTCTTAGGAAGAAAACATCACTGAAAAAATGTCAAATTGTCCCTTTTTCCTCTCTCTAATATAGCAAGTCCTGGAGAGTTTTTACTCGGTATATTTTCCTGGCAATGCTGTGTGTTACTCCAAAACATTCCTGTCTAGATTTCCTCCATATCACTTTTCTCAAATAGTTCTTATCAGTATTTTCAAAATTTCCTCTTCGCAAAATTCAACATGGATTCCCTAATTTCTCTCTGATTTCACAACCATTGGCATTCTACATAATTGACACTCGCTTCTAGCAATGTGTCCCTTTGTTACAACAATACATTTCATTTTTCAGCATGTCTCCCTTTAGTCTCCTTTCATGATTTTAATGTGTCTGTCAAACCTCAAGAAGTTATAATAGACAAAGCACAATTCATCTCATTTTTGTTCTTCTCAACTCTGGTTAGACAGTCTTACTAATTTTCATGAACTTAAAGTATGCCATGATATATTAAGATTGCTAAATATATAGCCCCCATTTTTTAATTGTTCCATACGTTCTAAACTCATAACTGTTTATGAAACTTCAATATTTACGTTACGTACATTTCAAAGGTAACAACTCCAAAGGATAACTCTTCCTTCTGGATTGCCTATCACACTAAGAGATACCAACCTCCATAAAAAACACTGAAGTAACCTTAATTCTCTAGTTTTCTTTTATAACTCATCAAATTCATGGACGATACTTGTAATTTTCCATTAATTACTTATCATCATTATTTCCACAATGATATGCCTTCATTTCTGCTAGATTAGCTCAAGCCAATACCTTAAATTATTACAACTTCTGATATAACCTTGTAATTGATCTCTTTTATTCCTATAATTTGAAAGCCCCTCTGAGACAATTATACTTATAGTACATGAGTAGTTTTTGTTTGTTTTTCTTTTTTCAGCTTAAGCTCAATTGGATTATTCCATACTGTACTATGCTGCTTAAAAATTCTCAATGGGGAATTTTTTCCCTTCCATGATAACATGGCTATTGATATTGTTATTGTTCCAGTATTTTTATATATATACAGTCATTTATAGGACACACTATTTCACAGAAGTCTGTCTGATATAATGACTCTTACAATCTTTCTGCTGCTTGGTCTGTGATTTTTCTTGCACCACAGATGCAGGAGTTGTGATGTAGATGTATCTAGTGAGACTGGATTCCACATGATCTGTTGATCTCTGGATTGAGTTCAGTTGTGATGTTCTATGATGCTTTGAATGAGAGTAGCCTCCACAGGCTCATATAATTGAACACTTAGTCACCAGGCAACAAAACTATTTGGGGAGGATTAAGAGGTGTGGTCTTATTGGAATAGGTGTGGCCTTATAGGAGGAGGTATGTCACTAGGAGTGGGCTTTAAGATTTCCAAAGCACATACTAGGCCCAGTGTCTTCCTCTCTCTACCTGATCCTTGTAGATTAGGATTGAAAGCTGTCAGCTACTGCTCCAGCACCATGCTGTCTGCTTCCTGCCATTATGATCATGGACTAACCCTTGAAAACTCTAAGCAATCCTCCAATTAAATTCTTTAGTTTATGAGTTGTCTTGGTCATTGTGTCTCATCACAGCAATAAAACTGTAACTTGGATAGTCTCTATTTGCTGTAAAATAAAGCTTCTTTGATGAGGGGTGGTACTGTGCATGTAAGGATAAGATTTAGACTTAAAAGGGAATTATGCTGGTTCAGCCAGGTAGTAGTAGAGAATTCTCTTCAAACATCCATGACCTCGATAGCTCTGAAAAGCTGGTTAGATTTCCAATACCAGGGTGATTTCCCTCCTTTTGAGTGGCCTTAAGTCCATCTAGAAAGCTGTTGGTTACCACTGATATGGGAATACCACTTCTTGCTAGACAATGTACTACAGATGACTACTGATTTTAGTGGGGAAGAGAGTTTGCCTCTCCCAGGGATGAGAACCTTTATTGGTTGTTCATTATAGAGTAGTCAGCTTTGAAGCCAAATATACACAAACAACAAAAATAGACTCAGCAGGTTCTACTTACGTATCTGTATTTGTACATGCTCATACATCTATCAATTTGCATATATGTATGTAACAAATATAATCAAAGATAAAGAGGCTATCAACTTGAAGGGAAGGACTGAAAGGAGGAAGAGAAGCAGGCAAGTTATGTAATTTTATATCAATTAAAAACACAGAAATGTAAAAATAAAACCTCAGAGACCTACCAAAACTCCTGGAATACAGTAAGTGAGACCTAGTTTGTGTCTACCTGAGCTTGATCCATTTGCTCCATTTTTCACCAGGATTTCCTTCATGTTCCTGTAAGCATAGTCAGACTCTTTGTATCTCCTTTTTCCTCCTCCTCCTTTCTTTGCTTATCATTCAGACAGTCTGCCTCCCACCATCCACCCCCTCCCTCTCTCCCTTTCTTCATTCCTTCCTTCCTATCTTGCCTGAAATGTCACTTCAGTCTATCCATGCTAACCCCATCAAAGCTGTTGTAAACTGCTAAAAAAAAATCTGTAGCACTTCAAAGTTTATTTCTTTCAAAGTGCTCACAATCTGTTTTGCTTCAAGTTTTCTCCACTTAGCATGAGGTTGGTTGTAGGTTTGTCATATATGGACTTATTGTTTTGAGGTGTGCTCAGTCCAATTCTACTCTGTTTAGAAATTGTATATGAAGGCACATTGACTATTGTCAAAAAATGTTTCTTCATGTATTGAGATGAACATTTTTGTAGATACTCATACTTTATATGATTTAATATAATTATTGATTTACCTTTGTTGGATCATACATTAATCTCCAGGGAAAAAGCCATTTTGGTTGTGGTAGTTGATCTTACTATATATTCCCGTATTTGGTTTACAAGTATTTTATTGAGGATTTTTACATGTGTGTTCATCAGACATATTGACTTATACTTTTCTTTTTTGCTGTGTGTTTATCTTGTTTCTGCATTAGCATGATAATGTTTTGGTAAAAAGGAATTTAGAAATACTCCTTCTGTATCTACACTTTTGAATAATTTAAAAATAATGTTTGCAGCTCATTTTACAATCTGGCAGAAATATACTACAAATTCCTCTAAGCGTAGATTTCTTGAGTCAGAGGCTTTTATTGCCTTTTTTTCTATTTCCTTCTTTGTTATGTGTAACATGAAAAATATAAACCCAGAGACAGAATTTTGGGTTCATGTAGCGTGTATGCTTCCACCAGCCCGCCAGTCTGGGCCTTCAGCCGCGCCAGCCCCAAATAACACTCAAAAACTCTGTATTTGATATAATCCTGTTGGCCAATTACCATTATTGTTTCTGGGCTAGCTCTGTCTTAATTATTAACCCATTTCTACTTATCTAAGTATTTCCACGTGGTCGTCTTATCAGGGAGCCGAGGCTGGCGTGCTCCTTCCTCCCGGGCTACATCTCAACTCCAACCTACTACTTCCTCTTTCCTCCTCCTTGTCTCCTAGCCCTGCCTATCTTGTTTCCTATTGGCCACAGGGCTTTATTAACCAGTATGAGAAACATATATACAGAATAACATCTCCCATCAGGTTCAAGCTAATGATCAGATAAGTAAAACAGCCTCTACCTCAGATCAAAAGGGTGATCTGGCTAGCTCTCTGAATCCTCAGACTGTAATCCTAAACTGCTACCTCTGCTCCCAGTGGCTGGAGACTAAATCTTCTCATGCCGTCCTTTGCTTTTTTCTTTTAAATCTCTCTGCTCTGCTATGATTAAAGGCATGTGATCCCAAGTGCTGAAATCTCCTTTGTGTGAGCTGTATAGAGATCCATTCTATATAGAACTGGATCAATTTCATGTAGCTAAATGTGGCCTTGAACTAACAGAGATCCATCTGCCTCTGTCTCTTGAGACCTGAAATTAAAGGTGTGTGCCACCGCCACCTGGTTCTATGGCTAGCTAGTATGGCTTCTGGGATTGAAGATATATATCACCATTGCCTGGCTCAATGGCTTGTAGCTAGATTTGCTTTCTGTATACTCAAGCAACATTTAAAAAAATCACAAATAATATATCACCACAGTTATGAATCTCTTTGGGTGATAATATCTGGTTGGTTTAACATTAGTTGTTCAAGAAAAATGTAGAAATCTGGATTTATGTTGAGGTCTTTGATCCATTTGCACTTGAGTTTTGTGCATGGTGACAGAAGAGTATATCTGCAGTCTTCTACACACCACCATTCAGTTGTGCCAGCACCATTTGTTGAAGATGCTTTTCTTCTTCCATTGTATACTTTTAGCTGTTTTGTCAAAAATCAGGTGTTCATAGGTGTGTGTGTTAATATCAGGATTTTTGATTCGATTCCATTGGTCTACCTGTCTACTTTTCTGCCAATACCAAGCTGTTTTCAGGACTATAGCTCTATAGCAGAGCTTGAAGTAGGGGATGGTGATGCCTCCTGAAGTTCCTTTATTACACAGGGTTGTTTTGGCCATCCATAGTTTTTTGTTTTTCCATATAAATTTGAGTATTATTCTTTCAAAGTTAGTGAAGAATTGTGCTAAAATTTGATGGGGATTGCACTGAATCTGTAGATTGCTTTGGACAAGATTGTCATTTTTTACTATGTTTATCCTAACTATCCAAGAGCATGGAAGAACTTTCCATTTTCTGGCATCTTCTTTAATTTCTTTCTTTAAAAACACAAAATTCTTGGTATATAGGTCTTTCACTTGTTTGGTAAACATTACCCCAAGATAACTTATGCTGTTTGTGGCTATTGTAAAGGGTGATGTTTCTCTAATTTCTTTCTCAGCCTCTTTATTGTTTGTCCTCAACAAAAATCCATCCACACTGAACCTCTTAGAAGAGAAAGTGGAGGTAACCTTGAACAAATTAGTACAGGATACTGCTTCCTGAACATAACACCAGTAGCATGGACACTGAAAATAATAATTAATAAATGAGACCTCCTCAAACTGAGAAGCTTCTGTAAGGCAAATGACACAGTCGACAATACCTAACGGCAGCCCACAGAATGAGAAAAGATCTTCATCAACCCCACATCTAACAGAGGGCTCACCTCCAAAATAAAAAAAGAACTCAAGATACTAGTCACCAAAACACCAAATAACCCTATTAAAAGTGGGGTACCGAAATGAATAGAGAATTCTTAATAGAGGAATCCAAAATGGCTGAAAGACACTTAAGAAAGTGCTCAACATTCTTAATCATCAGGGAAATGCAAATCAAAACAATTCTGAGATACCATCTTACTCCTGTCCGAATGGCTAAAATTAGAAACACCAATGATAACTTATGCTGGGGAGGATGTGGAAGTGGAACACTCCTCCACTGCTGTTGGGAGTGCAAACTTGTACAGACATTTTGAAGATCAATATGGCAGTTCCTCGGGAAAATGGGAATCAGTCTACTACAGGACTTGTCAATCCCAATCTCAGGCATATACCCAAATGATCCACATCTGTGCAACAAAGACATCTGTTCAAATAAGTTCATAGCAGCATTATTGTAATAGCAAGAACCTGGAAGCAACCTAGATACTTCTCAATTGAAGAATGGATAAAGAAGATGTGGCACATTTACACAATGGAATACTACTCTGCAGACAAAAACAATGGAATCTTGAAATTCACAGGTCAATGGATGGAACTTGAAGAAACCATCCTGAGTGAGGTAAACCAGTCACAAAAAGAGAAACATGGTAAGTACTCACTCATATATGGATTGTACACATAGAGCAAAGGATTACCAGCCTATAATTCACACCACTAAAGAAACTAGGACACAAGGAGGAACCTAAGAGATTCATACCAGGTCCCTCACAGAAGTGGAAAGGAACTAAATTTCCTGAACATATTGGCAGTGGGGTGAAGGGAGATGTTATTCTGTAAATATGTTTCTCATACTGGTTAATAAATAAAACACTGTGACCAATGGGAAAGCAGGATAGGCAGGGCTAGGAGACTAGGAGGAACGAGGAAGTAGTTAGGAAAAGTCAACATGGAGAGCCCAAAGAGAGCAGATGCCGGCCTGCCGCTCTCCCATAAGATGACCACATGGAAATATTTAGATAAGTAGAAATGGGTTAATAATTGAGACAGAGTAGCTGATAAGGAATTAGGAACTGACCAACAGAATTATATCAAATACAGAGTCTCAATGTGTTATTGGGGGCTGGCGCGGCTGTGGGACCAGACCAGTGGCAGGCGGGCTGGCAGAAAACAAACATGCTACAGTTGGCTCCCAATATGACTATAAGAACTTTCACTTAAAACTAATAAAAGCTTAAGAAATGTTTTAGAAACAAAGGAACAAAGACAAGCAAGGCTTCTTGGTAGCAGCATTTTTCTCTGTTGGAGTTTGTTTTGCTAGAGACAAAGATTTGCGCGGTTCCTTTAAGGGAGGTTTCTTGACTCAGCATAAGCGGCAAAAAACCTAACTGATTTTAAAGAGCTCTGATAACAATTCATTGGTGTGTATGAGAGCTGGCAATGACAGTGATCATATCTCCAAGTCGGCAGTATGCTTTTGGATGCAGCCCAGACCAATGCGGTGAGCACAGCTCTAACTGCTGGAGGTAAAATAGCCGCCGCCATCTTGGATAGACAGCAACTAAAAGTGTGGCTTTCATTTTAGGAATGTTGTTGTTTAGCAGATAAAAGACTCGTGGCCAGAAAACGATAAAAGATTTAAAGTAAAGACAGATTCACATTAGGAAAAAGTACTAAAGGTTTACACTGTGTTCTAAAATATATGTAGGCTTGTGAGATAAAAGGAATAAAATGATTTTAAAAAGACAAAGAGTGGCTGGGTGTGGTGGCACATGCCTTTAATCCAAGCAGATCTCTGTGATTTCAAAGTGAACCTGGAATGCAGTGAATTCCAGGAAAGATAAAAGTTACACAGAGAAACCCTGTCTCAAAATATGTAAAAATAGAAGTAGAAGAAATAGAGTAATAAAGAGGCCACATAAACATGGAAAACACAGAGAAACTTTGGATACTGTACGCTGTTCGGTAATCTTTAAATTGTTTGACTGCTGAGGAAATAACTACTGATAAAAGAAATGCTGCTGGATTAATCCAACTTATATATTTTTAAAATGCTTTGACTCAAAAATCTAAGCCTAAGGACAAGTCACTGGGGAAAAGGATTTCTATTTTTGTTTCCACAGAAAATGAAAAGCTGTGGATTCCTTCCAGACTAATGTGGTTTGATCAAGCAAGACCCCCTGAAGCATTATCCCTAGGACAAAGCAGTCTTCCAGACTACAGCCAAGATTTCTGTGTCTTCTTAGGATCCCCATTACAGCACCCTCTACCAGCAGGAAGTAGTTTGGAAAGAACAATGCCCAAATTCCCAAATATTGTGTATAAATATTTGTTTTCATTTAAGTGGGCTTGGTTATAAGTGGCTAATGACCACAAGCAATCTTTTTAAAGGTAAAAAGGGAATTATGGTAGAGATAGAATGCTTTGTTTTGAAATTGATTTTCATGTATTGATACAAATTTAAGGTCAATTTTGTGATGTGTATATTTTGCTCTTGTTTAGGTATTATGTTTATGTAGCTCATTGAAAAATGGAATGTATAATTTAGTACAGATTATAGATAATTACTTATGATAGTGAAAACTTGAAGTTAAGTTAGCTAGGATTTCTGTAGCTTGTTGTTTTCCGCCAGCCTGCCCACCGCTGTTCCGGCATGCTGGCCCCAAATAACATGCTAAGACTCTGTATTTGATACAATCATGTTGGCCACTTACTATTATTGTTTGTGGGCTAGCTCTGTCTTAATTATTAACCCATTTCTACTTATCTAAGTATTTCCACGTGGTCATCTTATCCGAGCGAGGCAGGCCAGCATCTTGCTTTCTCCACACTCTACATGCTGACTCCTCCTTCCTACTTCCTCTTTCCTCATCTCCTAGCCCCGCCTATCTTGCTTTCCCATTGGCCAAACAGTGCTTTATTTATTAACAAGTATGAGAAACATATTTACAGAATAACATCTCCCATCAGATTTCTAGATATGCAGAGATATATTTGAGATACATAGGCATTCTTCATACCTTTCAAAGACCTACAGAATATGGCATTTTAAATGGTTTAGGGTTTTTCTTGACAGTGAGGAACAACTGCTCCTGGTAACATCACATGTGTCAGAAAAGAAGGTGGATATCGAAGAAACGTGTTATGGAGTTTGCTTTTAATATGGCAAGACTAGACATTTGAGCAAGGTACTTCTCTTGTCTGGACTGTTTGACTTTATGCTGTATAAACTGGACATGCAGGGCCCACAAAAAGGTGACTGCTGAAACAAGATGGACAGTGCTACAGGGTTCCTGCTTCATGAAAGAGTCTTTCACACACACTATGGCCTATGGGCTGAAGATGGAACATTACAGAAGAACTTTGGGTGACTGACCAGGCAATAAGTTGTCTCTGTCATTTCTAGAGTTTATATATTATCCTTCTGTGGTCTTTGAAGGAGTTGAAGACATATAGTTATGGTTATAGTTTTCCTTAATTAGGATAAAGATAAGTTGCATATAGGACTTTAGACTCACAAAGATAGGATAGATGATATTTTCTTTAAGTCCTACAAAATGTTAATGGACTAAATATTGTTAACTGTGATTCTTAATTGATAACTGTTGTGTGATACATTTTGATATGTTAAGGTTAAAACCCTTCCCTTTATTTTAGACAGAAAAGAGGAGATGAATTAAACACTGTGGCCAATGGGAAAGTAAGATAGGTGGGGCTAGGAGACTAGGAGGAAAGAGGAAGTAGTTAAGAAGATTCAACATGGAGAGCCCAAAGAGAGCAGATGCCAGCCTGCCATTCTCCAAAATGATGACCATTTGGAAATACTTAGATAAGTAGAAATGGGTTAATAATCAAGACAGAGCTAGCCAATAAGGAATTAGGAACTGGCCAACAGAATTATATCAAATACAGAGTCTCAGTGTGTTATTGGGGGCTGGCACGGCTTTGGGACCAGACCGGTGGCAGGCGGGCTTGCGGAAAACATACATGCTACAGTGGAGGGAGGGCAATTAGTGGAGAGGGAATTAGGAGGAAGAGAAGGGGAGGAGAGAAGAGTATGTGAAACTATGAAGATTGAGTCAGTGGATGAATAGACAAGAACAAGGGAGAGAGAGAGAGAGAGAGAGAGAGAGAGAGAGAGAGAGAAATAGAGAAAGAGAGAGAGAGAGAGAGAGAGAGAGAGAGAGAGAGAGAGAGAGAGAGAGAGAGAGATCATAATAGAGGAAGCCATTATAGGTTTGAAGAGAAAACTGACTCTAGAGAAATATCCAGAGACCTACATGGATAACACCAACTAATAATCTGAGCAACAGTGGAAAGGCTACCTTAAATGCCCTTCCCTGATAATGAGATTGATGACTAACTTATGTGCCATCATAGAGCCCTCATCTAGTAACTGGTGGAAACAGAAGGAGACACACGCAACTAAACACTGAGCCAATCTCCTGGAATCCATTTACAGAGAGGGAGGAGTGATGAGTAAATGGATCAAGACCAGGCTACAGAAACCCACAGAGACAGATGACCTGAACAAGGGGGAGCTAATGGAACCCCAGCTAATGGAAAACCAGCATTGAACTGACACAGACCATCTGATCATGGGTCTCAGTTAGAAGGCATGGACAGTCTAAGGGGCCTCTGACAGTGAAAACAGGATGTATCCCTGGTGCACGAAAGAACATTGGGAGTACATTCCCCATAGCGGATACTCCCTTAGCCTAGAGGCAGGAGAGAGGGTCTAGGCCCTCTCCAAATGACTTGACAAATTTTGATGATCCCTCCTGGAAGGTATCACCCTCCCCGTAGAGTAGGGGGGGTGGGATCTAAGAGGCATGGGAGGGAGGAAGAGGGAACTGGAATCGATATGTAAAATAAGAAAAATAAAGTAAGAATTTAGAAATCTGCTCTTTTTTTTTTTTTTTTTAGACTTTCCTAACATAGGTCTAACATAATGTAAGTATGCCCTTAGACTATTCTGAATTTCTTTGGTGTGCTGTAATGTTTTCCTGTTCATTCCTGGTTCATTCAATTTGTGCCTTCTCTGTCTTTCTTTTCATTAGTTGATATAAAATCTGTTGATCTTGTTTATCTTGTCTAACATTCATTATTTAGATTCCTTTATTCTTTGTATTGTTCTTTTCTTTTATTCCATTAATTTCTGCTCTGATTTTTATTATTTCTTGCCACAGACTGAACCTGTGTTTGTTTTGTTCTTGTTTTTTCCAATTCTTAAGTTGTATCATAAGCCATTTACTTGTGCCTTTCCTAATATTTAATATAGGAGACTGGAGCTATAAATTTCTCTTTGTAAAACTGACTTTAATGTGTCTCGGGGACTTTGTTGCATTGTGGTTTTGTTTTCATTTAGTTACAGAAACTCTTCCTTGGTTTTTTTCCCTTTGGCCCTTCATCATTCATTAATGCATTGTTTAACTTCTGTGAATTTGTGTACTTACTAGATATCTGTTTCTTGTGAGTTTAAAATTTGAAATCAACAATAATAGATCCCAGCCATGGAAATGCCCATGAGTCCTAAACTCTACATAAAGAATAGCAGGCAACTAAGAAATGCTGACAGCTAGAGAAATTTTCTTTTCCAGAAATCTGTACATCAATTAGTTATTCAGTACCAAACAGTCAGCCCTGAAATCATAATACAATAAACATTACACAGACTGAGCAATTTGTATTTATGTATTTAGGAATATGTATATGCATATGTGTGTGTATATATGTATACATGCATGCAATTAATGAAAAAGGGGTCATGAATTTGAAAGAGAGCAAGGAGAGGCATAGGGGTTTGGGGAAAGAAAAAAGGGAAATAAAAGACTTTGAAATATGAGAGCATTCAGCAGCTTGCTAGCATCTCAGATAAGGTTGGTACAAATAGACTGTGGTGACATTTGAGAAGAGTTCGAATGAAAGTAAGGAAGGATAGGAGGGAGAGAGGAAGGAAGGAAGGAAGGAAGGAAGGAAGGAAGGAAGGAAGGAAGGAAGGAAGGAAAGAAGGAAGGGAGGGAGGGAGAAAAAGAAAGATGAGAGGCAGGAAAAAAGAAAGATGGAAGGGAGGAAGGAAGGAAGGAAGGAAGGAAGGAAGGAAGGAAGGAAGGAAGGAAGGAAGGAAGGAAGGAAGGAAGGAAGGAAAGAAGGAAGGAAGGGAGGAAAGGAGGGAGGAAGGAAACCTGATTAAGGAAGCAAAGCAAGTAGAGCAAAAATCAAATGAAAAGACTGTCAGAAGGGAGAGAATGAGTGTGCTGACAGGAATATGAAAGAACTCATGGAAACCAAAGCATGGGTGGGAAACTGAGCAAATGGATCAAGCAGGAATAAACACAAACAGGGTCTTATCCACTCTATTCTAAGTTCTTTGAGAAACCACTAAGAATTTTTAAGCACTGCAGCTCATTACAGAATAATTCAACTGCGCTTATATTTTAAAAACCCACTCATGTACTGTGAGAAGAAGGGACAGAAGAAATCAATTAAAATGAAAAGAAATCAGTATTGCAGCAGTTCTAACAAGGAAGGAAATTAGAGTCCACTAAGGTAGAGGAAGTCTCATGGGGACATACCTACACCTAGATGAAGACCTACAGGCATTTAATGACTGCTGAGATGAAGAATGGCTTTTCTTTAGAGGTGGAGCCCTCAACTGGCTATCCAGTACCAAGTGGTCAACTCTAAAAACATATATGAGCAATATTAAGTTGGCTCAGTACTTTGGATTTGTCAATTTATTCATATATGTACATATTGCATATAAATATCAATGTTAATTAAAGAAAAAGAAACTACATTTGAGAGGAAATGGGGGCACAGGAAAGTTTGGAGGAAGGATAGAGAAAAATAAATTATGTTCATAGGCTTGACATTGTTTGGACTTTGTATAATTTTAGTATAAACTACACATAGTGAGGTAAAGGATAATGCTACATGGTTGAAAAAGCCCTACTGTATTGCTTGTACAAAACAGATGCTGAATATCTGACACGTAAGTTATTAAATGTTCCTAATGAAAACAAAGACTCTTATTTTTCAATTTTAACCCAGGATGTAAAATGTTTGTGTTTTTGATGGAGGTCCAGATTCAAATAAGGATTTCACATATACCTAGTGTACATCAATTTTCCATATGGGTATAATTCAGCAGCATTGAAGATACATGTCCCTGCCCATTGCAGCCTCCACAGCTTTTCAGAACACAGTTGTCAATATCTGAAACTAAAAGTCCTATACTGAAAACACTTTTTTTTCTCTACTTGTCGTTTTCAAGTAGACTTTTTGAGTTTGGCCACTTGAGGGCACTTTAGCTCTTTCATACACACTTTTTATTAAAAAGAAACTCCCCGTGTCATTCAAAGAGACCAGAACCAATTTCCCACCTAAGAACATTATACTCTTGATGCTGACCATTTCAAACTTTAAACTCCTAAACTTTACAAGTATGGGTTAGTTTTCACCTCTCTCTCTCTCTCTCTCTCTCTCTCTCTCTCTCTCTCTCTCTCTCTCTCTCTCTCTCTCTCTCTCTCTCTCTCTGTATGTGCTGTGGAATAGTGGAATAGAGAACACATGCATGTGTACACATGCATGAAGAAGCCAGAGGAACATTGTGGGTTTTATTCTTCCAGTGTCCTCTGTATGGTAAAATAGCCAGCAAAAGAAATTCACCTTGGCCCTGAAACCAGAGATAGTGAAAGAAATGCATACTGGATCTGAAATACAAGCCAGTGAAAGAAACAATTTAGCCCTGAACCCAGATCCTAAGAAACAGGCCCTGACTCTGAAACCAGAGCCAAAGAACACACTTTGGCCCTGAAACCATAGCCAATGAAAGAAATATGCTCTGGCACCCCCAAACTAGAGTCAAAAAAAAAAAAAAAAAAAGATGGAGGGGGAGGTGGAAGCAGTGGAAAAAAACACAGCTTGGCCCTAAAACTAGAGCCAACTCTGCCCCAACAACAACAACAACAGCAATAACAACAATAACAACTAAACTAACCAATCACAATCCCTGAGCAGGAAAACTAACCAATCCCTGAGCAGGAAAACTTCTCCCTGGGAAAACTCCACCCCTAAGAAGCTCTATGTAAACTCCCCTGCCAGTTCAGTTACTGGTTACTCTTTCCCACCTTGGTTGGTATCTTGGTAGAGGCAGCCACTCTCTTGGACCCCTCATTTCCAAATAAATCTCTTTCTTAAGAGAGTTTTGGGTGAAGATCTTCTTTCATCAGCCGGGACCTAGGGTTGGGGCTGCTGAGAAGAAAAACAAACCAAAAAAACAAAAAACAAAAACAAAAACAAAAAACAGAAGAAACAGTGGGACACTCCTTGGGAGTGGAGCAGGAAAAGTAACTTTTCCTACAGAGATGGAGGAAACTTCTACATCTATGCAGGGGCTTCCCCTTTAGAAGAGTGAAGCAGAAGAAGTAATTTCTCACCCTGAGCAAAACAAAATGAGCATCTCATCATGATAAAATTCCATTGAAAATGTAGAGTAAGAAAGGATCCACTTTGTTCTAGAACTAATGCTGATATTTATATTACTTTTTTTATTACTGTGACAAGATAGTTGAAAAGGCTCTGGGGAAGATTTATTTTGGCTCACTGTTTCAGAAAAATTTAAAATATCATAGCTGGGAGAACATGACAGTTCTGTAGCAGAGTTCATTACATGACAGGGGAACCAGAATTAGAGAAAATGGGTCCCAGTCATAAGCAGTTGACCTTAAAAGGCTAGTGCTAGTGACATAATCTATCCACAATCATTCTAAAGGCTCCAAAACATCTAAAACAGTGTCTCCAGATGAGGATCAGGTATTCAAGCACCTGAACCTGGAGGCAGGTTAGGGTTAATTTCACTTTCAAACGATGACATGGACCCTCAGGGCTCATGGACCATATCATAATATAAAATTTTTCTGTCACAACTTTAAGAGTCCCTATTAGTCTTCATAGTACAACATTATTTATAAAGCTCAAGAAAAGCCTTAACTATTAGCTTTTGTAAAATTAAAAGAAAAGTTATCCTGTTTCAATGACACACAAAAAAAGTATCCCTACCCCTAAAAGGAAGAGCAATAGAATAGCAGGGAAAGATGAGATCCACAAAAGACTGAGATCCAAAACACAAGCATTAAATCCTGTGGCTTCGTGCATTTGGGGAACAAGGTGGCACCATATTTTGGTGCCTGCAGCTCTCCTTCACAAATTCTGCATAGTTTTGGCATTCTCAACCTTCTTGAGTCTCCATTGTAAATTCACATTTTCATTTCAAGTATCACTTAGGAGCTCAATAAGGAATATTTAATCCTGACAAAAGGCCTAATATCAAAGTCTTCTTTCTGAAGCCACAATACAAGCCCCATGATACTGTAACTTTTGCACTCTGTATAGCTGCTAAGCCAGAACCACATAGATGCTGCCAACTTCTACTGACAGTTTAAAATATAGCTGGGCCCTCTAGGACTGTGGCTACAGCAGACTTCAAGTGTCTTTACACCTGACCTAGAGAAAGCACTTCTTATGTGGTCCTATGAGAGCAAGGTTCTCTTCTTTTCAAAGGACTGTCATTTAGTTTGCATTTTTATACCCTGGACCCTTTGATATCAGTCAGGTCTTGCCCTCAAGGCATCTTTCCTATTGCTGCAGTGCAAAAGTAATTATTTTACATATTAAATCTTTATAGGTTCGTGTGCATTTTGTGCATGTATCCGTGTGTGTGTGTGTGTGTGTGTGTGTGTGAATATTTGTGTCTGCGTACATGCATATCACAGAATGCATATGACAGCTGGTGGATAATTTGTCAAAATCAGTTCTCTTGTTCTACCACATGGGTCTTAGGAACCTTAGACACCTTTATCCACTAAGTGATATTACCATCCCAACAGCTTCTGTGAATAGTGCTAATTTCTAACCATTGCAGCCTTATCTGTACATCAGTCTTGAATACAACATGGTTTTGGTTGATATACAAAGGAATGGATTTCATTGAGAGATTTTCACACCTGTTTATGACCTTACTTTTTTCTTATCCTCTGCCTTCACTGTTCTCTTCCACTAATATCCCCATCTTCTGGTCCCTTTCTTGTTCCTAAATAGTTTCCCCTTCTGCCTTTATGTAATATATTTTTTATTTCCCTTCCAGATTACAGTAATCTTTCTGCATTTATGTCCTATATACACATAAACACATGTACATACTTATATCTGCATTCTTTAAATGCACTAATGTATGGTCCTCATAATGCATGACTATAATTCAAGTTACTCAGGAAGCTGAAGCAGAGTATTAGAAGTTCAAGGTTTACCTGAGCTAGAGAACTTGGGCAATGTAGTTAGACCCTGCCTCAAAATAAAAAGTAAAGAAGAAATTTTATGATATGGTTCAGTAGTAAAATGTTTGCTTAGCATCTGTGAGAACCTAGATTCAGTTCCCAGTACCACAATATACAGAGAGAAAGAGAGAGAGATGGACAGATAGACAATATAGATAGATAATAGATTATATATAGATGATAGATAGATATAGATGATAGATAAATCATCCTTGCCAAACCATACATTCTTCGTATCTTCTTACTCTACTTTTTGCTCCAAATTCCCACTATAAAAATGACTAATAGAAGCAAATCATAATCATGACACACCCTGTACATTGTGCTGTGTTAAAGTTTCCCCTGAGAAATAAATCTATTATTTTTTAATTCAGTCTCACTTGCATTTTTAGGATGTGGAAAAGAATAAACCCAGAATTTTTGCCAAAATTATAACATAAAAAGTCTGTAGCCAAGTTCCCATTACTGTCCTAATTTCCATTTGAAATCTCATGAGCATCCACTTTTCCAACAGCTTTTTGTTCTTCTAGACCCCCAACAGCATGAGTCATCATGCTCTACTTAAAGCACTGTATGGTTTCCCTGGCCTGTCTCCAAACTCATTCATCTCACAAACCAGACTCAATGGCCTAAAATCCCACTGTCATATTCATCACAAGAACAACTCATTTCTCAAAACAATGCCTTTGGCTGTTTCGTTTTATTTCATTTTATTTGTTTGTTTGCTTTACTCGTTGTTGTTTTAGACAGGATCTTATTTTGTAAGCTTCTCTGGCCCAGAACTCAGTATGTAGGCCAGGCCCCTGAAATTAACATAGATCTGCCTACCTCTGTCTCCCAAGTGCTGGGAGCTCCCAAGCCCCACACCAGGCCCTTACTCTTTCCTCATCACTGACTCAGAATATCTGACAGAAGTATCTTGAAGGAGAATTTGCATCCATATTCCGGGTTTGTTCAGTATGTGGTATAGCTACATTGATGATCAGAGGTAGAAGCTTCCAGCAAGTCGTCAGCATGCTATTTCTCCAGGAATCCCAGAGGATCCACCATGGAGCTGGCCCTCCTTCTCACCCACTCACTGTTAAGAATCTCACTCCTGTGACTTCTACCTCCCAAGAAGTCTGAAGTGCATTCCCTGCTCCCCACTAAACCAACACAGATCAAAGGTTTACAAAGGGCCAGACACTAAAATACATTCAAAATGCTAATGGTTATTAATATTGTTTAAGACATACTCTTCTATCAAATGACTTAGGTATACTAACTGGAATAACTTTTTCTATTAAATGGGACCTTCTGCTGGAATTGTCATACAAATAACACAAGTTGCAGCATGAAAGATTATTCTCAGGATGAAGTTAGTCAATAAATACATTTATTTATTTATTTATTTATTTATTTATTTATTTATTTATTTATTTATTTTACATACCAACCAGTTTTCCTTCCCTTCTTAACTCCCGCCCCATTCACTCCTCCCTGTCTCCACATCATATTACCTTGAGGCAAAACCAAGCTCCTCCCCCTTGTTGGGCAAAGCATCCCACCATAGAGAATAGGCTCTAAAAAGCCAGATCACACATCAGGGACATGTGTCCTGATCCTGCTGCTAGGAGCCCCACAAACAGACCAAGATACACAGATGTACCCAGATGCAGAGGGCCTAGATCAGTCCTATGCTCATTCCCTAGCTGTCAGTCCCAGTCTGTGAGCTCCCACAAGCTCATGTCAGCTGTCTCCGTGAGTGTCCCTATCATGATTTTGATGCTCCTTGCTCATATAATCCCTCCTCCCTCTTTTTAACTGGACTTCGGGAGCTTGGCTGTGAATGTGTACATCTGTTTCCATCAGTTACTGAATGAGAGCTCTATAATGACAATTAGGGTAGTTACAAATCTGATTACAGGGGAAGGCCAGTTTAGGCACTCTACTGCTGCTAAGACTCTTAGCTGAGATTATCCTTGTGGGTTCCTGGGAGTTTCCCTGGAACCAGGTTTCTTCTTAACTCCATAATGGCCCCTTCAATCAAATATCTCTTTCATTATGGTCTCCCTCCAACCTACCCCCAACTTGACCATCCCGATCTCTCAGGTTCCCATCCACCCATCCCCCCATCTATAACCCCACCCCAAGTTTACCAGGGAGATCTCATCTATTTCCCCTACCCAGGGAAATCCATGCATCCTTCTTAGGATCCTCCTTGTTACCTAGCTTCTCTAGGGCTGTGGATTGTAACCTGGTTATCCTTTGCTTTACATCACATCCAATATCCACTTATGAGTGAGTAAATACTGTGTTTGTCTTTCTGGGTTTGAGTTACATCATCCAGGATGATTGTTTTCCTCTACTCCCATCCATTTGCATGCAAATTACAATAAGTCATTATTTTTGTTTTGGTTTGGTTTTTGGGTTTTTTTTTTCTTTCTTTCTTTCTTTCTTTCTTTTCTTTTTTCCTTTTAGGTTGGTTTTGTTTTGTTTTAACCACTGAGTAATACTCAATTGTATAAATGTAAAAATTTTTTATCCATTCTGCAGTTCAGGGGCATCTAGCTTGTTTCCAGGTTCTGGCTATTATGTAAATTGCAGCCATGAACACAGCTGAGAAAGTGTCCTTGTGGCATGATAAACCATCCTTTGGGTATATGCCCAAGAGTAGTGTTTGTACATCTTGTGGTATATTGACTCCCAGTTTTATGAGAAAGTCATGCTCATTTCTAAAGTGACTGTAAATGTTTGCATTCTCACAGAAGTGGAGGAGTGTTTCTCACTCCACATCACTCATGCACATTGTCACAGCACTCGTGCACTGTCAGAGCACTCAGGCACAGTGTCATAGCACTCAAGAAAGTGTCACAGAACTAAGAAAGAATGTCACAGCAGTTATGCACTGTGTCACAATACTCACCCACAGTGTCACAGCACTCATGCACATTGTCATAGCACTCACCCACAATGTCACAGAACTCACATGCAGTGTCTCAGCTCTCACACACAGGGCCATAGCACCCACACAGAATGCAATACTACTCTCGCAATGTGTAATACCTCTCATGCCCATGTCACAGCACTCATGTACAATGTCACAACACTCTGGCACAGTGTTTCAGCACTCACACGGAATGTAATAATTCACTCGCACAGTGCAATACCTTTCAAGAACAGTGTAACGCCACTCAAGGACAGTGTCTTAGACCTCACACAGTGTAATACCAATCTCTGACAGCGTAGTATCACTCATGCAAAGTTACAGCACTCTGGCACATTGTCACAGTGCTCACACACAGTGTCAAACAACTGACACACAGTGGCACAGCACTCATGCACAATGTCACAATACCCAGAGTGTTATAACACTCATGTACAGTGTCACAGTACTCACTCACAGTGTCACAGCACTCATGTACAATGTCACAGCACTCTCGCACAGGGTCTTAGCACTTACACAGAGTGTAATACCACTCTAGCACAGGGTAATACCACTCACGCAAAGGTTACAGCACTCAGGAACATAGTCACAGTACTCACACAGTGTCAAAGAACTGACACACAGTGGCACAGTACACATGCCCAATTTCACAGGGCACACAGAGTGTTATAGCATTCAGCACAGTGTAATATCACTCACACACAGTGTCAGAGCAATCAGGCACAGTGTCATAGCACTACCAAGTGTCACAGGACTAATGCACAGTGTCATAGCAATCACACAAATTGTCACAGGACTCTTACACATTGTCACAGCCCTCAAACACAGTCTCACAGTACTCATGCACAGTGTCAAAGAACCAAGCACAGTGTCACAGCATTCATGTAAAATGTCACATCACTTGTCCACAGTGTCTGAGGACTCACACAGAGAGTGATACCACTGTCACACAATGTAAGGCCACTCATGCAAGGGTTACAGCACTCAGGCACATTGTCACAGCACTCTTGTGCAGTGTTACAGCTCTCACACACAGTACCATAGCACTCAAGCACAGGGCAATACCTCTCTTGCACAGTGTACTACCACTCACGAACATTGACATGGCACTCACACAGTGTCAGAGCAATCACACCATGTCATAGCACTCAAGCAAGTGTCACAGGACTCATGTTCAGTGTCAGTGTCACAGCACGTCAGCATAGGATCACAACACTCATACACAGTATCAGAGCACTCAGTTTCATTTTCTGAGCACTCAAGCAAGTGTCATAGAACTAACACAGTGTCACAACACTCACAGACAGTGTCATAACACTCATAGTGAGTTTCCACTCTCACATACAGAGTCACAGCATTCATGTACAATGTTACTGCACTCTGGCACAGTGTCACTGCACTCATAAACAGAGTCACTGCTTTCACACTTCGTCATAGCAATCAGGCAGAGTGTAATACCAATAAGCATAGTGTCATAACAGTCATGAATAGTCACAACATTCTCGCACAGTGTCAAAGAACTCATGAACAGTGTCAGAGTGCTCAGGCAATGTCATAGCATTAACACAAGTGTCAGACACCTGACCCACAGTGTCACAGCAGTCACACACAGTAAACAATATTCTTGTACATTGTCACAGCCCTCATGCACAGCTTCTCAGTACTCATGCCCAGTGTCACAGCACCCAAGCTCAGTGTCACAGCACTCATGTACAATGTCACAGCACACATGCTCATTGTCACAGCCCCAACCCAGTAACACAGGACTCAGGTGCATTGTCACAGCACTTACCCACAATGTCACAGAACTCACATGCAGTGTTTCAGCTCTCACAGACAGGGCCATAGCACCCACACAGAATGCAATACTACTCTCGCAATGTGTAATACCTCTCGTGCCAGTGTCACAGCACTCATGTACAATGTCACAACACTCTTGGACAGTGTTTCAGCACTCATGCAATGTGTAATAACTCTCTCGCAAAGTGCAATACCTTTCAGGAACAGTGTAACACCATTTAAGCACAGTGTCTTAGCACCAACAAAAATGTAATACCAATCTTGCACAGTGTAGTACCACTCCTGCAAAGGTACAGCACTCGGGCACATTGTCACAGTACTCACTCACTGTGTCAAACAATTGACATACAGTGGCATAGCACTCATGCACAATGTCACAACACACAGAGTATTATAGCACTCATGCAGTGTGTTATCACTCAGGCAGTATCTCACCATGCAATATCGTAGCCCTAATGCACAGTGTAACAGCACTGAAGCACGGTGTCTGATTGAGATAAATAACACTTTTTACTTTCTCCACAAACTATCATGTAGACCTTCAACGTCTAATTAGAAGGAGGCTTGAGAACATGCTTCTGCCATTGCTCTGTGTTGTATCAGAGCAATGGTATCAGAGAAATTTCTTTTATTGTTGTTTTACGTATGGAATTGCTGGATTTTGTGGTAGACTGATTCCCACTTTCCTGAGGAACCACCATAAGGATTTCCAAAGCTTGCACTCCCACAAGCAGTGGAGGAGTGTTCCCCTTTCTCCACATCCTCTCCAGCATAAGTTGTCATTGGTGTTTCTAATTTACAGGAGTAAGATGCTATCTCAGAGTTGTTTTGATTTGCATTTACCTGATGGCTAAGGATGATGAGAGGGTGTAGCAGGGCCACAATGCTATCTCAGAGTTGTTTTGATTTGCATTTACCTGATGGCTAAGGATGATGAGAGGGTGTAGCAGGGCCACACATTTATGTGTTCTTACATTGCCATCTACCCATCTCTTCCTCCAGCACATGGAGATGGGGCCTGTGCTTCAGGGGGTCCCTCTTACTCCAATTGGTATAGGTGGGGACTATGGTTTAATTGGCTGCTTGCTCTTCCTACAGGTTCAGTTGTGTCTCTGCCTCTTCTAAACCTTGGCATAGCTCTGAGGCTCTTCTAGATCACACAGGATAAAGGCTATGTTGGGCACAGGTAGAATGTGAGATGTGCCCTGGGCAATTCTGGCCTAGAGAGTAGGGTCCTCCAGCTGGGGACCAGAAACTCACATTCCCAAGTGGGGACAAGGTCAAGGCCCTGATGGTTGCAGATGCTTTGTGTGATAAGTTGTGGTGGAGGATGCTGGTACCAGGGCTCTGGGGCTTTAGTGAGAAGGGGAACCAGACACTCTGCTATGGATTCTTGTACATTTATACAAATTCAGAATTATTTTGTTACACCAAATATATGTTTAACATAATTTGTATATTGATACAAATCTAAAATTATTTTTGTTATATTGTGTTTATGTTGCTACTTCTGCTTAAAATCTTTTTTATATTGATAGAAATATAAATAATATTTTTATACTGTATATAAGTTTCTAATTCTGATTGGAATAGTTTTGTATATTGATGCAAATTGAGCTTTTTTATCATATTTCATTACAGACTGCTACCTCTGGTTTAGATTTTTTTTGTGAGTGTCTAGACACCTGTGGCAGATTCCAAGCCCCACCCCTACAGACTGAAGCTCCAGAGAACTTGCAACACACTTCCCACACCCTGATCCATCTTCCCCCATATCAGGGATGACCAGAGCCATGGTTCTGCCCACACCTAGAGGACACAAATGTCTGAACTCCCATATGGAAAGCACTTTCTCTCTATGCCTTAACCATCCATGGTATGTATATTCCATTCTCTACTCCCTCTACTGAAGGCTCAGAGATATGTCTCCATATCATCAATCATGCTCAATCACAGCAAAGACAAACACAGCCAGGGCCCAACCTGAATGTGGAGGAGGAGAGAGTCTGGGCTTCCAGCTGGATGGCACTGTTCTCTAGGTCCTAGTCCATGCTGGCATATCCTGAGCACCAACTTCAACCACCAAAGCCTGAGAGACTTGGAAGCAGCTTCCTCACACCCCCACCCATATCTCACTATATCAGAAACCTTCAGAGCTGTGGCTATACCTGCATCTAGAGGTAGTAAGTTTATGAGCTTCAAATTGGACAGTGCTTCTCTCTAGGCCATAGCCCCTTGAGCCACATCCCAAGCCCCAACCGACTGAAGCCCCAGCAACAGGCTCCCAACACACCCAATCATCCCCTGCAACATCACAGACCACCAGAGCATCTTCCCTGCCTGCTTCTGGAGAAGTGATCACCACTACAATATGCCCCACCTGTACCAACTGGAGGAAGAAGGACACATGAAAGACAAAATCAACCTTCACCAATTGGAGGAAAACAATAGATGATAGTGTAAGATACACTCAACAACATAAAAAGTAATTCAGCACTGTAGAGAGCTGCGAAGTGCCATGCCTTAAAGATGGTACTGGCTTCCACCTTCTACCTTCCCGATGGTGAGCCCTCTCTGGCGTAAACAAGTCCTTATTTGGTTAAGCCTGTTCAGCTTGTTTGCTTCCACATAAGAGCAGCCTATCTGCAGGGTCTACATGGCTCACTGGGGTTGGTCAGCACAAGGGGATTTAAGCCTGTGCAGGCATTTCCCTGAGAGGAGAAGAAGCTTGTCCAAGGATCCTGAATAAACTGCATGAAGATCTTCCCGGAGTTGTGTCTTCCTTGCTGGTCAAGGTTAGGTGCATACACAGCACCACCAGAAACTAGTAATTCTACAACAGCAAGACCTGAATACTACAACACAAATGAAGCAGGGGAAAAAATGACCCTAAGATAAAATTATGAAAATGAACAATTCCTTTAAAAAAGTACAGGAAAAGACAAATAAAAAATTGGAAGAAGTCAACAAATCCCTTAAAGACAAGAAAAGCAGTTGAACAGGTGAAGGAAGTGGTTCAATACTTGAAAAATGAAATGGAGACAATAAAGAAAACATAAACCAAGGGAACGTGGGAAATGGAAACTTTGGATAGCTGGCCAGAGAATAAAGATTCGAAAACAACCAAAAGAATAGAAGACATGGAAGACAGAATCTTGGACATTGAAGATATGGTAGAGCAAATAGATTCAACAGTCAAAGAAAATTTTAAAGCTAAAAATTCTTAAAATATGCAGGAAATCCTGGACACTATTAAAATACTTAAACTAAGAATAATATTGACAGGAGAAGAAAATTAGATCAAAGGCACAGAAATTTAATCAAAAAGCAATAGAAGAAAACTATCCCAACCTAAAGAAGAATATATCGATGAAAATAAAGAAGCTTAAAGAAAAACAAATAGTAGCTGATGGAAACAGAAGCAGACACCCACAACTAAACATTAAGCCGAACTCCTGGAATCCAGTTGCAGAGAGGGAGAAGTGATAAGAAAAGGGATCAAGACCAGGCTACAGAAACCCACATAGAGAGTTGACCTGAACAAGGGGGAGCTCATGGACCTCCAGAATGATAGTTGGAAAACAAGCATTGGACCAACTCAGATCCCTGAAAGTGGGTCTCAATTAGAAGGCCTGGGTAGTCTAAGGGACATCTGATACCAGGATGTACCCCTGGTGCACAAAAGGAATTTGGAAGCATATTCCCCATGGAGGTATAGTCCCTTAGACTAGAGGCAGGAGGGAGGGCCTAGTCCCTACTCCAAATGACTTGACAGATTTTGATGATCCCTCCTGGAAGGCATCACCCTCCCTGTAGAATGAGGGGGATGGTATAGGAGGGGGATCAAGGGGCATGGGATGTAGGGAGGAATTGATATGGAATATAAGAAAAAAATATGTGCATATATATGTATATATATGAAAAACAAATGACTTGAACTAATAAAAGGTCCCCTTGCCACATAATTATCAAAATATTAGACATTCTGGATAAAGAAAGTATACTAAGAGCTGCAAAGGAGAAAGGCAAGGTAACATATAAAGGAAGACAAATCAGAATTATACCCAATTTATCAATGGAAACTCTGAAAGTCAAAAGGTGCTTGACAAAGGTTCTGCAGAAACTAAGACCAGAGATGCCAGCCCAGACTATTATAGTCAGTAACCTTTTCACTCACCATAGATGGAGAAAACAAGATATTCCATGACAAAAGCAGATTTAAACAATACCTATCCAAAAATCCAGCTCTATAGAAAATACTAGAAAGAAAAATCCAACCCAAGGAAGTTAGCTATACCCACAAAACACAGGAAATAGATGAGACAACACTAGCAAATCTCAAATAAGGGAAACACATAAATGATACCACTAATAACAACAAAAACAAAAATGACAGGAAGTAAGAGTCACTTTGCATTAATATATCTTAGTATCAATGGTCTCAATTCACTTATAAAAATATATGGGCTAAGAGAATGGATGGGAACACAGGATCTATCCTTCTGCTGCATACAAGAAACTCAACTGCAAAGACAGACATTACCTCAGAAGCCCTCAAAGATGATATGAGAAAAACCTTTAAATAAATGGAAGGAAAGGGATAAACAAAAAAAAATGGAAGAAATAGAGGAAAAGACCAAGCCAAAAATGCAAAAAATGAACAAATCTCTTTAGGAAAGCAAGGTAAATAAAACATATGAAGGAAACAATTCATATACTACAAGACTTGAAAACTGAAATAGAGACAATAAAGAAAACACAAACTGAGAGAACACTGGAAACAGAAAAACTGGGTAAGCAATAAGTAACCTCAGATGCAAGCATAACCATCAGAGTAAAAGAAATCGAAGAGAAAATCATAGGGGCTGAAGATAAACTAGACAAAATAGATTCATTGACCAAAGAAATTCTTAAATCCAACAAATCCTTAACACAAAATATCTAGGAAACGTGGGACACTGTGAAAAGACAAAACCTAAGAATAATAGGCAAAAAGAATGAGAAGAAGCCCAGATCAAACTGCAGAGAACATAATCAACAAAATCATAGAAGAAAAGTTTCCCAATCTGAAGGGCATGCCTGTGAAAAGTACAAAGCATACTGAATACCAAATAGACTGGATCAAAAAGAAAATCTCCTTGACACATAATAATCAAAACACCTAACATACAGAATAAAGATAGAACATTAAGAGCAGCAAAGAAAAAAGATCAGGTAACATATAAAGGCATACCTATCAAAATTATACCTGAATTCCATGGTAACTCTAAAATTCAGATGGTCCTGGATTCTACAAACACTAAGAGTCCACAGATGCCAGCACAGTCTACTATACCCAGCAAAACTATCAATCACTATAGATGGAGAAACAAGATATTCCATGACAAAATGATATTTTCACAATACATATCTACAAATCCAGGCCTACAAAAAGTTCTGGAAGGAATACTCCAACCCATTGAAGGTAACTACACTCACAAAGGCATAGGCAATAGAAATCCCACTTTACCAGAACTCAAAAGAAAAAGCAAGGCAAATATACTCACAATATCACTACAAACAATAAATCTAAAACAAGCAAGAATTAACAATCAATGATCCTTACTTTCCTTCAATATTAATGGTCTTAACTCACCTATAAAAAGACACAGGCTAACAGAATGGATACAAAGATAGAGCCCATCCTTCTGCTGCATATGAGAAACACATATAAGCTTCAAAAACAGACAATACCTCAGGGTAAAGGGTTGGAAAAGATCTTCCAATCAAATGGACCCAACAAAAAAGCAGATGTAGCTACCCTAATATATAACAAGTTAGATTTCAAACCAAAAAATAAAATCAAAAGAGATGAAGAAGGTCATTTCATATTCCTCATAGGAAAACTTCATCAGTACAAAGTCTCAGTTCTGAACATCTATGCCCCAAATATAAAGGCACCCACATTCGTGAAAGAAACATTACTAAAACTCACATCTCGAAGAAGAAGAAGAAGAAGAAGAAGAAGAAGAAGAAGAAGAAGAAGAAGAAGAAGAAGAAGAAGAACAAGAACAAGAACAAGAACAAGAACAAGAACAACAACAACAACAACAACAAGAACAAGAACAACAAGAACAAGAACAAGAAGAACAAGAAGAAGAACAAGAAGAAAACAAGAAGAACAAGAAGAAGAACAAGACAAAGAACAACAAGAAGAACAAGAAGGAGAACAAGAAGAAACAGCATACATGTATAGTGGGAGATTTCAACACCCCACTCACACCACTAGACAGGACCACCAGAGAGAAACTTAACAAAGAACAAAAGTACTAACAGAAGTTATGTCCCAATTGGGTTTAACAGACATATATAGAACATTCCATCCAAACACACAAGAATATACCTTCTTCTCAGCTCCACATGGAGCCTTCTCTAAAATCCACAACATACTCTGCAACATAACAAACATCAACAGATACAAAAAAATGGAATATCACCCTGTATCTTATCAGACAACTATGCTTTAAAGTTGGAATTCAATAACACAAATTGGAGAAACCCTACAAACTCATGGAAATTGAACAATGGACAATTATACCATTCTTGGTTCAAAGAAGAAACAAAAGCAGAAACTAAAGACTTCTTAGAATTCAGTGAGAATGAAGACACTACATACCTAAATGTATAAGACACTTTGAAAACAGTGCTAAGAGGAAAGTTCACTGCACTAAGTGCCCATATGAAGAACACAGAAGATAGGTATATTAGAAAATGAACAGCACAAATGAAAGCCCTAGAACAAAAACAATCAAACTCACTCCAGAGGAGTAGACACCAGAAAATAATCAAATTGAGGGCTGAAATCAATAAAGTAGAAACAAGGAAAACAATACAAAAAATGAATGTAACAAAAAGTTGGTTCTTCAGAAAATCAACAAGATAGACAAACCTTTATGCAAACTAACCAAAATGCAGAGAGAACATGCAATTCAGCAAAATCAGAAATGAAAAGGAAGACATAACAATGGATACTGAAGAAATCCAGAAACTCTTCAGGTCACACTTTGAAACCTGTACTTAACAATATTTGAAAATTTAATGGAAATGGACAAGTTTTCAGATAGACATCACTTACCAAAATTAAAGGAGGAACTCATAAGCAATTTAAATAGGCCTATAACCCCTAATGAAACAGAAACAGCCATCAAAAGCTTACCAACCAAAACTAGCCTTGGGCCAGATGGCTTCAGTGCAGAATTCTACCAGAAATTCAAAGAAGAGCTAATACCAATACTCCTCAAATTTTTCCACACAATAGAAGCAGAAGATTCATTGACAACTCCTTTTATGAGTCAAGCCACATAAAGACAACTAAGAAAGAGAAACTACATGCCAATATCCCTCATGAACATTGATGCAAAAATACTCAAAAAAAAAAAAAACTGGCAAATCGATTCCAAGAACACATCAGACAAATCATCCACCAATTAAGCTTTATTCCAGGAATGCATGGATAGTTCAACATATGAAAATCTATCACTATAATCCACCATATAAACAAACTGAAAAATAAAAATCATGATCTCACTAGGTGCTGAAAAGGCCTTGAACAAAATCCTACACACCTTCATGGCAACAACCTTGGAGAGATCAGGGATAACAGGAATATACTTAAAGCAAACCTACAGATAGCATCAAACTAAATGGAAAGAAACTTAATAAAATCCCTCTAAAATCAGGAACAAGACAAAGCTGTCCACTGTCTCCATATTTCTTCAATATTTTACTTGAAGTTTTAGGTAAAGCAACAATATAAAAGGAGATCGAGGGGACATACATTAGAAAGGAAGAAGTCATACTTTCACTATTTGCAAAAGATATGATAGTTTACAAAAGTGACCAGAAAAAAACTCTACCAGGGAACTCCTACAGCTGATAAACACCTTCAGCAAACTGGCAGGATACTAGATTAACTCAAAAAAATCAGTAGCCTTACTATTTACAGACAATAATGAGGGCTGAGAAAGAAATCAGCAAAACATCACCCTTTTCAACAGCCACAAACATTATAAAATATCTTGGGGTAACACTAACCAAACAAGTGACAGACCTATATAGCAAGAACTCTGTGTCTTTAAAGAAAGAAACTAAAGAAGATACCAGAAAATGGAAAGATCTCCCATGCTCTTTGATAGGCAGGATAAACATAATAAAAATGTCAATCGTGCCAAAAGCAATCTACAGATTCAATGCAATCCCCATCAAAATCCCAGCACAATTCTCCACTAACATTGAAAAGATAATACTCAGCTATATAAAGTATATAAAGACTCAGGATAACAAAAACACCCCTGTACAGGAACAATACAGCAACTTCAGAAGGCATCACCACCCCTGACTTCAAGCTCTATTATAGAGCTATACTCCTGAAAACAGCTTGGTATTAGCACCAAAACAGACAGATAGACCAATGGAATCGAATTCAAAATCCTGATTTAACACACAAACTTATGAACACATGATTTTTTACAAAACAGCTAAAATTATACAAAGGAAGGAGGAAAACATCTTCAACAAATGGTGCTGGCACAACTGGATGATGGTGTGTACAAGACTTCAGATAGACCCATGTCTATTGCCATGCACACAACTTCAGTACAAATGGATCAAAGACCTCAACATAAATCCAGCCACTCTGAATCTCTCAGAAGAGAAAGTAGGAGGTTCCCTTGATCAAATAGGTACTGGATACTGCTTTCTGATCATAACATCAGTAGCACAGACACTGAGATCAACAGTTAATAAATGGGACCTCCTAAAACTGAGAAGCTTCTATAAGACAAAGGACACAGTCAACAAAACAAAATGGCAGCCCAGATAGTGGGAAAAGATCTTCAAAACCTCACATCTGACAGAGGGTTAATCTCCAAAATATACAAAGAACTCAAGAAGCTAATCACCAAAACACCAAACATAGTAAAAATAGCAATCATACCAAAATCAGTCTACAGATTCAATGCAATTCCCACCAAAATCCCAGCACAATTCTTCACAGACCTTGAAAAAACAACATTCAACTTTATATGGAAAACCTAAAATGCATGATAGCCAAAACAACCCTGTACAATAAAGGAACTTCTGGAGGCATAATGAACTCTACTATAGAACTATAGTAATGAAAACAACTTGGTGTTAGCACAAAAACAGACAGGTAGATCAATGGAATACAATTGAAACTCCTGATATTAATTCACAAATTATGAACACATTGTTTTTGACAAAGAACCTACAATTATACATTGGATAAAAAAAACATCTTCAACAAATGGTACTGGCATAACTGTATGCTGACAAGTGAAAGATTGAAGATAGATCCATATTTATCCCATGCAGAAAATTTAAGTACAAATGGATCAAAGACCTCAACATAAATCCTACCTACTAAAATGAACCACTTAGAAGAGAAAGTGGGAGGTATCCTTGAGTGAATCGGTGCAGGAGACCACTTCCTGAACACAACACCAATAGCACAAACACTAAAATCAACAATTAATAAAATGGTACATCTTGAAACTGAGAAGATTCTATAAGGCAAAGGACACAGTCAACAAGAGAAAGCAGCAATCTACACAATGGGAATAAATATTCTCCAACCCCACATACCACAGAGCTTATTCCCAAATTATACAAAGAACTCAAGAAGTTCTTCACCAAAATACCAAATAATCCAATTAATAAGTAGAGTACAGAACTAAATAGACAATTCTCAATAGAGGAATCTAAAATGGCTGAAAAGCACTTAAGAAACTGCTCAACATCCTTAGCCATCATGGAAAAGCAAATCAAAACAACTCCCAGAAACCATCTTACTCCTGTCAGAATGGCTAAAATCAAAAACACTAAAGACAGGTTGTGCTGGAGAGGATGTGGAGACTTGGGGGAACCTCAGGGCCAGGGTCAGGGCTTCCACAGTTGCCTAGGGACAGGGCCTGTGGGCTTCCACAGCGACCACAACCAGGGGCAATTGGGCTTCTATAGGGCCTCAGGGCCAAGGCCACTGGTCTTCTCCAGTGGGCCAGGAGGAGAGCCACTAGGCTTCCCCAATGAGCCAGGGTGAGCACCACTGGGCTTTTCTAGTGGGCAAGGGCTTGGTTCACTGGGCTTCCACTATGTCCCAAAGCCAGGGCCACTGGTCTTCCCCATTGGCCCAGTGCCAGGTAGCCGGCTACCTGGCTTCTCCAGTGGCCCATGGACAGGGCCACTTGGCTTCCCCAGTATGCCAGGACCATATACACTGGGCTTCCACAGGGCCAGGGCCAGGGCCAGAGCCAGGGCCACAGTTTCCCTAGGGAAAGGTTCAGGGTCACTGGGCTTCCCCAGGTCCTGAGTGAGGGCTTCCTCAAGGCCAGGGCTAGGGCCACTGTGATTCCCTGGGCCAGGGTCATTGAGCCTCTATAGTGGCCCATGGCTAGACCACTGAACTTTACCGATGACCAGGGCATGTCCATTGGGCCTCTCTACTACCAAAGGCCACGATCATTGGTCTTCTCCAGTGTGCCATGGCCAGGGCCACTGTGGAAACCCAGTGGCCCAGGGCCTTGGCTACTGTGAAAGAAGACAGAATCAGGGAAATGTCATTTAGGTGCTGAAGGAGTACCATGCTGGACCAATGCCTGTTAATTACAGCCTCGTGGCAGTATATAGATTAATAAAAATGTGTTAATTTATAAAAGAGAACTAGCCAATAATATGTCTGAGCCATTGGCCAAACAATTGTATTTTAATATTATCCTCTGAATGATTATTTCATAAGTGGCTACAGGGACCCAGCAGGGAGTGTGAAGAGAAACCAGTCCAATGGTACCCAGCAAAACAGAGAAAAAGTTCCAACTACAGGGAAAATTGTTGGAGACAGGGAAGAAAGATCTTAAGTGAGGTGGGATAATAGAACACAGGTGATATGAAGGGGAAAGGGGCAATAATGTGGAATGGTGCTTAATTAAGAGGATAAATGGGAGGAAAAAATACAGAAGAGGGTTGGAGGAGGATAGCTTACACTAAGCACTAAGGATAATTGACAATGTCATATGAAAACCTACTATTTTATAAGCTTCCTAACTAAACACTACCTCAAACACAGAAACTCTTATAAAAAGTTTAATTGGAGTTACCAGTATCTTGCATGGGATACCTTCCCTCAAGTTGTTATTCAGAGATGTCCTAGACACTTCCAAAATAATACAGGCTATTTTTGCTCTGGGATGCCATGAAAACTTGATAGTGAGACCTTAATATAAGTAAGATGGTAAGTCTTGGTCACAGGGCATGAAGAAATTAAATCGGTACTGATCAGGGAGTTCCTTCACTTTTGGGTAGCTTTCACAGTACTGGTAAGTACTATTCAGATTTTGGGAGATGAGAGAGTAAACCAAACAGTCTTACTCAGCTGTGAACCCGATGAACCGCACAAAGATTTGTCCATGGATATTGTTGTATGATGGCATAAATATTACAGCAGTAACTATCTACTTTCTGGTTGGATTTAATGGCCTCTCCACAGAAGGAACTATTATAAATATGATTATGAAGTCAGGGCAGGGGAGCTCAAAAGACCCTGAAGTAAACCTAATTCTATTTTACTAAATGGATATGGTACCCATGTCTATGCATAGACTAGGAAACTTCCAGGACTTATCAGAGAAGTTTCTTTTTGCAGTGGATAGTGGTTAATGCAGAAACTCACAACTGGTCAAAATGCAGATAATAAATAACTGTGGTCTGCTCAGTCACAAATGGGACATCTAAACCGCCATAACCAAGGCTCAGGCCATTGCAGAAGAGGAGGTGGAAAGGTTTTAAAAGCCAGAGGTCCAGAAAGACCAAAATGAAAGGGTGTCTTCTGGACATGACAAGAGTACTGTTCTCATAAACTCACAGTATCTATGACTTCCTCCACAAGCTAATCAACAGTCTACCATGGAGTAAAATGAACTCATGAATTGCTAACTGAACATGGTGATTTGAATGAGAGTGGCCCCCATAGGCTCATAAATTTGAATGTATTGTTCCTAATTGGTTCAATGTTTAGGAAGGATTATGAGTTGTACCCGTATTAGAGGAGGTGTAGCAATCAGGGTGGACTTGAGGTTTCAAAAGCCCATGCCAGGCATGGTATCTCTCATTCTCTTTCTCTGTCTGCACATTATGAATGTGAGCTCTCAGCTACTGTTCCAGTGCCATAACTGCCTGCCTGCCTGCTGTGATGTTCCCCACCATAAAGGAAGTGGAGTAACCCTCTAAATGCTTTCCTTTCATAAGTTGCCTTGGTCATTGTGACTCTTCACAGCAATAAAATGGTAACCAAAACCCTGCAGAACTGTAAATGGTTGATATCTTCAGGGAAAGGAAAGTATGCTTTTCTTTAAGGGTACTGCTTCTGTTAAAACAACTACCCCCAGTGGATGGCCTCATAACCAAAAGTTTAAGGACAACACAAATTGGAACTGATGGGTGTCTTGGTCACTCTTCAATTGCTGTGACAAGACACCTTGTCCTAGTATTTATAGAAGAGTTTATTTTGGCTTTATATTTTCAGAGGGTTAGAGTCCATGACCACCAAGAGAGTGACAGATGTTCACCATAGGTTAGCCCAGCGAGATATCCTTCAGATATATGGAACTGCAAGGCAAATTTTTGTTGTATTAGACATATATTTGTTGTAGTAGTCATAGAAACAATGTATTTGCCTAATCAGTTGTGTAGGGGTTACAAAGAGGATTCATATGAAACTTGGCACAGAACTAGCTTCACATACAATGATCATCCAAGAAATGTGAGTGTTATGGTAATTTACATTTGCTTTTATTTCAATATTGATTAGGATTTAATACTCAAACCAGCTTGACCTAATGGAGATAGCCACATACATGTTACTTCTATTAGGAAGTATATATTATAAACTTTTTTAATATTTAAGATTATATATAGAACTTTCTGCCTACATATATGCCTGCAAGCCAGAAGATGGCACCAGATCTCATTACACAGATGGTTGGGAGCCATCATGTGGGTGCTGGGAATTGAACTCAAGACCTCTGGAAAAGCAGGCAGTTCTCTTAACCTCTAAGTCATCTCTCCAACTCCAAGGATTTCATATTTTATGGTGCTATAACATTTTGGGGAGGGAAATTTTTTCTGACAAAAGACAGGCTTTCTAAAGCAAGTTAACTCATATGGGGGCATTAAAGATCTTCTTGGTGAACAGATCTTTCACATACTCTCCAAAACCTGCTTTGTTTTAATCTCCTGAATTAAGCCACTGTTTTCTCCATACAATCTGAGCACAAGGCCAGATACTAGATATAGGGCCAGATTGTAGACACTTCTGCCCTTAAACAAACTGGGCTTTTTCAAATTAGCCAATCTGAAACTGTTTACCTTGTATTGCCAGTAAAGGCCAAAGGCCTATGTTTACCTCCACCCCTTTATCTTGATAAGCTTCAGGGTTTTCCAATCATGTCCCTGTGTAGCATGCTGTACTCTTGCTTCAAGGGAAACTGTAAGCATTGGTACATTTTTCAATACTAAAGGTGCACTGCTTTATGTTGTCACTCATTTGCTTTGTACAAACTAAGTCATGACACAAAGTAATATTTAAGAACTTTGCAGAGTCTATCATCCCACCACAGAGCAGAAGCAAGTAGAAAAGGGCAGAGGCAAGCAGAACTCTATGAGTTTGAAGCCAATCTAGTCTATTCAACAAGTTTCAGGCCATCCCAGGCTACATAGTGAGACCCTGCCTCACCTTCCCTAACTGCAAGGGGGAAAAAAGCCTTTTGTCAGACATTGTCACTCCTGCCTGCAATGCCAGCACTTGGGAGGATGAGAATGAAGGTTCCACATGAGTTCAAAGCCGTCCTGAATTATAGAGTGAGACGCTGTCTCAAAAAACAAACAAAGGTACGAAAAAAGGCCAATAACAAAACAGAAACAGAAAACAAACCCAAAAATTCAAACTAACCCATCTTTGAGCTTTTGTTCACTGTTGACAAATTACATACTTTGGGTCTTTGTCATTCAAGGAAGTGAGAGAATGAAAATAAAAAACTAATTGAAACCCTTCTATTGAAAGGATCCTTTGGTTTCACATTGTGCACTCAGCTTTGACAGCAACAAGGCTTTGTTGCAGCAGCAAGACCAGGCTTCTTCTCTTGCCTGTGAGGGCTTTGCATGCCAAAACAGATGAACTGGTCATGACCTATGACTGGGAAGTCAAGGAGTATGAAGCAACCAGTGTTTTCTGAGAATTCCTTTCCTAAGTAGCCATGAAATGATCAATAGAACAGAAAAGCATGGCAGCACTCACATTTTGTGGGGCTGAAAGTCCAGTAAGTGTCCACACCAGTGATAAATTTCCAGAATTGCACAACTGACTCTGTAACAGCAAGCAGGGTGTTGGTCTGACTGCCCTAGGGAGAATGCCCTGCTGGTGTTTTATACTAAATCTTACACTGTCAGAGTACAGGAGAGCCCTTCATGTTGACTCATCCTTTAGTAATTCCATTAGCATACAGATTAACAGTTCTCACTGGGCTCACAAGAAACATGAACAGGAATGTTAGAGGTGCAGAGAGATTTCATCCTAGTTGACAGAAATAAACCAAAGTGGGATTGGTACAAGGGCCTGTCCCCTTGATTTCAGCTGTCATCAATTTCAGAATCTTGATGCTAAATGAAGAGACTCCCTCAATACACAAACCTTTAAGACAATGAAAAAGAAGCAATGGAAAATTATTGAAATGTGTGCTATACACTGCACTGATGTCACCAAGCTTAGACTCAGTGATACTTCTTTATAACAGCAAAAGCATACCATGGGGTTCTGAATTAATGACCTTCTGATAGGCACAGCTAAGAGATATGATGCCTGTGGCTTGGGATACATCTCTTGTTTTTCTCTATGTTTGCTGAGTTTCTTCTTATATGTCTGCTCACATTTTTTTCTTTCTTTCTTCCTAATAAAAGCAAGGACCTTTTTATTATTATATATATATATATATATATATATATATATATATATATACATGTATATATAATTTTTATTTAAATTAGAAACTAGCTTGTTTTACATTTCAATCACAGTTCTCACACCCTCCAGTCCTCCTCTGCCCCCCCCCAACAATCCCCATTCTAAAGACTGTCATATCATTGGGATTGGGGCGGCCTGGGCCCTGCGCCTGCTCACATATCTTGTCAACTCAATTTGCATTTTTTACTGCACCTTTTGAGTGCAGAGATTCCTCAATTACACAATTATCCCAAGTTTCCTTTTACATGTTTACTCTGGGAAGATGTTTAATGCCCTGACAGATAGCTAGTTTCTTAGAGGTTCTCCCTCTTATGTAGGCAGTTCCTAAAGCTTGGATGTTCTCCTTACTTCTTGCCACACAGCTGCCATATTCCTTTCAATAGGAAAAGTAACATGCACACTCAATGATTCTGCTTATACTATCTATAAATGACTCACTGGAACCAGATGGTGGTTAGTGTTTAAACATTTAATTCTACCATCACTTTGAAAGTTCTTATTGGTGGCCTGGGAACCCTTATCAATTATTTGATCATGTTAATTTGTTGGTTGGTCGAATTTTCAGGAAGAAGTCACTCTGGAGATGGCTGCTCTGGCCTCTTAAAACTCTCAGTAAATTTAAACATTGAGACAAAAACGATACCTGTAGGGTCATGCAGTGGCTTCTTGTCAATTAGAAGAACACCCCTTCTTCCAGAGAATGAACTGCTGGAAGATGTCCCCTATATGACCCATCTAGGGGGAAAAAAACCTTTGGGAAGGAATAGTTTCTTATAAAGCATGAAGCTTTGTAAGTGAATTCTGGATATGATTTTAGACCTATTCCTATCTGCTCTGTAGATGTGAGAGGAGAATTGTTCAGAGAAAGCTCCAAAAGGAAGCTTGGGGCACTCTAGGTTCTATAACTTAGTTTTATTTTATCAAGACATGTAACCAAGATCATTACTAGCCAAGATTAGTCTCAGTGGTAGACCACTTGCTTGATAAGCATAAAGATGTCTAAAACCCTGTGTTCAACCTCTTTAAAAACAACACACACACACACACACACACACACACACACACACACTTATTACCAGCTTACAACGTCATTTCAATTAATATGGATGATTGCCCTTTGAGGAGGAAATGGAAGCTGAGTGTAAGAATCTTGACAATATAAGATTTTAGCTTTATCCCAACATTTTTCTTGGTATTCATTATCCTCACTCCCTGATTTATTTCTCCCCATACCCCTCTGGCTGACATTTTGTTCTTCATTTTTATGTGTTTTTTGTTAGTTCCTCTTAAATAAAATGTAAACTCTGTGGATTTTTATCCACAACTGTGTGCCCACAGTGGAGCTCATTCAATATTTACTAAGTGAAAGATCTGTTAACATGGGAGGACACTTGTTTTCATACCAATCTATTTCTGCAAATAGCCTTTAATGCTAAACAGTATCATACTTAAACAACCAAAAACAACAAGAACCGATTGTTTTAGGCTTAAGAAATATTTTAGATACATGCTACAAGTAAAGACAGGGTTTTAATCAAACATCTTTTACCTTGAAGCTCACACATAGTAAAAGAAGAGAAATTCTAAGCTAATAAATGTTTTTTTTTGTTTTTGTTTTGTTGTTGTTGTTGTTATTGTTTTTTGTTTTGTTTTGTTTTTTCAATCGAGTAAAATTATTCTTTGCCTTTGAAAGAAGGCTTATTTGTAGTTGGTTTCTTTCCTTCCTTCCTTTCTTTCTCTTTCCTATCTCTTTCCCTAACCTGATGCTGCTAATATTTCTTCTGCTTCTCTCTCTAAGTGACATGGATATCACTTCACTTTCCAGACTGATCTTAAACTACTGTGTTAAACAGATTGTCATGTGTCAATTTCTCCAGTAACTGGGACCACAAGCATACACCACTTGGTTAATGACTGATACCTTTGATAATTCAAATAAAATTATCAATTCCTGGTATGTTTTGCTATTAATTTCTACATGGAAATCCAGGGCAGTTTGGTAAAGTTTCTATGTGGAAGTGTCCAGATCACAGAGACTAGATATAATTTCAAAATGAATGTTTCATATCTTTAAAATTACAAGTAAGTTTCCGTTTCTCTTCTAGAATAGTTAAGAGCTGAATGTTTTGACTCACTTTATCTTGGCTTGTTAAGAACTGGCTTTGGACCAAATGGGAGCCCGAAGACTGGGAAAAAATTTTTACCAATCCTACATCTGACAAAGGGCTGATCTCCAAAATATACAAAGAACTCAAGACACTAGTCAACAAAACACCAAATAGCCCTATTAAAAAATGGGGTACAGAATTGAAGAAAGAATTCTCAATAGAGGAAATCAAAGAGGCTGAAAGACACTTAAGAAAGTCTTCAACTTCCTTAGCTATCAGGGAAATGCAAATGAAAACAACTTTGAGATACTATCTTACTCCTGCCGGAATGGCTAAAATTAGAAACACCAATGACAACTTATGCTGGAGAGGATGTGGAGAAAGGGGAACACTCTTTCACTGCTGGTGGGAGTGCAAACTTGTACAGCCATTTTGGAGATTAGTATGGCAGTTCCTCAGGAAAATGGGAATTAGCTTACCACAGGACCCAGCAATTCCACTCTTAGGTATATACCCAAATGACCCACATCCATGCAACAAAGACATGTGCTCAACTGTGTTCATAGCAGCATTATTTGTAATAGCAAGAACCTGGAAGCAACCTAGATACCCCTCAACTGAAGAATGGATAAAGAAGATGTGGACCATCTCCACAATGGAATACTATTCTGCAGAAAAAAAATAACAGAATCTTAAAATTCGCAGGCAAGTGGGTAGAACTTGAAGAAACCATCCTGAATGAGAAATCCAGTCACAAAAAGAGGAACAGGGTATGTACTCATATATGGATTTTAAATGTAGAGCAAAGGATCACCAGCCTATAATACACACCACCAGTTGAACTGGGATACAAGGTGTATTCTAAGAGATTCATATATGGTCCCTCACAAAAAGGGGAAGAGACAAGTCCCCCAGAGCATATGGGAAATGGGGGGGGGCAGTGAATGGAGAGAGAACTAGGAGAAAAAAAGGGGAGGAGAGGAAAACATGTGTGACTAGATAAAATGAGTCAGGGTGGGAGAGGGGAGGACATAAAAGAGGGAGCCATTATTGGTTTGAAAAGAAAACTGAACCTAAAAAAAGGTCTAGAGAAGTACAAGACTGACTCCAACTAACAATTCGAGCAACCATGGAAAGGCTACCATAAATGCCCTTCCCTGATAGTGAGATCATCAACTAAATTATCCACCAACATGGAGCCCCCCTCTAGTACTTGTTGGAAACAGAAGCAAACACCCATAACCAAACACTGAGTCGAACTAGAATCCAGAGGCAGAGAGAGGGGACAAGACCAGGTTGCAGAAACACACAAAGACAGCTGACCTGAACAAGGAGGAGCTAATGCCCACCCCCCACCAGACTGATAGCTGGGAATCCAGCATGGGGCTGACTCAGACCCCCTGAATAGGGGTCTCAGCTAGAAGGACTGAGCAGTCTGGGGGACCTCAGACAGTAGAAACAGGATCTATTCCTGGTGTACAAAAGGACCTTGCAGACACATCCCCCATGGAGGGATACCCCATTTACCCAGAGATAGGAGAGAAGTCCTAGTCCCTACTTCAAATGACTTGACAGATTTACATGACCCCACCTGGATAGCATAGCCCTACAAGTGGAATGGGGTGGGGGGATGGGAGGGGAGGGTGGCCAGGGTGCATGTCACAGGGGAAAGAGAGTAAGAGATAAGGAGGGAGGGGGGAGGGAGGGAGGGAGGGAGGGAGGGAGGGAGGGAGGGAGGGAGGGAGGGAGGAGGAAGAGAAGGAAGGAGGGAGAGAGGGAAGGAGGGAAGGAAGGAGGGAGGGAGAGGAAACTGGGATTCTCATGTAAAATTTTTAAATTATATTATTAATTAAAAAAAAAGAAAGAGGAAAAAAAAACTAGCTGGAGAGAAGGGATTAAAAAAAAAAAAGAACTGGCTTTGGGCAGAATGCTGTAGTGCCTGAAACTGCTAGAACAAAGGGAGCATTTAGAGACTTCTCTGCCTTCCTGGAATTCACACAATGAATACTATGGTGAGTTCAACACTAACTGATGACATTCCATTTGTGTTTAGAGAAGCCTGGCAATGGGAAACTGGTTTTTTTGTTTTGTTTGTTTTTGTTATTTTTCTTTCCCTCTTCCTGGTTTACCAGAAGCAAACTAAGTTAAAAATGTTATTTGCTTTAATGAAATGATTTACTCTTGTGCAACATTAAGTTGTGTCAATCAAGCAAATAAAGGAAGAAAGTCTTATTTATAAAATTGCTTGTTCCTGATTTCATTTCATTTCATCTCAGTCTCCAAGTCAGGAGAAAAATGAACTTTTTGCTGCTTGGTACTTTTCTACTTTTGTATACTCCCCTAGCCTGGACAAGAGATAGACATTATTACATAGGAATTATTGAAGCAGCTTGGAACTATGCTTCTGGCAATGAAGAAAAGAAACTTATTTCAGTTGACACGTAAGTCACTACTCTTTGTTTTTTATGGGCCAAATTTATAAATTATCAACTTAAAAAATGAAGCCAACAACAAAAGTGTATCTTTAATTTATTAAAAATAGAAACTGCTAAATTGACTTGACAAACCAATACTTTTACTGGTTTCCTTTTTGTTCCCTAGATTTGTTACTATGAAGCTGTCCTGCTCCTTTCCTATAGCTCCTAGGGAACTGTGCTGGTCTCTCACTCTTTCCTGTGGATAGTCATTCCTTATCTATATTCCAAATGTACTCTGCCTCTAGATGCAGATGATCTTTTTAAAATTCACTATATAAAATGTTCCTAATGGTGAAAGCAGAGAATTTTTAATCATTCAAAATATAGAACATAAAAATAAAATACAACTTAAATATGATTCTGCCTAATAATTGTTGGGAGTTTTGGGACATTGAATGAATGGTTCTAATCTCTCTCTCTCTCAGTTGTCTGAGTTCTAATCTATAAAATGAGACAGCAAGCACTGCTAACAGTGCCTGCAAATCTCTTAGCACAGCTCCACACACACACACAACACGTAACATAAGAAATGTTATGTTCTTATTATGAGGTCCTGATAAAGCACCATGGAATTTAAGTCTTTGTGTTTTAGTTGCTGTATATCAAGCAATATTATCTATACTGAAGAATAGCAGAGTCTCTTTGAGGTTTATCTAAGTTGAGATCACCACTTTTAATATTATCTAAAAATTTATCACCAAATGGAAACTTGGTATTGAAACAAATATTTACTACACTATCTAATGTATTAGAATGGCAAGAGATGATAGGGGAGGATGGAGGGGGGGTGAGGGAACTGGGATTGAGATGTAAAACAGCCTTGTTTCAAATTTAAATTTAAAAAGAAGAAAAAAAATAAGAATGGCAAGAGAGCTCATATGAGCCAAATGACCAGCTAATGATAATATCAAATATTATTTTACTAACCTAGTGATGTTCTGCAAGAAAAAGTTCTGAGTCAATAACTGGCCTCAAAGACAACATAATAAAACTTGTGTGTTTTTGGATGTTTTGGGTTTTTTGGTTGTTTGTTTGTTTTTGTTTTTTTAAGCCTGATTTGGAGATAGTATTCTCTTCACAATAGTCGGACATATTTTTAAGTATCACTAGAAGCCTGGTTTTGTATAGTTCATTGTTTCCTGATTAAGTACCATGTAAATTATGTAGTATTTACTTCTAAGGAAAGGGGTCAGAACTGGATTGTGAGTAAACCTCTGTGGTAGAGTGCCTACCTAGCAAGTATGGGTTCAAAGCCATAGGTTTAGTTATCAGCAACACACATACACGCACACACACACCTAAGTTAGTTAAAACAAAGAAAAATGCTGTTCTACTCAATACTCCATCTACCCATGCCATTCTTTAAAATAAAAAATAAAGCCAGTCTGTTGAGTAAAAACTACAATGTACTGGCCATTTTCAAATGTGATAATCTCCAAGTATGAGGAAGTAGAAGGATAAAGAGGGTTGGTAAGAACTTCAGGGTGTGGTTTCTTGGTTTCAAATATTCTAATGGCATGTCTGTTCCAGCTAGGAAATTCAGGGAAGATAATCTTTCTTACTACATTATTACTTAATAGGGACACTCAAGGGTATTCAGAAGGAAAACTGGACATTTTCTGTTCAGTTCAGCTTTCTTAGCATTGCTGTACTGTCTCCTGTGACTTTCCCATCAACTTATAATCTATAAGTTTTCTCCCTCAGCTATGTGAACCATGACTGGAGCTTTAGTAACTGCCCATGTTGTGCTGAACTTTACCAGAGAAGCACGGTAGCTACTTTTTGTTCCCTCCTGTGTCTTAAATCAGCAGTATGTGAATCCATGAAGCATGGTAGAATGTCACCAGACCCGGTGTTTCTCCTTGTGTTAAAGGACAAAGCAAAGCATAAATAAATAAGAAGGAGAATAAGTTGTGAAAGAGCCTTGAAATGAGTGTCAGGTAGAGAACTAGGCTGAAGTCAGATGCTGAAGTAAAGGTCTGGGATAAGAAAGAAAAACATATATTTGAAAGGCAGGAACTTCCTGTGCTATGACAACTGCTTGGCCACACATGTGTGTGAGACAGAAGACACTAAGTAAATACTTGTGCAAGGTTAGTAGAAAGGCAGAAGAAATTTATAAAGGAAGAAGAAGACAGGGCATATTATAAAAGTTTTTTCTTGTTCCTAAGTGGAGAAATTCACACTGTAGAATGAATCAGGCAACAGAATAAAATAGGAAAGTGGGTCTAGATGGCCTACTAGAGCTAGTGAAACTGAAAAGAAGAGTAGATGTTAAAGGAGAAAATGGATAAATTATTTTTACTCTGTTTTGTTGGTTAGGAAAATAGACTTATCTCTTTGGGATAAGTTCCAATGTTATTTATTTCTAATAAAGTTAAATCAAAAGTAACATCCTTACTCTGTAGTCAGTGCTGCCACTTCCAACAACATATTAAGATTCTAAAACTTATCTTAAAATAGGTAATTTACATTTAAATAGTTCTTATAATAGGTAATTTATATTTAAAGAACCAAAATTTATATACATAAAAATAGCTAGACAACCCAATTGTGTACTTGGGGTCATGGCCAGGATTAAATATGCATTGAATAGTTGGATTATTACTGTATTCAATAACAATAGTAATATTTACATTGTCTTTTGATTACTTTTGTTTTCTGGTGACCTGTAAGAAGCTAAGAGTTCTCTAAATCCAAGGAAACCTTATCATAAACCCCTTTACAGTTAATTTTACAGACTTTGGTTTAGGAATTGTGACTTTTCTAACATGTTGCAAACACTGATACCTAGTTTTATAGACTGTTGTACTTGAAGGTTAGATGGTAAAATAATGATGTCACATGAGCATCTTAATGACTAGGAACAAACAAAAGCTCAAATTCTGACCAAAGAAACAGGCAACAAACTATGACTATACTGTCCAACAGTACAATTAGAATTATGCTAATCTTGATACTACCTAATATAAAAGTGTTAATCTTTATTATTATTATTATTATTATTATTATTATTATTATTATTATCATCAGGGTAAAAGGTTACTTCTGAAATAAGCTCTATTGTAAGCAAATGGAGATAACTGATTTTAGAGAGAAAAAATTGCAACAAAAGCAACATTTTACATAAACACATTTGGTAGCACATGCCTTTGATCTCAGCTCTCTGGGGGCAGAAGCTGGAGGAAGATCTCTGTGAGTTCCCAGTTAGGCTGGCCCACAAAGCAAGATCAGAACAGCTAGGACTACCCAGAGAAACCCTTTCTCAAACACAAATAAACAAAAACAAGAACAAAATAAATGAAACAATAGAACACACACATTGTATTTTAACAAGTTTACCTGCCCATTCTGTCAATCATGGATTGAGTTTCCTAACATCTTAGCAGTTCACTGAGTTGCAAAAGACTCTTGTTTCCAGAAGCAACATTAAGAGACTACATTTGATTAATTAAAGTGGAAGTTTTCTAACTAGATATTAGTACATTTCTGATTGGTTAGATCCATGTTTCACTTTACCATTTACTGTCAGACATGTTCAACTTGCACTCCACAGGCCATACATACCTTTAGAGAACAGCTATGAAAGATGCCCAACACATATGTAGATGGCAATATCATATTGTAATGTCAAGAGCTTGGACCTTTTACACTGAGTTATTTTTTGGTTTGATTATATAGGCACCCAAGTTACTGAGCCTGGGTCAACTCAGTGGCTTAACAATTAATTATTTTAATGCTCCTTCAAAATTAATTTTAAAAATTTAAAGGACTACATGGTTAGTGTCAGGTCCCAATGAAACCCAGGACAAATGGCTTACTCTGCTATTAGTATGCCAAAAACACAAAGCAGACCTATAGGTTCTCTCAGTACCTGTGGCTCCCCTATGTTCTTCTCATCTCTGTCTCTTTGCCTAAACCTCTTCATCCCAGAGATTTCCTTTCCCTTCCCCCAACTTCTATTTCCTATGTAATCCAGCCATTTCAGCTCTGTCTCTTGATTCTCTTGGCTCACTCTTAGACTCTGCCTTCTCAGCTCTACTCTCTTTCTGTCTTGCTCTATTTGATCTCTCTCCTCTCATGGCCTGGTTCAGTCTGTACTTTTCCAGATGTCTCTCTTTTTTTGTTTTTTATTTGATATATATATATCAAATATATATATATCAAAATATATATATATATATATATATATATATATATAAGCTTGTTTTAAATGTCAATCCCAGTTCCCACACCCTCCCTTCCGCCCCTGTTTTCCCCACCAACCCCCATCTTATCCCCTTTCTGCTCTCTAGGGATGGTGACAGTCTTTAGAGTCTGTCTATCATTTAGAGCAAGGCCTAGGCCCTCCCACATGTGTCTAGGCTGGGAGAGTATCCCTTTATGTGGAATCAGCTCCCAAAGTCCATTCCTATACTAGGGATAAATACTGATCCACTACCAGAGGCCCCATAGATTGCCCAGGCCTATTAACTGACACCCATGTTCAGGGGGTCTGGGTCAGTCCTAAGCTTGTTTCTCAGCAATCAGTCTGGAATCCATGAGCTCTCCCTTGTTCAGCTTGGTTGTTTCTTTGGGTTTCTCCAGCCTGATCTTGACACGTTTGCTCATCACTCCTCCTTGTCTGCAACTGGGTTCCAAGAGTTTGTCTCAGTGTTTAGCTGTTGGTGTCTGCTTCTGCTCCCATCAGCTACTAGATGAAGGCTCTAGGATGGCATATAAGGTAGTCATCAATCTCATTATCAGGAAAGGGCATTCAAGGTAGCTTCTCCACTATTGCTTAGATTGTTAGTTGGGGTCATCCTTGTAGATCTTTGGACATTTCCCTAGTGCCAGATTTCTCTTAAAACTTATAATGGATCCCTCTATTATGGCATCTCTTTTCATGCCATCCTCTATTCTTTCCTTGACTCAATCTTCCTGCTTCTTCATGCCCATCTCTCCTCTCCTCTTCCTCCTGATTCCCTCTCCCCTCCCCTACACCCTCCATGCTCACAATTTGCTTGGGAGATCTTGTCCCTTTCCCCTTCTCCAGGGGACCATGTACGTCTCTCTTAGGGTCCTCCTTGTTTCCTAGCTTTTCTGGTGGTGTCAGATGCCCCTGGTTGTACTCTCCCTCATGTCTACACTAAGGCTCTACTCAACCTACCTAAGAGCATTTATGTCATCAAGTTCATTCAGTGAGTTTGAGACTAGTCTGAGGTACATGAGACTCTGCCTCAAATTTTTGTTTTTAAATCTTTCCAAGAGTTACAAAATTTGACTAACACTTATTTGAAAAATCCACTTACAATGCCCCACTCTCTGAGGTTGCCAAATAAGAATAACAAGCAGTGGCTCACAAGGAAAGGGTACTTCATACAGGACAGCCTCTATGGACACACTAATTAAACAACCTCACTTGCTATAACAATTTCCATTTCTCTGAATTACGAAGATTGGTTTGCATTGTATTCCTGCTGTGCTCGAAGAGCTTAGCTAATTTTGGTGTATCATTCACTGAGACTTGTGATATATGCCCCTGGGGGAGTAATAGACCATTTTTTTATGATTTCTGTGTGTTAGTGAAAATATTTCTGAAGTGTCTTGCAAAAGATTTTCTTCCCTAATCTCTACAGTCTGTGGGTAGGATGAGACTCCACATACAGGATCAGCGTTTTAATCAACAGCATCACTAGTCTGTGTGGGGCTGGAGAGGCTAGCTGTTATGGGCTTGCAGAGGCTAGCTAGAACATTAGAAGCTGCAGAGATGAAGGAAATTCTGTGTACTGTTGCTAACTGGAAGTTGGAAAGATTACTCCAAAAGCATATGGGCAGGATTAAAGACCTGGGACAGGCCCCCAGACATCAGCCACACACAAAGAGTAATTTGAATTCTACAGACTAAAGACACAGAATTGTATCTACAATTTGGCTGATTCAGGAAGTGGATTTTTCCACAAGGCTTCAGGGAGTGCCCAGTCTGGCATCATCTTGATTTCAGTGCTGTAATGTCCAGGGCAGTGACCACAGACATGATCTGTCAGACCATGACTCATTCAACTGTGAGTTATAAGCAGGTATTACTTCATGTGGCTGTGTGATGATTTGTTATGCAGTAATGAAAACCTAATGAAGCATTCCAACAAGTGAAGTTAAAACTCTTCTAAATTAGGAGATTTTAGTACCCAAGATAAGAATAAACCAAAACCACTTCATTGAATTCTGAACTTTCCAGTGGAACAGTATTATTAACTAATGGTAGTAGCATTAATGACAAATTATCTGTCATTGAAAACTCATTTCTGATTCTCAGTTTGCCAGAAATTATAGGAGTAAGCTCCTTTTGTTCTTTAAAAATGAAAAGGGGGGCTAAAATAGGAAGTATGATTGCTGGGAGAGAAACCTGTTTTCTATTATGAGTAGAAAGGATTACAGTTGCCAGCAAGAAGGACTGAAAATAAATGTGAATAATTTGTTTGATTCAAAGACCAAGGATAGTAGACTCTGTGGTTGAATATGTGACTGGCACTGTTCTGACAAGCTTCCACTAGGTGAGTGACCCTTTGTCCCCAAGCCATGAGTGGCCCCCTGACATTCCTTTGAAGGACAGCATCATAAGCAGACTTCCCCGGAGTTAGATATTTCTCAATTTGGTAAGGGAAACTTTTCACAATGACCAGGTCAAATGGAAAAGCCAGTTTGAGATATATTCAAATGCAAAATCTTTGAGTATGTTCTTTTTGAGTCGATCAATTTTTATTTTAAAGGACATTTTCATGAATATTCCAACCCCTCAAAAACTTTGTCTAGAAAAAAAAAGTCACAAACCTAAGGCAGAGCATCCTGTTTTAAGAAATGAGTAATAAAACACTAGTGCAGTAGATGCATTTTGACAAGCAGACACCTATTAAAGTATAAGGGAATGGAATGGATTCCTGGGTGCTGTAGAGAGTCACATTAGGGAAAACAGATGCATATGGTGTTTCAACAAAGCCTTAAGGACTAGAGAGCTGCTTTGAATCTAGGACCATGGTGGATTAGAATCTCTGCTTATCAAACCACAGAGACAATTTATGGTTTAGATGTTCAATACTAGCTGTGCTGATATACTTTTTATGATTTATTAAATTTTGCCTTAGCATTCAGAAAGCAAAGTCAGCCTCAAGCCATAGAGATCAGGTAGTGATGGTACACACCACTACCCAGGACTCAGGATTAAGAGGCACACAGATCTCTGTTCAAAGCCACCATGACCTACATAAGAGGGAAAAGTGGTAGAGCTCATGCCTTTTTATCCCAGTTCCTATGATCACAAGCTTTTAATCCTAGCATTAGGGAGGTATTTAAGACAGGAACAGGGTCTCAGAGCTGGGATTCATTGTCCAGCCACTCTGAGGATAGGAAGACATTGAAGTCTCAGCAGTATCCAGCCACACTGAGGAGAGCATAGCAGTCTGGGGTTGTAGTCTGAGGTTTGCTGAAACCAGGATCACCTTTAAGTCTAAGGTACAATAAGAGCTAGTGGCTGGCTGCTTTGCTTTTCTAATCGTCATCTTGAAACTTGAATCCCAGTATCAGTCTCTGGGTCATATATTGATCACACTACAAGTAGCTCAGAGTTCTTTTGGCTGTATGAGAAAGGAGACATCAGCTGCAGCTGGTCCAGACTTTGTTCTCTGTAGACCCTTCTTAATGCAATCGACCTTTGACCTCAGGGGTCTTCAGTGCTGCACAGCCTAGCTACTATTTAAGCATGTATTTATTAAAACCCCTTGTGTCCACACTAATTCTGTGGGTTTGGCGTAGAGTTCACCCCAGTGTTCTGATCTTTATTCATGTATTTCTTAAAGTCTCTAAGCTGCCTCCATTTTTTTTCTTCTGCTTTGCTTTAACAAAATGGGAAGCATATAACAATTATAAGGTAATACAAGCAGGACACAGTAAAGCAAGTATTTTCAGTAGGAGTTTACTGTTTCACAATTGGTGTGTTTTTAACTGCTTTATTTTTCTTGCTTCCAGTATAACAATCACATCAAGATGGGTTTGAAGGACTAAGAAATACCATCTCCATCATTTTTCAGTGTACAATTCTGCTTTCTTTGAGAGTCCTAGTGTTTATACAATCAGTTGTCAACATATGGGTGTCTCTGAGACTGTCACTCTAGAAGTCCTTAGTCAATCCAGAAAAATGTGGCTCTTTTACTATCTATTTCTTGCTCCCGCTGCCTAAATCCAGCCCCAGGATCACTGCCAAGTGGCGGTGCTCTCTGACCCAGGTCCATCTATACAGCTACCACATGCAGATATCTGGTACCGCCATGCCACCAGCTAAAACAGAAACTTCCATATTTCTGTCTCACAATATCAAGGAACTCCACCCCCTATGCACTGGTTGCTCTCATCATCTTGAACTTTACAGTTTCCCACAAGCTCAAGGTGGCTGCCTGCATCAGAATACACTAGCCTGCTGGTTAAAAAAAAATGAAGGTACCTGTGCTCCACTCCCCTCCGCCCCCAATCAGAATCATCAAACTGAAGCCAGGAATTTACTTGTGCATTACATAGTGCATTAGTAGATAATTATTAAGGTTATCATTTACAAAACATGAGGCTAGAGCCCTAGACTTTTGAAAAATCACATTTTCAACTTTTGTAGCAATTCCAGGACCTCTAACCATCCCCATTTTTGTCTTGAATGTGAGAAGAAAAATGTATCTGAATCTTGCTAAAGAGCTCTCAGCCCAGAGACCATGACAAAATTTACTTTTCAGTCAGGTTATCCTGCTCTGTGGTAGTTAAGTGGACTGTGGTGAATGAAAACTGATGGGCTATAGCAGACAATCACATACATAGTACAAATGCAAGACCTTGGTTGTGGAAGACCTTACTAAAACCAGGATTTAGCTGAGTCCTTTGAAATACTTGCATGGCACTGTTCACAAACTGATCCACTGAAAACTAACTTTGTAAGTTCAGCGTGTGAGAACCAGTTCAAGTGTAAATGTCAAATAAACTCCCCCCCCACCAAGTTTCTTCTTTATTGTTTTTCCTTCCTAGTTCTATTTATTATGTTGACATATTTAGGAGAATTTTCAAATTATTATTTGGCATTAATCAGAATGCAAGCATTCAATATGAAGTATCTATGATAGTCAAGGATTAAACTCATACAGATTACATATCACTTCTAGAACTCCTAAAAGATAGAAAACGATAGATTGGACTGTGGAGAAAACTCAATGGGTAATATACTTGCTGTATAAACCTTCCGATCTCCAACACCCAGGTAAAACAGGGCACCCCTGGCAGATCAGAGGCAGACCACCTCTGGAAGTAGGTGTTGGTTAGCTCTCTGGCCAGCTGAAATGGGTAGTTCCACTTCAGTGACTTTGTTTCAAAAACAAAGTGGAAAGTGATGAAGGAAGGTCCTAACATGAATCTCTGGTCTCCACATCCATACCACAGGTGGATGTGCACTCGTACACCAATGCACATTCAAGTGTACTTGTGCACGCACACAACACACTCAAATCAATAATTTGAAAGATAAAATTGATTCTGTTCCACTCGTTTTTATTTTATTTTATTTTTGGTACCATGATTTTGCAAGGTCCTTATAGGTGGTTCTCTTCCATGCTTCTGATACGAAACATCTCATGAATTAAAATAGAGACAATCGACAGCTCTCCTCTTCATCTTTAGAAGTGCTCATACAACAGGCAAAGGCTGAATGTTGATGTGATCATTGATTCTCCTAAATTCTAATGTTATTTCCAGAAATGAAAGCTTCTGGTGAAAGTGTCTTTTCCTTTGCAGGGAACAGTCCAATCTGTATCTTCAAAATGGCCCAGATCGTATTGGAAGCACATACAAGAAGGCCCTTTACGTTCAGTACACAGATGGCACCTTTGGGAAGACTATAGACAAACCAGTCTGGCTAGGCTTTCTAGGCCCTATTATCAAGGCTGAAGTTGGAGATAAAGTTTATGTTCACTTAAAGAACTTTGCCTCTAGGCCCTACACTTTTCATTCACATGGGGTAACTTACCACAAGGAGAATGAAGGTAAGTTCAGTGTGTACCTTTAACTTCTAAAATTGGCATCTTTAGATAGAACATGTAACCATGCTTTTAACACCAATCTATTTTATAATGGGATTTGAACTCATCACAATAAGTGCCTTATTTCTTCTAGTTATGTGACTTTCTGTAGTGGGAATGCCACACATGCAAAAATGGACTAGGTACTGATAGAGCCACAGCTGGACCAGGAGTACTTAATTCCTCATCTAATAGAGGAAGAATAGGAGAAATGGACAGCTTAGAGGAGGTATGAAGCCAGAGGAAAGAGAAGGATTCAGCAAGGAGGCTGTCTTATCTTTGGAATTCTTCCAGTGATCATACTGTGGCTGCTATTACCTTCCATCCTGCATTCCTATAAACTGCAGCCCAGCTAAGGTGGCCTGAATAATCTCATGCACCAGCCATGCAGCCTGAAGACCTGTGTTCAGTGCCTGGATCTCATGTGGTGAAAGGAGAACACTGACTTTCCCAGGTTCTCAGCTTACCTCTCTCTACACATGCACTACAATGTGTACTCTCTCTTTCTTTATCTCTCTCTCTCTCTCTCTCTCTCTCTCTCTCTCTCTCTCTCTCTCTCTCTCAGAATGAATGTAAAATAAATTTAAAATTTTAAGGAGGTAAATTTTTAGAAAAGTGAATGTTTGATGTTGTGTCTTTTTTTTTTTTTTTTTTTTTTTTTTTTTACTGAAGAAGCATGGACTTTTGAATATCTACACTAGATAGAACACAAAGAAATTTAAAAAAAAATGAGGCTTCCTAAGTCTTGCATGATAAACCAGTGAGTTGAACTGGTTTTACTTGTAGGAGCCTGACAATGCACAGGTAGTGATACTAAATAAGAGCATCATGTAATATCCTAGGGGAAGAAAGGGCTGCCATGGAACACTACTCCCTGAGGTACTACATGAGCCTTCATTCTCTGGACCGAATCTTGTGAGAGTCTCCTGTGGGTAACCACAGCTGCTCTGATTGCAAAATTGCAAGGGTATTTCATGACAAGAGGACAGAGTTCCACATTACACCATCTCTTTTATGTTTTTGTCTGAACCAAATGGTTCTACTAATAGTATAACAATTGGCTATCATGTGTTTTCTTTTTAACAGCACCATGGTATATTAGAATTAATGCTGACTTTCAAGAGATAGTATTAAGCTTATGTTTGTAAAAAGGAAAAGTTCTCATTTTTTAAAGATACATGCTCAGATATTTATAAACTTAATATGTCTAGAATTTGGTTTAAAATAATTTCATATGGCTAAAAAATAAAGTTGAGTGGAGCTATGGAAAAAAATAAAACAAGAAATCTTTCAGTTTACCATTGTTAAATCTGGGTTTATAGGTATACTGAAATCCATTAACACTTAAAGGAAGACAGAAGTTCATTTCAACTTGCACATGTTTGAAAATTTCTAAAGTTAAGTGTAAATGTTTCACATTCTATAATTTCTACACATATACACATACACACACAAATCAGATATTATATGAGAAGTTTCAATTATTTGAGAGGATGATTTTTTTTTGGCTTACTCTTTATACCATGACCTCCAGGTGAACACTTTTCCTTAAATTACAAAAGTTACAGTCATCTTGAAATATCTACTATGCATAACTAAATCAATTACCAAATTAATAGTAATTATTTTTATGAGGCTTATGGGATCCCTAGACATGAGCCTCTTGTTTCTTTTTCTGTGTTTTCAGATAGGATATTATTGAATGTCCAAAGGGCACACACTAGGTGTTGAGAACCGACTATTCCTCCAACTATGTTCATATGTACTCACTTTCAAACTCCATTACATGTGCTTTCCAGGGGCTCTCTACCCTGACAACACCACAGATTTTCAAAAAGCAGATGACAAAGTGTTTCCTGGAGAACAGTATTTGTATGTGCTGAATGCCAGTGAGCAAAGTCCTGTTGAAGGAGACAGCAATTGTGTGACCAGGATTTACCACTCCCATGTTGACGCTCCAAAAGATATTGCATCAGGACTCATAGGACCTTTAATACTCTGTAAAAAAGGTATGTTTTTTCAGTGCTCACAGTATGAGAGACAGGTAGAAGGCAGTTTGTTTGTTTTCTTTTTTTCCAATAGTTTTTTAAACTATAAGTTATTTTATGTTGCAGTTGAATAGATAGACAGTAAGAGTAAAAAAAAAAAAACAAGGAAGTAGAATACATGATTGGAATTGATGACATTGAAAGATGGAATAAACCTTTAGAGGAAAATGCCAATAAAGCTAAAATAAATGATATCAGCTCTCTGTGGGATAGGTTTGCTAGGCATAACTTCCAACAATGATGTTACATGGAGATACATTGCTTTACCATGTGTGTCTACCTCAATGACACTCCCTAGCAATGGCTATAATTGCTTGCATTATATTGCTAAGTATAATAATAGTATATTTATTCCTCACATCATGAAGACAGCATAACTCAAGAGATAGAAATGTAATATTTATTAGACCAATAGTTACCTGAAAAGCCTTCTTGTGTTGGTTTGTGGCTATATGTGTGTTTAAGAAGATATGGACACATTTGAATTATCACCTTCTCAGTTGCCAAAATTTTTGGTTTTCTCAGTAGTTATATAGATTCATAAGAATGCAGTGCACAGGACATGAACTTCCCTGAGTGTTTCCACATAGTGGAGTAGCATGTCCAGATCTGTGGTTTATTTAAAAAAAAAATGAACACTAAGTTTAAAAAAGAATCTCTACACCCAAAACTGTGCTGAATCACATGCAGAAAATTCAGATCTACTAAATTACAAATTTCTACTTCAGGTTCTCTAGATAAAGAAAAAGAAAAAAATATTGACCAAGAATTTGTAGTAATGTTCTCTGTGGTGGATGAAAATCTCAGCTGGTATCTTGAAGATAACATCAAAACCTTCTGCTCTGAACCAGAGAAAGTTGACAAAGACAATGAAGACTTCCAGGAGAGCAACAGGATGTACTGTAAGATTACAAAAGAGATAGCAGTTTGTTTCAATAATTCTTTCAAGATTATTCTCTCACATATACTCCTACCCAGAGGCCCTAATAACAAAAGCACATTGGACATGCAATTTGATATCTGTCTGTCCTAGTTAGAGTAACTATTGCTGTGATGAAACAGCATGACCAAAGTCAAGTTTGACAAGATAGGGTTGATTTGGCTTACACTTTCCCGTCACTGTCCATCACAGTCAGGGCAGGAACTGAAACAGGACAGGAACTTGGAGATCAGAGCTGACGTTGAGGTCATTGAGAGTGCTGCTTACTGACTTACTTCTAAGGGTTTGCAGAACCTGCCATATACATATATATATATATATATATATATATATATATATATATATATCACTTGGGCCCACCAGCTCAGACGTAGCACCACCTACAATCGGCTGGACATTTCCACATTAATTACAAACTAAAAAAAATGACCTACAAGCTTGCCTATGGCCCTATCTTTGAAGGCAATTTCTCAACTGAGGCTGCCTCATCTCAGATGACTCTAGCTTGTGCCAAGGTGACACAAAGCTAGCCAACACACTGTCTAAATATTAGGCAGGTAAAAGCCAGAATCACCAAAGGTGTTCCTTAATTTATAAGAAAAATCATCAGTTGGAATTTAATGCACACATGTTTAATTATGTCTTTCCATCTTAGAAACATTTTTACTTGATGTTGTTCTTGTAAAAAAAATTCATTAAGTCCAAAAAGTCCTAAACAAAAAGGAGAAATTTAAATCATCTCTCTTTTGCCTATAAGTGTGGTTAATAACTATTAAAAAACCTTCAATATTTTACCTTTAACTGAGTGTTCACTCGCTCTGTCTCTCTCTCCCTCTGTATATATATATATATATATATATATATATATATATATATGGATATATATATATATGGATGCATCTATATTTACATATAACACACACACAATCAATGTAAATAATTTATAAACATCAGAGACCAAGTAAGGTTTTACTTCTAATTTGCATTCATCTTTAGTATTGTATTGGCAGTGAGTCTTAGCATAAACGCATAAACTAAAGTCCCAAAAGGAAAGTGTTTGTGATTGATTAGCAATGTATGGCATGGATATGGGGTGGAGTAACTGCAAATATGGTAGATATTTTCTGTACCAACATGATTCTGGTTCTGTAGAGCTAACTATCAGTATCTCAAGAACCAATGTCTACTAGGCAAAAATTCTAATCTTGATTTGCAGCTCTGAATGGATACACATTTGGAAGCCTCCCAGGACTCATCATGTGTGCAGAAGACAGAGTTAAATGGTATCTTTTTGGTATGGGTAATGAAATTGATGTACATGCAGCTTTTTTTCATGGTCAAGCCCTAACCAGCAAGAACTACCGTACTGATGCAATCAACCTGTTCCCTGCCACCCTATTTGATGCTTTTATGGTGGCCCAGAATCCTGGAGTCTGGATGCTCAGTTGCCAGAACCTAAACCATTTGAAAGGTAATCATCTTCCCCTCTAGTAGGAGATGGTTGAGGAAAAGTAGAATCAAACAGCTAATTAAGTAATCTGAACACTGAATTATTACCTTAGTTTTATCTCCATAATGTTTACATCATAATTTAATAAGAACATGTAAGCCTGGAATGTTTATAAAGTATAAAATCTAAAAAAATTAATTTCTGGAATATAGCAATGGCTTCTGCCATGAAAATATGGTATCACTTGTAATTTATCAATGTAAAAATAGAGTTTTATAAAAATGGATTTATACTTTATGCTGGAAAGTAGTTTTTATTTACTTGTGTCAAGTAAAGCCAACTTTTTTATTTTTGTGATATATTTGTTCTTTGTCTTAACTTGCAAATATCATTACTGTTTCTATAGCACAAGTTATAAGAACATTCTTAGCTCTTGAAACAATTTTTTGAGAAATTTATTCCCAAGGAAATTATACTTTTATTTTAAAACAGCAAACCCCCTCAAAATAAAAGGCTTGTTCAATGAAAAATTTAATGGTTATGTGACATTGAATCACTAGCCTCTTGAGGGGGATCCCACAAAGACTGGTATCTTACTTTGAAAGCTCACAAGTTTAGTGTTTCTTTTCTGTCATAAATACATTCAAAGTTTGTGTCTGTTTAAAAACTTACATTTTTCGTCGGTATTCTGGTCATAGCTGTTTGTCATGTTTTATTGCATTATCTCTGCCAATAGACTCAATTTCCACCAGTCATCTCATCAGAAATTCCCACAACTCATCAGAGCCTTCTCTTTGGTGTTTCAGCTGGTTTGCAGGCCTTTTTCGAAATTCAAAACTGTAACAAGCCCCCATCAGAGTCTGATACCCAGGCAAAACATGTGAGAAACTATTACATTGCTGCTGAAGAGATCATCTGGAACTATGCTCCTTCTGGAACAGACATCTTCACTGGAGACAGCTTAACAGCTCCAGAAAGGTAGCTCCCCACCAACACCATTTTCTTTATGAGTAATTATATTAAATGTCTATGCAAGGCTTACTGGTCATACAAATATGTTCTTCAGAGAAATGTCCTTTGCCCAGTTTTGACTAGTAGTTTGTTTCTGTTGGTATTTATTTTTTAGGAATATTATATAGCCTGAATATTATTTCTTCATCAGATACTCAACTGAATTTTTTCTTCTGTAGTCTTTCACCCTCTGAATGGTGTCCTCTGTTGCACACAGGTTACTCTTTGTGTATCTGGCTGATTTTCATAAGCTGATATATTCTTCTTTTCTTAGTCTTCATTTCCTATCTGCAACTTTTCACAAAGTAGACAAGGTGATATCTCAAAAGTCAGTCGGCACTATCGATATAATTCAGTGGGTAAAGGCGCTTGCTTCCAAGCCTAATAAACTGAGTTCCATCCCTAGGGCGCACAAGGCTGGAAGGAGACAACTGACTCTTGAAAGCTGTCCTCTGACCTTTATATACACGCCACAGCACAAATAGACATATATACACAAAATAAATAAAAGTGTTCATTTTTTTAATGTCTACAAGATGATGCCATTAATCCATGTCTACACACAGATTGTACTGGCAGTGAGCCTTAGCATAAACTAACAGTTTCACAGACATCACTGCTTCAAAGAATCTCTGTCTGTGACTTATGTCTAAAAGAAGTTCCTCCTTTTGAAAGTTTAAGAAAGTATACTGTGTTACTCAGTGTTGAAGAGTTGGCCTGGTTGTGCCGAGATCTGTATCTCCTAAAGCATAGACTTAAGTCCCAGGTTTTACTTACATCCACAGGACAACACCCAGAGCTGCATGTCCAACCTACAAAAGTCTTACAAATTTCAGATTTATATTTTTATTTTCTTAACAATATCTCCACTTGGATGAGACATGCACAACCTGAATTCACTGTCGCCCGTGAAAAACAGTTTCCTCTTCACTCGACAGATAGCTTCACCATCTTACCCTAACATACCTACCCAGATGCCAAAGTCCACAAGCTGAGAAATGTCAAAACTAACCTTCCTTCAACAATGCCTCCTACTTTCCTCGGCAGATACAATTCTCCGAAAGCTGCCTGCTTCCCTTCATCTTCTTTGCTAATACTACAAAACACCTCATCATCTTTAACTGAAGTTTTTTTTTTTTAAAAAAAAAAAAAGCTGTTTCTGACTGGCCTTCCTCCTATAATATTCTATTTCATAACTTTCTCTAAGCAACTTTTGCAGAGCTCCTCCTAAAATGCTCATCATGATGCCTTAAATTCTTCATTATTGCCATGGAATGGAACGTACCCAAACGCTAACTAGGTCTGCTTGTCCACTCCTATCTCTTCAGGCCTCATTCCTTATTCTTCTGCCTTATATACTCTGCTTCTACTGTGATTTATGGGCCTGCCTCATCAACTGTTGGTTGCTACCCCACATAGGTCTGCACAAATGAATGTGAAGATCAGGAATATTTTGTCAACAGTAGAAGTTTTTTGAATACACAAAACCCAAATAAATAAAAACCTAATGTATTATGAATACAAGGTATATTTTAAGGATCACCTTCCTGTGTTCTATCATATGATTTCTCTTCAGCCTTGGGCTTAAATGTACAACATGCAAACTTTGCTCTTTGTAAGCATTGTGCCACACACTGTCATCTCAGCTGCCTGAAAATCTTCAGCTCAGAATGAAGATACTTGCTGTATATTATGAATTACATGTTGTTATTGTATGTACAGAGTTTAATGTTCTTACACAAACATATAGTTGACACACAGGAAACAAAAGCTCACTGTTTTCTTCTGTCACTCAACATGCAAGTACAAACTGGTATATCTTTGGACTGTATTTGTCGCAAGGTTTGATTTTTAAAATTGCCATTTGAGCTGGGTGCTGGTGGCACAGCCTTTAATGCTAGCACCCAGGAGGCAGAGGCAGGCCTCTGTGAGTTCAAGTTTGAGACCAGCCTGGTCTACAAAGGGAGTTCCAGAGAAACCCTATCTCAAAAAATAAACAAAACAAAAAAGTTGTTCTTTGAGGTGCTGACTCTATTTCCCCACACAAAATTGTTAAATGAATCTTTGCTTAGGATTAAAGCAGAATGTCCAACAGTTTCTGAAATGACTTTAAACTTACCTGTACCACTTTGTACACTATACTTTCCATATTAACAATTAGAAAACCAAAATATTAATCTGCTCTAAAAAATGTTGAAGATATCATGCTCTGGAGCATTGATATTCAGCCAACACTTAATTTATTTTATGAGGATCAACAGGCACAGCCATTAGTATGCAAATATATTTTATTTTAAATAAGAGACAATGTTACTGCAGGTTGTTCCTTCCCACCAGCTCCATCCTGCCTGCCGCCAGTCTGGTCCCACAGCCGCACCAGCACCAAATAACACTCAGAGACTCTGTATTTGATAAAATCCTGTTGGCCAGTTACCATTATTGTTTATGGGCTAGCTCTGTCTTAATTATTAACCCATTTCTACTTATCTAAGTATTTCCACGTGGTCGTCTTATCAGGGAGCCGCAGCAGGCGTCCTGCTTCTTCCCTGGGCTACATCTCGACCCCTCCCCCCTACTTCCTCTTTCCTCCTTGTCTCCTAGCCCCGCCTATCTTGCTATCTCATTGGCCCAATGGTGCTTTATTAACAAGTATGAGAAACATATTTACAGGATAACATCTCCCACAAAACAAAATTCAGAATAATAATTACCTTCAAATAAATTTATGGTTTCTTATCTGCAATATTCGATTTGTAAATCGTGTGTGTGTGTGTGTGTGTGTGTGTGTGTGTGTGTGTGTGTGTGTGTGTGTATTCTGTACCCTGGGTCCTTTAGAAATTTCTCAAAAGGGAGGTTAAAGTGGGAAGGCTTAAGGATCCACTTTTTGTTTTATTAAATTTATATTTTATTTTACATGTTGATCCCAGTTCCCTCTCCCTCCTTCTTACTCCCTCTACTCCCTCATATGCACACTGACCACCCTCCCCTCCCATCCTCCCCACTCCACATGTAGGGCTATGCCATCCAAGTGGGTCATGTAAATCTGACAACTCATTTGAAGTAGGAACTAGGACTTCTCTCCTGTCTCTAGGTTAAGGAAGTATCTCTCCATGGCGGATGTGTCCGCAAGGTCCTTTTGTCACCAGGAATACATCCTGGTTCCACTGTCTGAGGTCCCTTAGACTGCTCAGTCCTTCTAGGTGAGACCCATGTTCAGGCAGTCTGAGTCAGTGGCTTAAGGATTCTTGCTGTGGAGTGAAGCATAAACCTAATTGGTCTTAATAATAAAGGCCTAGAGTAAATCATCAGAGTAAATGCTGAAAGATCAGAGAAGTAAAGGAGCCAACCACGAGAGAGTCTTCTTACTTCGACTGCATTCTCAGACCAAAGGGGCTCAGCTCCTATCTCTAGGAATTCTCAGACTGAAAGGATGAGAGATCGTGTCTCCACTTGCCTTATATTCCTATACTATTGGGGAGATAAGTAAGAATCTGGGAAATGATAAGATGATGAATGCTTATTTGTGGAGAAATCACTTACACCAGAAACAGATGACTGTCCACAGGTTCCCGTCCCAAGTATGACTGCAGATACTCTCTGTTTCTGACAAGGAAGCAAGAGAGAGAACTGGGGTCCAGGACCCCAAACCTAGTCCCCCTCAGTCAAGCCCGCACCTGTCCTCATGCCCCAACGGGCATGGTCAGTGCAACAGGTACAGGTGGGGTGGATATCTCACTACAATTCCCCTTCTAATCTAAAGAAACATGGGAGAAGGTAATCTGTAATACTCAGGAACCTAGCTATATGAATGGTTAAAACTTCCCTACGTAAATAGCAAGGACAATGACTTTAGCAATATAAATATATTTGCATATATGTATATATTTACATATATATGTTATATGTAAATCTCTAATACAGAGGTAGAACTGAAATGTCTTGACCAGTGGTAGAACTGTATAGTGATAAAAATATCCTAAATTGTATCGATATACAAAATGTCTTTAACATATGTAAAGGTATACATACATTGAATATGATAAAGATATTGTGCACAAAATATCATAAAGAGAAAGATCTGACATGATATCACAAGATATAATATACAAATTATTCTAGAAAGGAATACAAACCTAATTTTACATAAGTTACAAAATATAAGAATTTATAGCAATGTAAGTTGTATTTAACTAATAATTACTAAGATAATTCACAAGAAGATGAATTAATCTACCTATACCCACCTAAACCATACCCTTCCCAACCATACCTAATATTTATCTCAAAGAAATACCCAAGTCTGAGCATTACCTTCTATACCCCATCCTAACTAACTAAAACCAACCTTATGCAGATGATTATTATCCCTAAATGCCAGCAGTAGGGGGCGCCATTATTTTAAGATTACTTCCTGCTGAAATGGGATGATGATGACTCCATGGGATCCTGCACGAAAAACATTTAAGGCAACAAAATTTCTCGAGGGGACTATCTGTAACATTTGTAGCTAGTCTCTTAGTGGCATGAAATGTTTGACTGAAGTTCTATCTGAAATTCTGACCAGGGTGTAATAAAAAGGTGCAGCATTTCAGCTAACTAGTCTGTAGCTGTCTCCAGCATTACAGTCCCTAACTGGTTTTAGGGTGATGTTTGTATGCACCAGATTGAATCAAGTGAAAGCAATAAAATGGGGCCCCATCTTCTTTCCGGAGAGTTAAAAGATTGCTGTTAGGAATTGTTATTGTTTCTTGTGGAAAACTTAAACATCAATATCAACATAAAAATTTTAACTTTTATAGGTGTGCATATTGGGAAAGGCAATATTAAGGACTAAAATAAGTATGAGGGAAATTAGGATTTCAGAGAGAAAACTGAGTGTAGGCAAACAATAGTCCCCAAATTGTTTTCTTCTGCCTTACACCAATTGGCTTCTTGATAAAAGGCAGAAACTCTGAATTTAATTTTAACAACATGCTTGAATTTAGAGAAGAAAAGCCAAATCCAACTCCAAATCTAGCCTTGCTTTACATGAATTGGGACTAAAGGAGTACTAGGAAGTAAAGAGAAATAGTTCACTAGAATTAAATATTGGTACCATATACCAGGTTGCTCTTTGTTAGATGGTTGTTTCTCGAGAGCTATCTTCTCTTCTGTAGTTACCTACACTTCCAGTGTCTTTGGCTGTTTGAAGATGGCTGTGTTATGTTTTCCTGTAAAGACAAGAACAGAACACTTTCCCTACCTTTGAGAGGTCTCCATAAAACTCATGTTGTATACTTTGGTGGATGACTTGTCATTTCTCCTCATTAAGAGGTTTCTCTTGTTCAACTCGGATCTTGATCAACTTAGATGGTATCTACAGCTTTTCTTCTCCTGCAGATATAAAGACAAAACCGCTACCCTGACATAGCACATATCCTGGTTTCCATACTGAGGTCAATACATCCTTAAAGTACACAGGCTGTTTTAGTTCAGAAGTTTTTTTTTTCTTTTGTCCAGTGTCTTTCTGTGGCTGTTTTTCCTTTCTCATTGGCATTAAGAAAGTTTAATGTTAATAAAGCAGTAAGTAATCTGTGTTTTGGTATCTGGGTTCCCCTTGCCTGTTTATAGAGCATTTCCTTTAAAGTATGATCTCTCAACTACTGCTTGTCCTGTGGGATGATGTAGTAAACCAGTTATGTGCTTTATGTTATAATATTCAAAAAAACTATTTCAATTTGCTGGAGACATATGCCAGAGCATTGTCAGTTTTTATTTGTGCAGGTATGCTCATAATGGTCATTACCTCTAACAGATGTGTGATAACACAATCAGCCTTTTCAGAGCTCAGAGAAGTGACCCATTGAAACTCTGAAAAATCTGTGTATAGTATGGTACACATATTTAAATTTTCCAAATTCTGCAAAATAAAACACATCCATTTGCCCTATTTCATTCCCATTTACTTTTAAGGTTACTGCCTGGTGATAGAGGAGTTAGTTATAGAATGAGCAAGGAGAATATTTTCTTACTATTTCCTTAACTTGTTGCCAAGTGATAGAAACAATTCCTTTAAAACCTGCTGTTCTTATAGTGTATTTTTTATGAAACTCCAAGGCCTCTATCACAGTCCTATTAATAATCAATCAATTTCATCATTGTATTGTGCTAGAGGACCTGGAAGACCCATATGGAATCTGATGTGTGTTGTATTTACATGAGTCTTATTCCTGATAGCTTCTTGTAATTGTATAAACAATGAATTAATTCTGTATCATCTGAAATAAATTACAGTCTCAATGTGTAAGATAATCTCTCTCTCTCTCTCTCTCTCTCTCTCTCTCTCTCTCTCTCTCTCTCTGCATATTGAGAGTCAGTAACTATATTGAGAGGTTCCGTAAAATCCATAAGTACCATGAGAATGGCATACAATTCTGCCTTTTGTACAGAGTTATAAGGGCTTTGAATTACTTTACTTGAATTTCCTGATTTATATACTGCCTTACCTAATTTGTTTGCATCAGTATAGAATTTAGGAACTCCAGAGATTGCTATTTTTCTTACAATGTATTGAAGGATCCAAATCGTTTTCTTTGTGAATTTTATTCTTTCACTTTTAGGATAATTGTTGCTAATTGTTCCCAAAAAGTCACTGCAAGCTCTCTGCCAACATTCATTATCTTTCCATAGGAAGGAAATTTTCTCATTTGTTAAAGGTACTATAATTTCTGCTGGGTCTCTTCCTGTCAGTTGACGAAGTGTTAATTTATCTTTAAAATCAAGTCAGAGTCTATGTGTTTTTTTATTTTGTTTATGTGGTGGAAATATTCATTCTAATATGATATCTTCCCTCTGCATCAAAATCCCTGAAGAATATTCTCTAGATGGCAATATAACCAGAATAAGTCTAGTTTTGGATCCACATGGTTTACCTGTGCCCTATTACCTGTATCTCTTCTTCTGGTGTATCAGATTGAAGGTCTTCTAATTGCCATTTTTAGGAAAATGTATATTTTGGTTAAGGCACGGTCCTCTTCTAAGATCTCCTCCATATATGAAACAAAAAGATTCCTAATGTCCTGCATCATAAGATTATCTATCATTAGTATGGAATAATTGATCTCAGTTATTATATCAGCTTAAATTGCAAAGGACATTGTAATTACCTTTAATATAATCCTACTGTCTTGGAATTTGATGCTTTTAGTTGCAGATCTCAAATTGTAGTAATTGCACCTAGCCAGTAGGTGTGCAGGTGTATCAGCAAATAGTGTCTGGCAGCAGGAGATCCTTTGAATCCCAGTCCCCGTAGAATAGTTCTTAACAAAACTAAACAAAATTTTGTTAAATGGAGGAATGTAAATTACTGGGACCACATGGCCAACAGGCCTCACTTCTGCTAGCAGAATGACTAGAGACGGGAGAACAATCCAGGTTGGGTAGGACTAGGTCTTAACACAACATGGAGGGATGGGCAGCAGTAGTAGTGAGTGCAGTCTCAGGGCCACTTCAGAGACAAAGGAGTTGCAGGGCAGACACAAATATTCTACTAGCTGCAGTGTGTCCCACTGGTTTAGTCAAGGGACCTTGCCCATGTTCAGGTTGGGGTCGGCGGTAGCAGCTATGGTGGCAGTGGTGGGTGGCAGGAACAGTGATCACTTTCTGTAGCAAAGAAACCACAGTTCAGCTAGCAGAACAGGGGGTAGGGGAGTAGGGAAAGCAAGTGATCAAGTGATTGCCAAATAGTGGAGGGATGAAGCGGAACAGTGCAGATGCCCATGCCTGGGTGAAACCTAATTCCTTAGATCCCATGAAAATCTATATCCCACTTCTGACATTATATATCAAGGAGATAAATAAGAATGTTGGAAATAATAGGTTGATGGATGTTTATTCAGGGAGAAATGACCATCTGCAGGTTCCCATCCAAAGGATGCCTCTGGATGTTCTTTTTCTCTGACCAGGAAGCAAGAGAGAGACCTGGAGTCCAAGACCCCAGACCTAGTCCCCCTTGGTCATGCCCACATCTGTCTCCATACCCCCATGGGCGTGATCAATGCAACAGGTACAGGTGGAGTGGATATCTCACTACACTGTACCTCCATAGAGATCCTGTCTCCATCCTCCTTATATTCCTACCTGCACATCCCCAGTGCTTGGATTAAAGGCATGTGCCTCCCAAGAACTGGAATCAATGGCATGAGATGCCACGTGCTGGGATCAAAGGAGTGTGCCACCAACGTTTGACCACTATTGCTAGCTAGTGTCTACCTCCACTCTCTGCTCTTCAGAGAATAAACAAAATATAATCACATTAGAGCATGGTATATTCATGACATACTTACTCTTGCTCCTTTGTGCTTCCTACAAGCTACATGTAGTGGCATCTTGTTCACCAATAGACATGAGGTAATGGGTCTTAGGGTGTGGCTTTGGTGTATAGAGGTGATCTTTTATAAGAAAGAGGAGGGGCCTGGCATGGGCTCTCTCTTGGGGTGTGGTGTGAACATCCTTCAGTCTTCTGGCCCTTCCCACCAACCACACCTCACCTTGAGAACATCATTTCTAATGGCTTCTATACTATGGCCTTAGCTGCTTTCCTCAGGAGTAGTAATGTTCCACAACTTTCTGCTTGCATGAAATCAGCTTGTATAATCAGAGCTTGGTCTCCTCTAATAGATGTGTGATCCATTTGGATGATGAGTTTTGCTTACCTGCCATTGTCTCATCAACATAGTACAGGAACCTTGGTGAAAATCTGGTGCTAACCCATTTGTCAAACAAAAGAAGAGATAAATGGGGTGTGTTGTAATTTTAAAAAGAAACAAACGCTATGAGGCACAGTTCATATGAAGGCGGTTTTTTTTCTTTTTTTTTTTAGAGGAAAGGGATTATCTATAAAAGGTGGGATGGGGAGGGAGTAGAGTGTTCTCTGGGGATAGGAGCAGCAGAAGAAGCAGAGAGAGAGAGAAAGAGAATGTGCACAGGTGGTGCTCTTAGTAAGCGGCAGCTGAGGGCATGTTCTGTTAGAGCCCCAAGAGTAGGCCAGTACAGATGCCTAAATACCAACAGGGTGGCTTTGTGAAAATCCTCCCGCTTTCTGAAATTGAATTCCTTGGTTTGTAATTGGAAGAAAACTAGCAACCTCACTGCATTATCATGTGACTTTTAGCAAGTAAAGGCAAGCGCTAAGCTGATACTGACACCCAACAAAGAATAGCTCCTGGACAATGGGGTGAAAGGAATCTATTGCATAACAGGCGTGACATAGCCATATTGAAATTTGGTTTTGCTTCACTTTACAATACAACTTCTTCCTTGATTTTCTGCTTCACCACACTGCAAGAGTAGCCTAGGTCTGTGTGCCTCTTCAGTGAAATTCATATACAATGCGACACTAAGCACTACTACCCAGAGTCTCCCTTTTTTGGTTAGGATTCTATGTAAATAAGCACTTCCGTTCTACTTCCACACTCAACCCCTTTTTTCTTTTTGGCAGTGATTCGAGGGTATTTTTTGAACAAGGTGCTGTGAGAATTGGTGGCTCTTATAAAAAACTGGTTTATCGAGAGTATACAGATGGCTCCTTCACAAACCAGAAACAGAGAGGCCCTGATGAGGAACATCTGGGAATCCTGGGTAAGGCCAAGCAGAGCACACCAGGCTGGAACATTTTCTTGTTGATTGTCCCAACTTCAGAGAGAAAAAGTGTCAGGACCTGCAGCATGATTTTTAGATAAAAGCCAGGCACACAGAAGATCAGTTACCACTTGACAAAAGTAAATTATCAGCCATAAAACTTCCCTACATTGTGAAAAGATAAGGGAAACTGCGTGACAATTTAAATAACTGACTTAGCCAAAGTGCTCTTTCTCAGAAACCAAACATGGGCTTACTGATGACCCAGGCTGGATCTGTCCTAGAGGCTGCTACCAATAAGCACTGGTTATAACTGGTAAACACAGTCAAGAGATAATCTTTATCTACAAGCTCAGTAACTATTGAAAGTGACTTAATTTTCTATGCCTACTTTTTTCTATAAAGTTGAGATAATAATGGTTACTACTCCAAGAAACTTCAGTAATGTTTAGAAGAGATATTAGACATTAACACTTAGAAGTAGGGATAAGATTCAGATTCACATTATGAATATTATAGTAAACATTTGTATACTACATAGCTATATCTTTATAATCGATAAAAATATTGATATTAGAGCTGTACATTTACATCCAAAACACATCTAAAACTTATCATGGCTGGAAGACAAATGCCACACAGACCAGAAGACTAGGTTGAAGAATGTATAGATATTCCAGATATTTTTATAGGAGTATAGACACTATGAATTAGTCTTCATGAGTACAAATTTTATTGACTTGAAGAAAGATAATAAACAAATTAATCTTTCTCAAGTTGGATTAAAAGAATTTTGCATTTTTCCAAATTTGCCTCATTGTAGAAATAATGGGGTTTTTTTAAACACCAAGTTTTCCAACTTGCTACACATCTGCACCTTGATCCTGGGATACTTTTCAGAGGACACAGCTAATGCCAGTAACTGTTTTGCATTTCCTACATGTCACACAACAAATAAAGACAACAAATACTCTCTTTGTCCTTAGGTCCTGTCATTTGGGCAGAAGTAGGAGACATCATTAAAGTCACCTTTCATAACAAAGGACCATTTCCTCTCAGCATTCAGCCAACAGGGGTGAGATTCACTGTGGAAAATGAGGGGACATATTATGCCCACTCCCTGAAGGGAGGTGAGTATGTAATTCAGTCCTGAGTAAGCTGAATGTCAAATACTTACCACGTTCCTTTCAGAAATTATGCAAATGAATCTCTTTTCTATGTTTTCCAATTAGTTTATAGAATCTTGTTCTGCCTTAATTGAATAACTACTGCCAATCATAATAATAATTTTTTATTTAAATTTGAAACAAGCTTGTTTTACATGTCAAGCCCAGTCTCCACATCCTCTCATCCTCCTGTGTTCCCCCACAAATCCCCATCTCAGCCACTTTCTGCTCCCCAGGAAGGATGAGGCTTTCCATAGGGAGTCTTCAAAGTCTGTCATATCATTTGGAGCAGGGCCTAGGCCATCCCCCATATGTCTAGGCTGAGGGAGTATCCCTCTGTGTGAATGGGCTCCCAAAGTCCATTAGTTTACTAGGGATAAATATTGATCCATTACCAGAGGCCCCATGTACTGCCTAGTCCTCGGAACATCCACGTTCAGGGATACAGGTTGTTGCTATGCTGGTTTCCCAGATATCAGACAGGAGTCCATGAGCTCCTCCTTGTTCAGGTCAGCTGTTTCTCTGGGTTTCTCCAGCCTGATCTTGACCCGTTTGCTCATCACCCCTCCCTGTGTGCAACTGGATCCCAGGAATTCTGCTCAGTGTTTAGCTGTGGGTGTCTGATTCTGCTTCCATCAGTTACTGAATAAGGTCTCTATGATGGCATATAAAGTAGTCATCAATCTCATTATCAGGAAAGGACATTCAAGGTAGCCTCTCCACTGTTGCTTAGATTGTTAGTTGTTGATCTCTTCCTCCTAATAAGAATTTAGTTGGGCTGTATTTATTATACATTTCTGAAATACTATTAGGTGGATTTTTAAAATTTTTATTTTATTATCAATCCCAGTTCATTTTCCCTCCTATTCTCTCCTGCCCCCCCCACTAAACCCCTATCCCACCTTTCATCCACTCCCCAGGGAGGGGAGGCCTTCAACTGTGGATCATCAAAGTCTGTCACATAATTTGAGAAGCAAAGAAACAAGGAGAACTTTAAGAGAGACAATTCTATTCAATTTTTTATTGAGGCTTACCAAAGAAAACTCATGATTTTGCCAATTGTAATGTGACTATAGGCAGCTTATTGGGGCTTTCTGGCTTCAGTTTCAAGTGAAGTTTTAGATAATTTGCAAAGGATCACAGACTAAGTTCCTTTGCTAAGTTCCTTTCAATTCTACGATTACTTTCTGTTCAGTTTGTTCAACAGAAAATGAACTGATTACCTCCTATTGTCAGGCAGTGTTCTAGCTGATAGGACACAAGAGGTGATATTTGCTTTCATCATCATTAGTTCTTCTTGAGGGGAAATGCACATACCCCCTCTTGGAGCACAAAAAGGGGGCATCAATCCTCGAGAAAGTTTGGGTCAGGGTTAGGGGCTTCCTGGGTTTATCATACCAGTCTGGGAAACCTGACAGGGAAACACAAAGGGGATTATATTATAATTGGAACAAAAGAACATAGAAGTGTATTACTAAACTTAGCCTACTGGGTGGCTCAATAGTCACATTAGAAACATGTAACCTTTCTGCTGTGACCTTTCTTGTAGGTGTGCCTCATCCTCAAGCAGCTTCTCATGTGGCACCCAAAGAAACCTTTATATATGAATGGACTGTCCCCAAAGAAATGGGACCCACTTATGCAGACCCTGTGTGCTTATCTAGGATGTATTATTCTGGTGTAGACCCCACCAAAGATATATTTACTGGGCTTATTGGGCCAATGAAAATATGCAAGAAAGGCAGCTTACTTGAAAATGGGAAACAGGTAAGCCCAGGCAGGGTTGACACCCAATCTGTTTTGAATTATCATTATAAGGAGAATTCTGGGCTTTAAGGCACTGAAGATTTTACATATGTATTATTTTAAATTTTGCTCAGATTTATAAGATCTGTATTATGGTTAATTTTAGTATTACATACTTATTATCCTAACACTAGGGTAAGATGAGGCAAGAGGATCAAACGTGTGAAACCATTCTGGGTTTCATAGTAAGATTATGCATTAAAAGCATATTATGCATTTTTTTCTGGAAGAAATACTTCAAGTTGATCAGAAAGTGCACTATAAATGCAATTTATAATGATAAAAATAGCAATAAGAAAATATCCTTTTGACTCACCATTATAATCCCATAATTTTTCAAATTTGCAAAATGTTTTATGTTGTTCCACTGAAGATGAGGAGTCCTGTTATGTGACCCTACACACCTGTAGTCCCAGCCTTTGGGAAATGAAGGCAGAAAAATAAAGAGCTCAAGACTATCCTCATATGCTTAGAGTGTGGGCTAATTCTGGGCTACATGAGACCCTACTTCAAACAAACAAAATTATAAAGATAGTGTCTCCTTAGCTGGGTGTGGAAACACATGCCTGTAGTCCCAGTACTTGTGGGAGAAAAGAGAACTACATTTAGTCAAGCATCATGGCACATGCCTTTAATCCCAACACTTGGAAGGCAAAGACACATGGATCTCTCTGAGTTTCAGGCCAGCCTGGTTTACAGAATGACTTCCAGGACAGTCAAGGATACACAGAAATCCTGTCTCAATAAAACAAACAAACAAACATGACATCTGAGGCTAGTCTGGGCTACTGTGGTTATTAACTTTCCCATAGAGATGGGAATATGTATCTGTTCATCCCAAATAAGCCATTGATGGACCCCCCTGAGGGCTCATTTGCATTGATTTCACTGACTTATTATCTTCTGAATAATTAGACCATGCTGAAAACCAGATGGTATTTCTGCTTCCTTGTTTGTTTTTTATTTTAATCTGCCTGAAGACTGTGTGGATCCTTCTTCCAGCTCATTGCCAGGACATTTCCTCACTGAAATTGATCTGTGCGGGCCATAGGAGTTCTTACTGGTTTCAGGAGAGTGAAGGCTTCTTTTCTGATTTCAGCACACAGACATTCCCACATTAGATTTTTATCACTGCAACAAAATGACTAAGACAAATAACTTGAATGTATGTGAGGGTTTTATTTTGGCTGTTGGTTTTAGAGGGTTCAATCACAGTCAGCTAGTTCCATTCCATTTTATGATGTAGACAAACACACATGGATATGGTCAAAGAAACCTGTTCATCCTCATGATAACCAATAAGATATGAACAAGATAGGGAAGGGAGGGGGAAAGGGAAAAGAAGGAGTGGAGGAGAGGGGGGAGAGATTCTACCATATCCAATAGCATAATCCAAGTGACTTTATCCCTTCTACTGGGACTGACCTAAAGTCCCAATTACCACTGCCAATCATGTCAACAGCTGGAAATTAATTCATTATCACATGGCTTTGGGGACATTTCACATCTAAATCTATTTTAATAAACTGTTTTAGTGGTTTCAATTTGTATGGGCAGTTGTGGGTATGAAGGAAGAAGGAAATGTGAAATTTCAGATGCCAGAGGCTCAGGTTACATACTAAACCATAAGTCCTCAACAGACACCAATGAAAACTTGGGTGGCCAAACGGAATACATAATGAGGCAAGTTTTAAAGCGTAACATAAAATTCTGTTGCCTTTCCTCAAAATGGTTTGTGCGCAAAGTATTATGTATATAGAAATATTTTTGCTGTACTCATTCTGTCTTCACCTCATTGTAATTTTAATTTGCAGAAAGATGTAGACAAGGAGTTCTACTTGTTCCCCTCAGTGTTTGATGAGAATGAGAGTTTATTCTTGGATGATAATATCAGGATGTTCACAACTACACCTGATCATGTGGATAAGAATGATGAAGACTTCCAGGAGTCTAATAAGATGCACTGTAAGTACTGCGTCTACTCCACCCGCCCTGGCTACTTTAGTGGTACATACATAATAGTACCAATTAAACACAAAGTGAGCAACATTTTCCATTACTTTTCAATAAACAATGTAGTAGCACTCTGAAGACAATACCTTTGGTTATAAAAATAGCTCAGAATTACCAGATATAACAGACATACTAATGTGATTAATGTGTCTTTTTTAAAAATAACATTTGTTTATTGAGAAGGGAGATAGAAAGGGAATGAAGGAATGAGAGAGGGGGAAAGGAGGAAGGGAGTAAGAAATAATGAGCACATGCCATGGTGCCTGTGGGGGGTCAAATGGCAACATGCACAGGTCAGTTTTCTCTTCACAGAATTTGGGTTTGGTGGGCTCCCCAGGAAGTGCCTTTATCAGCTGAACCATCTTGCTGGCCCCTCAATTCCACTTTTTTTTTAGGAGCCTCAGCTTTGCCCAACAGCTTGTTAGCACAGCAAATTCTTGGCCCCACTTTTGAGTTACTGAATTATAAACACTGCAGTAAGTCCTGGGGATCTGTTTTTAACAAATCCTTAATTGATTCTGATGGCATGCTCAATTTGAGAATAATGGATTAGATGCCACTCTCATCTCATTTGTAGCCCAGTAATGGCAGACAGTCTTCTTTTCTTTTTCCTTTTCTTATTTTATTTATTTATTTGTTTGTTTTTATTTTATTTTGGAGCCTGTCCTGGAACTTACTTTGTAATCAGGCTGGCTTCGAACTCATAGAGATCTTCCTGCCTCTACCTCCCAAATGCTGGGATTAAAGAAGTGTACCACCAATGCCTGGCTCCTTTTGCTTTTTCAATGATCTAAAAATATGAACTCTTTCATCATGATTCAAAAAATATGAACTCTGCCATCATAATTCTTGTGCTAGATTTCTCATCAAAATCAATTGATAGTTTTAAAACTCCTAAGACCCCAAAAAAACCCTGCATCATTTTTATTTAAATGAAGATGAGTATCCGATTTTTTTATATTTTTACTAATTTTATGTGGTTAGTGTTTAGAGACAGTGTTGTTCCATACAACCACACTATTCAGAGAGAACAGTAAACATTTACTGTGTTTGGTAGAAGTAAAAATTGTAAAGTTTCAGTACAAATTAGTAATTTTACTATTTGGGTTTTGGTTTTGATTTAGTTTAAAGCTAAAGTGATTCTACTCACACTACCCACAATCCTTTCAATATTGCTTTAAATTCTACATTTTGCATTTTGGACATGTCAGGAACGTCATCTTTTGGAAAAAGCAGTGAGAGAAATTTTCCTACACAAGATTGTTCCTACTTTCCAAGATGAATCAAGTAATATTCCATGTAAAACAATAAATACATTCCCAGTGTGTGATACCCAGGGTAAGCTGTTATTATTCACAGATGTAATTGCTCACAAATATGACTTTAGAAAGAAATGAGAGAACCAGCTGAAATCTCATTCCAGCTGAAAACACTGAAATTCCCAGTGAGGTAGGAACAAAGAACTTCATGCTCTGTGAACTCAGAACTGCTTCCTGTAGCCAGGGGCTGTTCTGGAGACAGCAAAGTCATTTCTGACATAAGCAATGGGCAGGCTTGAATGTGTCTTTACATTAGGAAGTCACATTAGGAATAAATTTTCATTTAATAGGATATGTTTTCTTCAACCCTTTTTCTCCTTCTCCTCTCCAACATTTGCAGCTATTAATGGATTCATGTATGGCAATCAGCCTGGCCTCAACATGTGTCTAGGAGATTCCATTGTGTGGTATTTGTTCAGTGCTGGAACTGAGGCTGATGTACATGGAATATACTTCACAGGAAACACATATCTGTCCAAAGGAGAAAGAAAAGACACAGCAAACCTCTTCCCTCATACAAGTTTGACCCTTCTCATGAAGCCTGATACAGAAGGTACATGTCTTTTATCGGTTAGTGTCTTAGGGTACAAGTGTTGTAATGGACCACCATGTCCAAAGCAACTTGGAAATGAAAGGATTTAATTGGCTTACACTTCTATATCACTGTTCATCATTGAAATGTTGGGATAGGAACTCAAAATAGGCAGTAACTGATAAGAGGGCAATGAGGAGTACTGCTTACTGGCTTGCTCCTCATGGCTTGCTCAGCCTGCTTTCTGATAGAACTTAATACCACCAGCCTAGGGATGACACCACCCAGAATGGGCTGTAACCTCCTCATCTGGCACTAACTAAGAAAATGTCCTACACCTTCATCCCAGGGATGCAGGGATGGTTCAACATACGAAAATCTATCTGTGTGATCCACCATATAAACAAAATGAAAAAAAAAAAAACACATGATCACCTCACTAGATACTGAAAAAGCTTTTGACAAAATTCAACACCCTTTCATAATAAAGGTCTTGGAGAAATCAGGGATAATAGTAACATACCTAAACATAATAAAAGCAATATACAGTAAACCAACAGCCAACATCAAACTGAATGGAAAGAAGCTTAAGGCAATTCCTCTGAAATCAGGAACAAGACAAAGCTGCCCACTCTATCCATATCTCTCCAAAATTGTACTTGAAGTTCTAATTAAAGCAATAAGATAACAAAAGGAGATCAAGGGGATCCAAATTAGAAAGGAAATAGTCAAACTGTCACTATTGACAGATGATATGATAGGGATCCAGAAAACTACCAGGGAACTCCTACAGCTGATAAACACCTTCAGCAAAGTGGCAGGATACAAGATAAACTCAAATAAATCAGTAGCCCTACTATACACAGATGATAAAGGGGCTGAGAAAGAAATCAGAAAAATATCACCCTTTACAATAGCCACAAACAACATAAAGTATCTTGGAGTAACATTTACCAAACAAGTGAAAGACCTATATAGCAAGATCCTTGTGTCTTTAAAGAAAGTACATACCAGAAAACCAGATACATACCAGAAAGATACCAGAAAACGGAAAGATCTCCCTTGCTCTTGGATAGGTAGGATAAACATAGTAAAAATGGCAATCTTGCCAAAAACAATCTACAGATTCAATGCAATCCCCATCAAAATCCCAGCACAATTCTTCACTGAACATAAAAGGATAATAATCAACTTTATGTGGAAAAACAAAAGACTCAGGATAGCCAAAACAACCCTGTACAATAAAGGAAGTTTGGGAGACATCACCATCCCCAACTTCAAGCTCTACTGTAGAGCTATAGTTGTGAAAACAGCATGGTATTGGCATAAAAATAGACAGGTAGACCAACGGAATCGAAACGAAAATCCTGATTTAACACACACACCTACAAACAACTGATTTTTGACAAAACGGCTAAAAGTATACAATGGAAGGAGGAAAGCATCATCAACAAATGATGCTGGCACAACTGGATAATGGTGTGTAGAAGACTGCAGATAGACCCATATCTATTGCCATGCACAAAACTCAAGCGCAAATGGATCAAACATAAATCCAGCCACATTGAACCGCTTAGAAGATAAAGTGGGAGGTACCTTTGAACAAATTGGTATAGAAGACCACTTCCTGATCAGTATCATAGGCACTGAGATCAACAATTAATAAATGGGACCGCCTCAAACTGAGAAGCTTCTGTAAGGCAAAGGACATAGTTAACATGACCAAACAGCAGCTCATAGGCTGGGAAAATATCTTCACCAACCCCACATCTGACAGAGGGATGACCTCCAAAATATAAAAATAACTCAAGAAACTAGTCACCAAAACACCAAATAACCCTATTAAAAAGTGGGGTACAGAACTGAATAGAGAAATATCAATAGAGGAATCAAAAATGGCTAAAAGACACAAGAAAGCGTTCAACAACCTTAGCTATCAGTGATATGCTAACCAAAACAACTCTGAGATACCATCTTACTCCTTCTTTAGAAGATGTGGAAAAAGGGGAACACTCCTGCACTGTGGGTCAGAGTACAAACTTGTACAACCATTTTTGAGATCAGTATGGCAGTTCCTCAGAAAAATGGGAATCAGTCTACCAAAGGACCCAGCAATTCCACTCTTAGGCATATACCCAAATGATCCATGCAATAAGGACATCTGTTCAACTATGTTCATAGCAGCATTATTTGTAATAGCAAGAACCTGGAAGCAACCTAGATGCCCCTCAACTGAAGAATGAATAAAGAAGATTTGGCACATCTACACAATGGGACACTACTCTGCAGAAAAAAAACAACGGAATCTTGAAATTCACAGGCAAATGGATGGACCTTGAAGGAACCATCCTGAATAAGGTCACAAAAAGAGAAACATGGTATGTACTCACTCATATATGGATTTTAGACATAGAACAAAGAAACACCAGTCTATAATACACACTGCCAGAGAAACTAGGATACAAGGAGGAACCTAAGAGGTTCAAGAGGAACAAGATCTGAGCATATTGGGAGGGGGGTGGTCAGTGAGTGGAGATAGAGTTAGGATAAAGAGAAGGGTAGGAGAGGTGAGCATGTGGGACTACAAAGACTGAGTCAGGGGATAAATAGATGAGAACCAAAAAAAAAAAAAAAAAAAAAAAAAAAAGTTCCATAGGTTCTATAACAGAGGGAGCCATTATAGGTTTGAAAAAACTGACTCTAGAGAATGTCCAGAGATATCCAGAGACCCACAAGCATGACCCCAACTAACAATCAGAGCAACAGTGGAAATGCCCTTCCCTGATAATGAGATTCATAACTAACTTATATGGCATCATAGAGTTCTGGTAGCTGATGGAAACAGAAGCAGACACTCACAGCTAAACACTGAACAGAACTACTGGAATCCAGTTGCACAGAGGGAGGAGTAATAAGAAAAGTGGTCAAGACCCAGCTACAGAAACCCACAGAGCCAACTGACTTGAACAAGGGGGAGCTCATGGACCCCACCCCCAGACTGATAGCTGGGAAACTAGCATTTGACTGACTCAGACGCCCTAAACATGGGTCTCAGTTAGAACAGTGGAACCAGGATGTATTCCTGGTGCATGAAAAGACTGGGAGCACATTCCCCATGGAGTGATACTGCCTTAGCCTAGAGGCAGGAGGGAGGACCTAGTCCCTGCTTCAAATGACTTGACAGATTTTGTTAATCCTTCCTGGAAGGCATAACCCTCCCTGTGAGGTGGGAGGAGGGTCTGGGGACTTGGGAGGGAGGGAGAGTGAAATAAGAAAAAATAGTAATAATAAAAAAAGAAAATGCCCTAAAATTTGGATCTTATGAGACACTTTCTCAATTGAGGTTCTTTTCTTTCAGAGGACTCTAACTTATGTCAAATTGACATAAAACTAGCCATAATAGTAAATTTATATAGTTCTAGCTGAAAATTCTATTGAAAAACATATTAGGTGATAAACTCTTTCAATGTCTCCCCAGTAGACCTTCTCTTAAGAGAGTGACTGAATCACTGTTGTTGAAGCACACATAAGGGGGGCCGCCTTCTTATTTATGGGTGAGATAGGAGGAGATAAGTAAGAAGTGTGTGTGTGTGTGTGTGTGTTCCTTGTTTCAAACAACAGCAAAGTCTTTGAGATGCATCATTTCCAATCCTTTTAAAGATAACTGAGATAAAGCAGACTAGAGAAAACAAAAGTCTGCATGTGCTCTACATGTAAGCCTTCATCATGTCACTACAGTTTTGATGTGGAGTTGACTCCTGACTGCTTGCAACTAGGTATTCTAAACAAGAACAGTAGCCATGCACATTTAGATACATCTGTGGACCTAGTTTGATGGAAAGAATGAAAAAAGATGAAAGAATTTTAATCATACCATGAAAATATGCTAACTTGCTTCAGTAATATGCTCACTTGATTCACTATGTGATACTCAAGATTAGGTAACTGAAAGCCCATGAAGAAAACTAAAGCAAGAGAAAGGGGTGATGGATAATAAGGAGAGATACTCTTTCTTGAGACAGAATAAAGTAAGGGCATGTGCACACATCTGTCAAGTTCCAGGCTGGGGGGAATAGCAGATGGTCAGAGACAGATAAAACCCTCTATGGTTCTTAGAACAGTAAAGGGACTTCTGCCATTGGGGAGGAGTGAACAGTGGGTGGTGTGAAGATTTGAGGCAATAACTGATGCTCAGTAAGTTTGGGAGATAAAAGCACTGAGCAAAAATATTGACTGATAAGTTTTCTATTTTGTCACTCCAGGGACTTTTGATGTAGAGTGTCTTACAACAGATCACTACACAGGTGGTATGAAGCAAAAATATACTGTGAACCAGTGCAAGCATCATTCTGAGGATCCCATTTTCTACCTGGGAGAAAGGACCTACTATGTTGCAGCAGTGGAGGTGGAATGGGACTATTCACCAAGCAGGGCCTGGGAAAAGGAGCTGCATCATTTGCAAGAACAAAAGTAACTTTCCCGTTTCAGATTCCCAAAGTGCTCAGCTGCAATGTTAGGTCTCCTTTCATTAAAGAGTTACATTAACCCTTAGAAAAAGCAACAGCTGTATTAAGCAATAGCAATGACCACTTTCTGGGAATCTACTTATTCATTTGTACTGCATTTGGCATCCTCACAGGATAACTTCTCTTGACCTATTCTGATTCTTTGGTGTCATTGCTTTTCTGATGGACTGGCACTTACCTTTAAACCAAATTGAGGACAGTCACAGTATTGCTTATTTCCCCCTTCTGATTTTATTTCTAGTGTAATAATCAGTCATTCCATATTCCTAATTCTGATGCACACTTCTTAGCAGATTTTTCTTCTAAGAACTTAAAGGAAAATAGATTTAAAGCCATTATGTCACCAACACTGAAATATATATATATACATATATATATATATATATATATATATATATATATATGAATAAATCCAAGTCATGAGTGGCTACAGGAACATCAGAACCATCTGTCTCAGCATTATGTGGCATCATTTGATACTTCTAGGTGCCCCAGCCATGTCTGCTCCATCATGTCACATGTGAACATGTGACTTCATGTTCACACGGTATGAGGGACTAGGGTGAATTGTGGGACAGACAGGCCAAGGATGCTCAGAAACTTTCTGGCTAGCAGTAGTTAGCCAGATAGTTTGGTTTCAGTGATGAATATGGCTGAGTTAGAAAGGACTAAAAGGTTATTTTGTTATTTGTATAAAGTGGTTAAAAGAAACTATCAGTTAAGTAAAACTTTAGAAAAAAGAAATGACTATAAAATGTGCTGCTGATTGAATCTGGATTTTATAACATATTAGAGTGAAAAATGTGATGAGATGATTTGATCAATGCCTCTTATTAGGGGCGTAGAAACTAAGACTTCCACAGACAGCATTGATTGAAAGGTCAGCTTAACTAGGAAAGAGACATGGCAGGGACTGAAGTAGCACACTAAGTGATCCTCTTTATATGACAACTTGCTATTTCTAATGTCTATTTTTTTTTCTTACTGGGAAGGAAAGTAATTTTAAATGAACATAACTATTCACAAGAATCTTGACTCAAAAATTAAAATAATTTCTTTTCTTTCATGAAAACAAATAATAACCTACATTGATTTATCTTTTCTAGTATTTCAAATGCATTTTTGGATAAAGAAGAGTTTTACATAGGCTCAAAGTACAAGAAAGTTGTTTATCGTCAATTTACTGACAGTACGTTCAGGGTACAAGTGAAGAGAAAAGCTGAAGATGTGCACTTGGGCATCCTAGGTAAGGTAATTCGCCCCATCCTGCTAGCCTTGGGTTAGCAACAAAAGCTGCTTATAGCAATAGGCATCCATGTATATAGATCGCATTTTTCTAGTTCATATATCAAAGTTATTTTTAAGTCATTCAATAAAGAAGAGAAGATTGTAATTGCTGAAGAATAATATAATATCACTTATTTCTATTAGAAATAATTTATTAATCCATACAAAATTATTTATACTTAACCAGGTGGTGGTGGCATAAACCTTTAATCCCAGCACTCAGGAGGCAGAGACAAGTAGATCTCTGAGTTTAAGGCCAGTCTGGTCTACAGAGTGAGTTCCAGGACATCCAAGGCTACATAGAGAAGCCCTGTTCCCCATTTATTTTTACTTGATGCTCATAGCTTTGATGAAGTTCCTAGAAATTACTCCTAAACAAAACCTTAACCAAACCCTTCTTGTTACCACATATCCCTTGCAAAAAGAAGCACAACTATTTACTTGAAAATTAAGATGTAATTAATCACAAGAAAAGATATATATGAAAATTAAGATGTAATTAATCACAAGAAAATATTTATATGGGGGTTGAAAAATGCTCAACAGAATTGGAGGTTAGTTGCCTTTAGGTTTTCAGAAGCCACATTAAGGCAGAATGTATAACCTGCAACCTATGAGGTGCTGAACTCCTGAACCTTTCAGTACTTCCACAATATCACAATTTCCCTAGTGAAATACTTTAGACCAGATGTTCTCAACCTTCCTAATGCTGCTGCACTTTCATATAGTTCCTCAAGTTGTGGTGACCCCAACCATAAAATTATTTTCATTGCTACTTCATAACTGTAATCTTGCTACTGTTATGAATCATAATGTTAATCATTGTGTTTTCTGATAGTCTTTGGTGACACCTGTGAAAGAGCCATTCAACCCTCAAAAGGGGTTCAGACCCACAAGTTGAGAACTGCTGTTCTAGAGCTAATGGCATTGTGGCAGGAAACAGCTATAGCTGGCTCAAGAGCAGAAGCTGGAGGACCAGCTCCATCCTTACCAGAACAACCCTTTGCTAAGGGCTTGAAAGTAAGCTGTACACAGCAGCTCCTGGCTTGCCACCAGCTCTTCCCAATAGACCTCTGACTTTCAGAGGAATTTTGGGCAACAGTGTCTCCTGGAATTCTGAATTAGAATACAGTATAGACTCCACATTTAGAGAAGTCCTGTCTGGTGTTTTTATGTACATCCTCTGTGACCAGGAGGAAATCACAGACTGTAACAGCACAAACCCATGATAGGAAAAGAAGACTACATCCTTCACACTAAAAAGTTACCTGAGCTTTGCCTTTATCACTAACACAGAAATCCCAAAAACACAAGACAGTAAACTAATTTTCCTTTTCACTCTTACCAGGTCCACAAATTCATGCAGATGTTGGAGACAAAATTAGAATTATCTTTAAAAATATGGCAACCAGGCCATATTCAATACATGCCCATGGTGTGAAAACAGAGAGTTCTACAGTTGTTCCAACATTGCCAGGTACTGAGGGCAGAGGGACAAATCATGCAGATAATATAGCAATTCCATAAGTGCCAGCTACTGTAAAGATCAGCCCTTCTAAATGAGTATGCTGTGAGGAATTGCAAAGATGGAGACAGAGGGTGTGAGGAAAAGCTCTGTGTGGGTGATTGTGTACAAGTACTTTGTACCAAACCAATTTGCAGAAGGTCTGTAAAAAGTAACATGGGAGTACCCAACATTTACAAACATTGAAGAGTAATTAGAGAGATGCTCCCTCTGCACAACTAGAACATATTTGAAGTAGTATCTGCTACACTTTGGTGTAGAATATTTATGGACCAGCTTCTCAAACAATGTCTGTGATTTGGGATTTAAAGCCTAGATCTTTGCTTAAGTATCTGGCACATTCCAAGAGCTCAAGAGATGTTCAATTAAGATAAAAATTGAGTTACATTATTACACTCAAGTAGAAGCTAAAATTATTTTACAGGAAAGGGATTTGTTTTTTTAAAAAAAAACAAAATTAGTAGTTTCCAAATGTATCAAACCACAAAACAGAGAGTGCTCTGCAGAATTACTTTCATAAATTTAAGGAAACAGCAAACTTTCTCTCTTGATCTTCTAAGAAAGACATAGATACTATTGAGTTGTAACCAAGGCTATGACAAAGACTCATCAGAGTAAGAGAGAAACTGGTTTTAGGTAGGACAATCAGTAGGGCTGGACACTGGTGAAGACTTAAATGATAAAGGAAGTGCAGCTCAGGTTAATTGTTGGATAAGATTCTAGGTCTTCAAGTGGGAGCATGCTTCGTGTCTCTTAGAAATGGTGGGGAACACAGAGATGAGAGCAGAGTGAAGAGGGAACAGAATGTTAGCAGATGGGAACCTGGAAGAGAAGAAACTGGATGGAGTAAAGGCATGGGAGACTATGACTAGGACTCAAGGTTTTATCCTAAACACTTACCTGAGGATTTAAGCTAAAGAGGATTTATCTTATCAATTTTTTAAAAGGCTCTTCTGTGTGACATATGAGTAAGTGACTGTGAGAGAGAAAATAGCAGTATTAAGGATCACTTGGGGAAAATTCTGCATTAAACAGATGAAAACAATTACCAGAATTAGAATCAACAATAAGACTAAGCAGAGGAAAGAGCAAGAAGTTCCCATACTGCAATTTTATTTGACCATGATACCAAAAAGTCCTGCTGAAAATTGAGCACAGTCTCATGGTGACTGTGGGGCTTTGGGAATCAATCCCTGGAGACAGAGCAGGTTGGAAGCACAGCTTATGGAAATAAAAGTGGTAGGTGAGGTAAGACAGTGAAGTGCTATATTTATATTTTATGTTCTTGGTAAAAAAAAAATTCTGCTTAGATAAGGTATGATGACATTGGGGCTAAAAGTGGTGACTTCAGAAAAGGGGGAAAACTCATACATCCCTTAAGAACAGACCTCAAAAGGATTTCAGACGACAGAATATTACTCTGACAGTACTATGCTCACAGAGTATGGCAAAGTCTATCTAAACAAATTAGACAGACAGTTGACAGGACCAGTACATGAAAGTAGTTGTAAGTCAAGGTCTGTGGACAGGTATACAGGAAGTTTTGAAGTAACTGGTTAGATTGGAGAAGAGCCAGGAGCACATGGAAAAAAAGAGTACATGACAAACTAAGAAAACAGAGTAACCGACTATCTTCAAAGCCTCAAGGGCCAGTATATATCTTGCTTGTGACAGAATAGTGACAATGAAGCACACGGTGTGACAGAACCATATAACAACAGACGAAATAGACAGAATTGGGAGAAATCAGTGTCCTTTAAGGTCAAATGGTCTTAAGGCTCCTTGCAAGGAATTATCAGCTCATTGAGCAAGGCAGTGAGAAGGAAGCAGGGAAGAAGGGGAAAGGGAAGGTGATTCTACAGGGAAGCATCAGCATAGAAAAACATGAGCAAGGTGCTGAGGTAGGGAGTAATGACATGGTATCTGCAGAAAAAAATATATATATTAAGAAAACCTACTGCAGAGTTAGGAAAGAAGGATCCACTGATTTTCTTCAAACTATGTCAAAGAATGACAACCCTCTGGCTTTGTTATGACAAGTAAATAAGAGATGCTTAATTCATAGTAAATATATGATGTCATAAAAATACATTAGTGTATTAGAACTGAACTCCAGGTACATCACGGTGGTTAAATGGGTAAAGGTGCCTAGACTGATAACTTAAAGTTTGATTTCCAGAACCCACATGGTTGAAAGAGAGAACTCTCACAAATTATCCCAATGTTTATGTGTGTTGTGGTGTGTACATATTCTGTCTGTCTGTCTGTCTGTATTTGTCTCTCTCTCTGTCTCTGTCTCCCTCTCTCTCCTCACACACACATGCCCAACACACACACACACACACACACACACACACACACACACATACATATATATATATATATATGTATATATATATATATATATACACTCACTATTAAATTAAAAAACTAAATTCCTGAAAGAATTTTGACTACTATTATTTTTTAACATCTTTACATTATTACTTTCTGAATCACTAATTACCAAGGCTTAATATATGCATATGTGTTGTATGTGCATATAAAATATACATGCATTTGAAACATATGTCTGTAAGATATAAATCATATATAACCAGACATGTAACTCTTGATTAATTTAGGTGAAATTCGCACTTATATATGGCAAATCCCAGAGAGATCAGGCGCTGGAAGAGAGGACACAGCTTGTATTCCATGGGCTTACTACTCAACTGTAGATCAAGTTAAGGTAAACTTTAAGTTCCATAAGAATTTTCCAGACAATTGAAAGAAGATAAAGTTACAGTTTTCATGTGCTCCAATCTATGTCAAAATCCCAGGAAAATAAGTTATTCTGTAATCTATTTCAGTTTGTATTTTTAGTTTGTTTGCTTTTAAACAAATAGTCATAGTTATCTTATTCTGGCTGATTTTTTTATAACACTTAATAAAAATTACAAACCAGTGTATTTTGGTTTTCTTTTGATATAAAAACATATTAAGTGCAAAAAGTAAGATGTGTGGCTTAAAAATTCTTTGATGTAATAAAAGAAGTCCCAACAGGCAAGCCAAAAATCCTCCAACAGCCCTCTCAAGTGAGATGGTGCTCTGTTTGGTCTGTGGAACAAAATCTTGATTAGGATCTCTTTTGAGTTTCTGACATGTCAATACAGCTCCATGTTAGATACCTCCACCAGATAATTACCAAACTTAAAACCTAGCACCTTCTAAAGGGGTCTTCCTCGCCCCCCCATTTCCTGTTGAAAATTACCAGCAACTTAAGTGCTGCTCTATCCATTCATTCAAGCAAGAAATTTGAACTACTCAGCTAACAGATAATTTGCTCCTACAATTGTCCATCCCACTCTCTCCATTCTCACACTTCGTACTTATAATTTATCTCAACTGCTGCCTCCAAGGCTCCAGATTTTTCCAAGTCTTCTTTCAATTGACCAATATAACTGGACTAAGATGTAGATTTACTGTTGTTCTGTGTCCAGTGTTTCAGAAGCTACTTAGGACGTTGCCTGAATTTCACTAATACAAGAATGATATAAGACACAATCTGCCATCACAGACACCTGTCCACACCAACTCCTCAGATGTTTTACAGTTAATTGTCAACTTTTACATGGGTATCATTTGTGTTCTGCTTCTCCATGACAATGGACAATTTCCTTTGTTTCTACTAATTTCTCCTACAACAAAACATTTTGTTTCATTCAGCCATAGATTCATAGTGACTGGCTCATCCTGATAAGTCCACAAGCTTATCAAACAACAAGCAACACTGTTCATTCATTCAAGCAACACTGTAGATCATGAGTTACACCATTTTTTTTTAAATCTAAGTTCCACATCACTCACATGACCTACCTACTTTTCATCATTGCTTCAATTTAACCATGCCAAGTATGAAGATATTAAAGTGGTGGCTTCTCCTTGGGCTAGGTATCCCAGTCCCTTCAAAACTGCTGGGAAGGTGGGTAAGGTCCCAGCTCTATAAAATCCAGACCAACACTTCCAAGATAACTGCAGTTTCTGCTTGTTTTCAGGATCTCTATAGTGGACTAATAGGCCCACTGATTGTTTGTCGGAAATCTTACATTAAAGTATTCAATCCTAAAAAGAAAATGGAGTTTTTCCTTTTGTTCCTAATATTTGATGAGAACGAATCTTGGTACTTAGATGACAACATCAAAATATACTCTGATCATCCTGAGAAAGTAAACAAAGAGGATGAGGAATTCATAGAAAGCAATAAAATGCATGGTATGGGAAACTATTCTAAACCACTTTCCTTTTTGACCCCTTTCTTCTTTCAAAGAAAATCATGTTGTAGGGCTGTTTTATTTAAAAATATTGTAATGTAAAATTCCGTTAAAATCTTTACTAATACCTCTCCCAATTCCAAACCCTCAATCCCTTTTAAATAAATTCACAATTAGGATTAAGGCTCTTCATATGAAGTAAATTGAAAAATAGCACTGATATTGGTGAAGTAAGTTCTGTTATATTGACCTAGTAATAATTTCTGAGAAGCCATTATTTGTTTAAATGATTCTAAATGTGTCAAATTTTCCTCAGCTATTAATGGAAAAATGTTTGGAAATCTACAAGGCCTCACAATGCATGTGGGAGATGAAGTCAATTGGTATGTGATGGGAATGGGCAATGAAGTAGACTTGCACACCGTACATTTTCATGGCCACAGCTTCCAATACAAGGTAAGAGCCACCCACAGTAGTCATTCTTGCTCAGCTTAATATGTTTTAATTTAAGCCAAGAATACATTTCATCAGAGATATCTATTTAAAAGGGAAGCTCAAACAGCATTGCAGTCTCATGGCTATACCAGCCTCCTCTCACCTTGGGTTAGGTGAGTTAACACTTAGGTGTCAAGCAACTCACATCCCCAGAACAACTATCTAGTGAAAGCAATGGTCCTCTTAAGATGCATTTTCCCCTGTTTTTAAACTAATGTAGAAAATGCACTGGTTTCCAAAAGAATAAAGCACATTTTTCAGAATGTCTATTTTATAATCTGTACTGTTTTCTGTACATATATCAAAATGGGCTTTCAATTTCATTTCCATAGAAATATGCCAGTGACAGGGGTTGAGAATATCTGAACTGTCGCTATTATTTAAATTCTCTGTCTGCTTCCTTTATACTGTCTTTGCCTTACAGTTTCACAAACAAGATAAACTGTAATAGATCCAAGCACAAGTGACACCACAGTTTGGCTGCTTTGGGTAGCTCAAGTCTCTGACAAAGAGGCAAGCCAGAATCATGGTGTTGGATATAGTAGTCCTAACTAATCAATGTCCTCCTTCACATCTTCCTTGATGGCCCACAGTGCTGAGGCTTTAGGTGAGGACCACAGATTTCACTACATAAAATAGAGAGGGATTCAGTTTTTTGTTTTTTTAATGGTTTGTTTATTTGCCTTGTTTTGTTTTTTTAATACTTGGAGCTGGCCAATGAAAGACTACTAAATAAACTCAAATATTTATCATTTTTCTAATAAAGCACAGGGGAATTTACAGTTCTGATGTGTTCGACCTTTTCCCTGGAACATACCAAACCCTAGAAATGTTTCCCCAAACACCTGGAACCTGGTTACTCCACTGCCACGTGACTGACCATGTTCATGCTGGAATGGAAACTACTTATACTGTCTTACCAAATCAAGGTGAATATCCAGATAGTAGCTCTAGGTATATATTATGAGTGCAATTAAGATTCCTGCTTTGTCTAAATACATCTTTCAGTATGAAGTCCTTGTGAACTTTCAGCCCTGATGTCTCCCTTCTCTAACTCTAAATAGAATGTTTTAGTGCTAGGTCAATGGGATATCACTTACTTTAGATAGAATGGCATTGACTATCTAAATGTACAATAGACACTAACTTTGCAGTGTAATCACACCCTAAGCTGGTATAAGGGAACAATCACATTATTTCTTTTAACAAAGAAGCGATGTGACTTATAAATGAACATTTAGAATTTAATTTCTTTAAGAGAAAACATTAACATTTTTCTCTGTAGTACTTCCCACATAATAGAAGCAGGAACCAGCCCAGTATAATGTCAGTCACCACCCAGAACAGTTCTTTTTGTGCTGCCAGAGAAGGTCTGCTTCTAAAGGGACTGGGAAAAACTAAAATTTAAATTCCTTCTTCTTCAACTCTTACAAGTATAAGTACACACAGACACCCCCCCCACACACACACACTTGCGCATAAACAAAGCACAGAAAAATAAACAATGTTTTTGTGAATACATTCCAACAACAAAAAAAGTAAAATTCCAGCAATGTAGTTGAGAATTTTAGGAATAGAAATGGCAAATCTAACTGGAGGAAGTTACATCCAGAATATGCTTCTTCCTTAAAAATAATAGAAAGAAGTGGGCATGTATATTCATGTTTGCCCATGGGTGTTCATGTGTATGTGTGTGTTTGTATGAATGTGTGTATGTGTGTGTGCATGTTTGTGTTTGATCCTAAGGACAGAGCCCATGGTTTTGCAAATGATAGGAAAGCATTTTACTACTGAGCTGTCTTCTCAGTGTATTACAAATCTAAGTAACTCAACATTACACCTTATTGTAAATAAACTTTTCATCTTTGTTCTTACTGGTAATGAACAACCACTTAAGACTGAACTATTGGGTTTAATGCTAATAACATGACCAAGGTAAAAAAAAGTCAATTAGGCTACACAAAGAAAAAGAGAAAGTCCCTACATCAGTGGTTTTTAACCTATGGGTTGTGACCCCACTATAGGGTCGAATGACCCTTTCACAGGGGTCACCTAAGACCACTGGAAAACACAAATATTTATACCAAGATTCATAACAGTAGCAAGGTTATAGTTATGAAGTAGCAATGAAAATAATTTTATGGTTGGGATCACCACATGAGGAACTGTGTTAAAAATATCATAGCATTAGGAAGGCGAAGAACCACTGCTCTAAATAAACAAGTTTGCAGGGCTAGTGAGTGAGATATCTCAGCAGTTAGTAGCACTGGCTGCTCCTCCAGAAGACCATATTTCAATTCCCAGCACCCACATGTTCATAACCGTCTATAACTCCAGTTGTACAATGTTAACTACAGTTCTAGAGATCTAATGCCCTCTTCTTGTGTCTGTGGGTACAAGGCTCTAAAGTGGTATACAGATATACATACCATGCAGGCAAAATACCCATACCCAAAAAAAGAAAGAATAAGGAAGGGAGGAAGGAAGGGAAAGTGGGAGGGAGGGAGGATCTAAATTTATATGAATATCTAAAAGCTTTCATTTGATAAAAATTTTATTGCAAAGGTTTTTTTTTTTAATTTTATTTTTATTTTTACATCCCAACCCCAGTTCCTCCTCCCTCCTCTTCTTCCTTCTTCCCACCTCGACCCATCCCAGCCCCCATGTACTCCATCATGTTCTTTACACAAAAAGACAATAGCAGGTCATACAAAGATCCTTGGAGACTTCTCACTTTTGTTTTTTACATCACTGACTTCTTTTGTTTTATATTTAATTCTATGTGCAGAGGTGTTTTGTCTGCTTGTATATCTGTAGACCTGGTGCGGACAGAGCCCCCCCCCAAAAAAAGGTATCAGATCCCCTAGAACTGAATCATAGATGGTTGTTAGCCAACATGTAGGTACTGGGAATAAAACCCTCCAGAGACATTTTGTAATATAGAGCAATGGTCACCTTATAGACTCTGCCATGTGAATTTACTCAGTATTTCCTTATCAGACTCAGGCTTCCTTCTATCCTAATAGAAGGCCTTATATCCTAATGTGCCTATCATTGCTGAACCTTGAGCTTTGGGTGAATGTGATATTTGCCAAGATATCACACTGAATTTACTATTTTTCTCTTTTATGATTAATTAGGATCTTGCAAAGAAGAAAACAAATTTTCCTAAAATAAAGTAGTACCAGACTAAGATATGTTTAAATATGAAAAATAAATGAATTAAGAATTAAAGTAACCAATATTTAAAAAATAGAATAAATGTAAAGTGTCCATGAACAGACTTTTTAATCATATAAAACACACTTTTTTTAAATAATCATCTTAAAATTTCTCTTTCTATAGAGACTAAATCTGGCTGAAAGAAATTGGTGATCAGTGGAAAAAAGAACAATGATTCAATATGATGTATGTGACACTGAATAGAACACTTATGCTGGATTGGCTGTAACATATTTTTACAAATTGAAGCCATGTAACTGTTCATTTGTGAGGGAACTGTCATTACTTCTGATGAACAGATCAAATCATGACATGTATTTGTTCACGGGGTAACACAATTGCTTCACGTAGTCCACTTATTCCTGCATTGTTAGGATTTTGTAAAACAGCACCAAATAAACAAAAACATATGAGAACATGCTGTCTTTGGTAATCCTCACAGGATCACTACAAAGTTCTCTGAATGGTCTCTAACTCTTGCCTTCTCATCAACTGCTCTAATAAATCATGGGGCAAAGGGGTGGGGCTAAGAGTACAGAAAAAAAAAGTGAAAAATGAAGACAGCAAGTTGTGTTGTACAGAAATCTCAAAAGATGACCAAAAGACGCTATCTGGAACTAGGAAATTGTAGAGTCCAATAATATTAAATTTTAAAAAATAAAATTCAGATAATTAAATAATAAATTAAGAAACTGCCAGTAAGAAGATTACGTCAGCGTTCCATAGAACTGGTGAGTAAGTAGACATTTTTTCAGAACATTACTGGGCTCACAGGCTCTAGCAATGAGCTGGACTTGAACATTACAATTTACAACAAAAGGTTGGTTACTAAAAGGGCTCAATGGCTAAGAACACTTGCTGCTCTTGTAGCAGCCTCAGGTTCAGTTCCCAGCACCCATTGAGTGGCTCCAGTTCTAGAGATCCCGATGCCCTCTTCTGGGTTCTTTGGATACCTGGATGCACACAATGAACATACATAATAACTCAGACATGCACACACACACACACACACACACACACACACACACACACACAAAATACATCTTTAAAACAAACCAAACTAGACAAGCAGTGGTAGGACACTCCTTTAATGTCGGCATTCAAGAGGCAGAAGCAGGTGCATTTCTGTGAGATCCAAGCCAGCTTGGTCTATACAGCTAGTTCCATGATAGCCAAGGCTGTTATACAGTGAATCCTTGTCTCAAAAAGCCAACCAACCAACAAACAAGAAAGTTATTAAAAAGAGAGATGTGAACATTGTGATAGTTTTTTATTTCCTCACATACTGTGGTTGAAAGATTGGGAGTATATACATATAAAGAATAGAAACAAGACTTTGACTGAAAATATGTCAACTCAACAAGCCATGCTAACAGCCCAATGAGTACATTCATCTAATTCTGAGAGAAGCACACCATGAGTTTCAAAAGTAGCTCAAAAGCCAAGTATGCAGTCTTTCACTGGAGTGAAACATTACACCTTTCTCATACTTAACATGAAAAAAAAAAACAAAAACAAAATAACAATACAAATAGAAAAATCTCTAATGATGAATATAATGTTTGATCAGCAAGAGAAACATTTGTGCATACTTGCAATGTATTTTCTTCCAGTAACTCTAGGATGGACAGGATTGTCATGCCCCCCGCACTGAATACATGACATTATTCACAACAGTACTCTGTGTCCAGCTTTGAAAATGCCTGAATGGCACTTCACACCTGTGACACTTGGGAGTTTCGCATAGATTGAGGTCAGCACAAGATTTGTAATGAGTGCCAGGCCCACATAGGATACAGAGTAAACATGATTAAAACTAAAAGAAAATGCATGTGAAGAGATTTTGTTTCTTGAGGTTTTTTACATTCTAGACAAATAAGTGGGTTCAGCTTATAGATTAAGTGAATAGCTATCATTACATGGTAAGAGAAGCAAGCACCATAAAACAGCTGCAGTGCACAATAACATAAAACCCTTTGGGATCATATATTATCTAGTACTGAGCATTAAAACTATAGTCACTTATGTGTTAGAAAGGATAACTTCATGTCAGTGATTTCTTCCGGCTGCAAAAAAGAAGGTAGGGAAGGAAAAAGGCTGCAGCACCATCTTCTGGGAGAACATTCAAGAAATCCTTCAGGTCTAGTCCCACAGCAATAACTGACAAGGCTTCTGTTAGTGGGAAAGAAGAATGCATGCATGAGTTACAACTAAAGTCCATTTCCATTTGTTTTACAAATTTGTTTTTAATTAATGATTCAAAGTTCCTTCAAGTAACAAAGTGCTAGAATTCTAAACAAACAAACAAACAGAAAACAAAAAAACTTCTTTAGTCCACATATCATGATATCATGAATTTATACTTTGTTTTTTAGTTTTCAAGACAGGGTTTCTCTGTGGTTTTGCAGCCTGACCTGGAATTAGCTCTGTAGATCTGTAGACCAGGCTGGCCTCAAACTCACACAGATCGGCCTGACTCTGCCTCCCAAGTGCTGCGATTAAAGGCATGCACCACCAATGCCTCGCAAGTTTATATTTCTTAATGTATTCCTTCTAGAGCCTTTCAAATTTTATTTTGTAGTTAACCCTTAGAATCTGAGTTACTAATTCATGATAGATAGCTAAGTTGTCTTTTAATCCAATTCTACCATTTTCTAATGAAAAATATAATCACTTGGATGCTGCTTGAATGTTGGGACTGCAGCTAGTGTATAGGACACTAGCTTGGTAGGACACTAACACCATTACTTACCAGAAAACATTTGCCTAAATAGGTTCCTCTCTATAAATGACATTTCATGTAATTAATAAACATAAATCTTTTGTCATAATAATATACCTTTTCTTCTCAATAGTAAAGTATTCTAGTAAATATTTTCAGTATTAAGGAATTCAATGGGGTTAGGGATGCATTAGCATCAATAAAAATGTGTGCAGGTGGAGTTGCCAAATATTTTTAAATAGATAATTATGCAATTTTATGTTTCTATTACTTCTTAGTTGGTGTTGCTCTACCCTAGTAACAATGACTTCAGAGAGCTGAGTAGATAGCTCAGTTGGTCTAATGATTGCCACATAAACTTGAAGATATAAATTCAGTTCCTAGAACCTATGAAAAGGAAAGGCAGGCATTGCTGCATGCCTGCAATCCTGGGCCTGGGAAGGCAAAGATAGGTAGATAGAGCCCCACAGCTCACTGGTCAGTCAGCTCAGCTCGTAGGCTCCATGTTCCAGTGAGAAACCCTGTGTCAAAAAGAGGCTGATGGACGTAGATGCACACATTCCCTCACTCAACAAAAATGAATAAATAATGAGAATGTCTTCAAGACCTTGTTCTCCTAAGAATAGTGTTCCTTAGAAAACATTCTTTTCTTCCATCTTTATCCCTACGCCAACATCATCTCCTGTGCGCTCCTTACAAACCATTTGCAGGGCTACTGTACAACCCACTCAGTCATCTGAAATCTAAATCATCCTTCACACAATGGGATGGCTTGTCCAGTCACTAAGAAGTTAAAGAACTCTACAGTAGTGACACATGGCTTTTAGCTTTGCAATCAGATACATCTGAGAACACATGCATACTCTTCAACCTACATGCAGCACTTTTTGCTCTTCCAGAGGACCTTGGTTTGGATTGCTAGCACCCATATTAGATGTCACAACATTCTGTAACCCCAGTTCCATACTTGTCACCTCAGATCTCTGAGGTCACCTGTACTCATGTACACACACCCACATATGGACGTACATGCATGAACACACACACACACACAAACACACACACACACGCGCGCACACTAGCACACGCACCTTCTGAGGTCACTTGCCCTCATGTGCACACACCCACATGCAGACACACCTCACAACTACATATGATTTAAAATAATAAAGGTAAATCATATAAAAAGTTACTGAGCCTTCCGAGTGTCCTCATCTATGATATCCTGGGTACCATTTGCTAGCTTCAAGAGTTCTCTGAGAATTACAATAGGATACTTCTCTAACATATAAGATGATCTTAATAAACAGCAACCACTAACTAGTGTGCAAAATTCATATAAAACACATGTTATTAATGTTTTTTTTTTATTAAACACATTTATTGACCTAAATGTGTAGCCTATAAGTAGTAGCCTGGATACAAGAACTTTTACCTGGGGTAAGTACTGAGCAGTTACAAAGTCAGTAAAATGTCACCACTGTTTAATTCTCTTCTCACACCATTGAGGCCCTCTGTACATTATTTTAAAGGCTCCTCCTAACCGATGGGAGATGTCACCTAACCTCTATCGTGGTTTAATAAGGATCAGGATAAACAAATAGGCCAAATAGATGTTTATTCAGGGAGAAACAATTCACAACACAGACAGATGAACACAGCAGTTGGAACATGTAGAGCGTGGAAAAAACAAAATGTCGGCCTGCCGTGCTTTGATAAAATGACCATGTAAAAATACTTAAATAAGTAAAAATGAGTTAATCATTAAGACAAAACTAGCCCATAAATAATAATAGTAACTGGCCAACAAAATTGTATCAAATACAGAGTCTCTGAGTGTTATTGGGGGCTGGCATGGTAACAGGGCGGCAGGACCAGACCAGCAAAAAAAACATACTCGTAACAAACCTCTCATTTGGTTTCCTTTCTGAATCGCTTAATGTGTTTATTTATTTTATTCATGTCTCATTCCAAAGAGAATATAGTAATAGGCTTTGATGTGTTGTTAGGTTGGAGGAACTGAAGATAAAATAAGATTAAAATAGGGAGCAAAAAGGTGCAATGAGATAACTCAGCAGGTAAAGGTATACGCCACACAAACTTGATGACCTGAGTTCAATCCCTAGAACCACCAAAAGGTAGAGAGAACCAACTCCAAGGTTTGTTTCTGACCACCAGATGTGCATCATAGCAAACATATAAGCATGCATATGAACACAATAAATAAATAAATAAATAAATAAATAAATAAATAAATAAATAAATAATAAATAAGTGAAAATATGGGCTGTGAATGTGCTTCAGTGGGAAAAGTACTTGTCATGAGAGCACAATGACTGGAAGACTCAGAATTCACATAAAAATCCAGGTGGGCTCAGTAGCCCATCTGAAACTACAGTGTGTGGGAATTTGGAGACAGGGAATTCCCAGAGCAAGCTGGCTATCTAGCCAGAGTAGCCAAAACAGTGCTCTGTCTACACGTATGCCTGCAAGCCAGAAGATGGTACCAGATCTCATTAACAGATGGTTGTGATCTAGGAATTGAACTCAGGACTTCTGGAAGGGCAGTCATCTCTCCACTCCCCTACTAATCTTAATTTCCTACATGAAGTAAATTAGAAAGCTAAACTTCCAAACTTCCATAATATTTTAAATACAGGAATTGTGAGTTTCCATGACAAATCTGCTAAAATTTGGAAATGATAATAACTTCAAGGACATCAGCTCTGTAACTATACATGCTGAATGAGAATCAAGTGTAATGGGCAACACGAAAGCTGGAAACACTCCAGATGATTTCTATGACCTTTTTATCTCACTTAATATTGTGGAGACAAACAAACAATACTAGAGAAATCAAGAACTTGTCCTACTTAAAACTGAGAGTAAAATTCATTAATTGTCCAAAAAAGAGAATTGTACCTTTTAAAGATGACAGATAAAGTTGGTGTTTCTCTCCACCACACTTGACTTTCTGACAAAGTTCAGGCAGCAGTTTTTTCCACCACAGAATCTATCTTAGGGAAAATGAATACATTTTAGTTTGTTGCATCTTATCCTCAGATTTCTATGAGAGTAAGAAGGCTGTGCAGGCTAGAGCTAACAGAAAAATGTATCCTTTGGCCAAGGCATCACCTCTGTTGAAACATGGCTATTATCATAAACTATGCTTCTGATGAAACTCAAATGAAAGGAAAGGCCTGTGACTTGAGGCACACATGTACACATTTATTTTCGAGGAAAAACACAGACATGTCCTTTTATCTTGGCTGGCAAGAAGAAACAAAAAAAATGCTAAAGCTAAAACTCTCCTAATTCAAAGACCCAATACAAGGAAGGTGTTTCCCCACCACACACATGTTGCCCAGCCCTTCAAGTACTCACTGATTTCAGCTAGAAACTAGGGCTCCTAAAAGATAAGATACATCATCCTCATGCATTTTAATAGCATCTAAAAGTACTCAAAATGTCTGACATTAAACATACATCTTCTTTGGACACACAGCCCAGTAAAGTTACACTAATAAAAAACAGTCCCCAATCTGCAGATAAGCCGATAAAATTACCCAGTCTTTTAACAGCTGATCAAGACTAGAAGCAGAATCTGAGATGCATACCCAGTGTTCTTCCTTCAGTTCCTGATTAGCATATGCAATAACTGCCTCCGGGCATCTCTCTAGCAACGTGTCTATGCATTGTTCATACTCTTGTAATCTTGTATGACATAGAACATGAGCACTGAGGCCAGCAACAGTATCTTCTGAAAGGGGCTCCAGAAATGGAATAATGGAAGCTACATCAAATGAAGGGCCACATATGAGAGACTATGAACAGAAAAGTGAAATGTTATGGAATGAAGCATCCCAAATTAAAACACAACATACAGTATAATTTTTCAAAATGATAAAATCCCACTTTGCCAAAAAAGAAAGAAAATGCAATTTTAGAAAGCATGAACTTGGCCCCGAAATGCTTGTGCTGAAGAATGAAATAATCCTAAATTCAATATTAAATTCAGCTCTATTTTAAAGAAATCTGTTTAATACAAAGCAGTCTTCTTTAATGAAGACTCTAACCTGAGGATATGACCAACATGTGGTCAGAGATTTTTGCCCCATAATGCTTTGTATGTGTATTCATAACACTGAAAGACCATGGCTGGTTGCATGTCCAACAAGAAGGAACGGGAATAAACTACGGCACATCACAGAACATGATAGAATTGCCAATATTATATTTCCAAATGTTCCTTAAGGAGGAAAATAATTATGACAAAACTGAGCCAAGATGTCCTGAGGTAAAATTGTATGAAGAGCATGACCAATGTTATAAAATCTACACAGTTTACCAAACTTTTGTAGGGAGATCTCTGAAAGAGTACTGCAGTTTGAAGCAGAGATTAGCTCAGCAAATTAGTAGGTGGGACAAAGCCCTATTTGTTTTATTTTCTTTTAAAATTTCCCCGACTTCCCCAACATTTCAATGAGGAACATTGTGTGCGTGTGTTCATTGGGTAGTGGGGAGGGGGTTGAAACTATCCTTGTTAGCATTAACTGTCACCATAACATGCATGAATCTTAGTGGATTAACTGCCTTTATTAGTTTGGTCTGTAGCATGTCTATGAGGTAATGTCTTGATTGCTAATTGATAGCAAAGGCTCTAGTTCACTGTGGGCAACACTATTCTCTGGGCAATTGGTCCTGGGCTGCATCAGAAAGTCAGGTAAACATGAGCATAGGATTAATTATTGAGTAACATCCATCACAATTTCTGTTGTGTTTCCTTGGCTCTACGTGAGTGCTGCATAGAATGAAGGCCATCCTGTCTTCAGGCTACTACTGAGCTCCTTCCCTGACTTCCATCAGTGGAACACTGTGACCTGGAAGTATACATCAAATAAACACTTTCCAATCCTAAATTGCTTTTGGTGTTTGTCACAGAAACAGGATCAAATTAGAACAATAATCATAAAGAAAATTGAATTATTTTTAAAAGTCATTGTGAGATGGAGAGATGGCTCAGCAGGTAAGAAAGCATGCCACCAAAGCCTATGACCTGAATTTTTTTTCCCTTGGGACCCAGATAATAGAAGGAGAAGTCCCCCAAGTTTTCCTCGGAGTTACACATATACTGTGGCATAAATTTCACTGCTCCCACAAATAAATAGTAATTTTTCCTTTTAAAGTGACTGTTTAGAACCTGATCATTTGTATCAACACCAGCTGCCACATACTGAATGACAGGTACAGGCATTACTTCAATATTCATAAATTTACTAGTGTTTCTGTTTAAGAAACTCTACTAGTTTTTATGTTTAAACTCTATAACATTTTTTTTTATTCTACCATCAAAATAATCTCCATTTTGCCTTTTCTTATTGAGAGAAATTATGGCTTTCTTTCACTGTATTTTTTTTTTTTTTTTTTTTTTTGCTACAGCATCTTCTCAGAGGATAACCTGGAACATCCACTATACATTCTTAATCAGCATGATTACTTTATGCCAGATGTCAACCAAGGAGTGGCCAGGAAAATAAGGTATCCTTTGTTACCAAGCTAAATAATTTATCTGAATAATTTCCTGGAAATAAAACAGCACACATGAAATAAAGTGAGGCTCTCCCATTCATACTATCTCCCAACACAGAAGGAGGTACAAGTTACTTCTCTAACAACTCCTAATTAAATGGAATGATGGATATGGCTGGAAGTGGAAAAGCATGGGTACCAACCCAGAGCTGAAAGGAAACTAGTCAAAACAGCACAAAATAGATTACTTGTAAAGGTTTAGTTCCTTCTAGCTATATTTATTGCTAAACAAATTTAAAAGTCAGTATAATAAGTAACACTAAACAGCACTTACTCATGTGGTAATATATTATTTATGATTTCTTAAAGATTGCCTGAGGATTCAAAAAACAAAGGCAGCCACAAACCATAGAAGCCAGGCACACATCTTTAATCCTTGGACTCAGGATTAAGAGATAGATGGATCTCTCTGTGAGTTCAAGGTCACCCAGGTCTACAGTCTAAAAGAGTAACAAATCACATGCCTTTAATCCCAGCACTAGAGGAGTATAAAGATAGAAGAAAGGTCTTCAATATTAATTATGAGGCATTCATTCTTCATCTACATTGAGAATAGGAACACCCCATCCCTGTTAGAGATAAGAGCTCTCTGGTAGATTGGCTGCTTTGATTCCCTGATTTTTAGGTTGAACCCCAACATCTGTCTCTTGGTCCATTTACTTTTCCCACAACATAGTCAGGCACTGCATTATATCCTATAAACCCAGCACTGAGAGATAAAATCTTGAGAAGCCCAGAATTTGGTGGCAATATGAGCCACACAGTAAGACACTGTCTCAAATAAACAAATACTCAACAAAACTATCACTGAACTAAAAATGGCCTAAAGATTACTGTTACTCATAAACTAATTCTGAGGTTTGTAGGGACCTGCATGAACCCCTGAGACACCTTAAGCAAGCCTGAAGCTGTTGAGCAAAACTTCTTGCCCTGGAGTTTTCATTGGTACTCTTCCTGCTTTGCTAACACACACCTTGTGGGGAGGAGCTAAGCCTGAAAATCCTATTATTTTCCACTGTGTTGTAAGTCAGTATATAAGCTTACTACTCCATCCCCTCAATTAATGGCATTTGGCATTCTGACATTGCCATTGAATGAATGACCTGCTTCTTGTCCCTTATTTCAATATCTAGGCCTTCACCCAATTCAAACAACAGATGGTAGCACGGACACTACAGAGGTTTGTTTCTTAGACATTTTTTATTTGTTTGTTTGTTCTGGAAATTAAACCTTAACACATTTATTCCTTTCCCCTAACAAGATCCCTCTGCCTCAGCTCTGATTTGATAGACGTCTCTGATTCTCTACTGTTATAAGCAAGGACATGGGGACATGATGAGGTGGTATAGGAGGGATAAAAATCAAGCAAATATGGGAAGAGAGCAAAATATTTACTAGTCACAATGTTCTCTCAAATAATAGCTATCTACCTATAAATGACTTACAGATTTTATAGTAATTATTATACAATTACTGAAAGAAACTGAACAGTAACTGAAAGAAACAGACAAACATACCAACCCACTGGGGTTGGGGAGAGAGCCACAATTTAGAAACATTCTCAGGTGATTCTAAACCTGCAACACCTCTAATTGGGATCCAAAGAGACCCTTTGGGAGCTCTGATGGTCATTTTCTCTTAACGGCTGACATTAACTGATCTATGGATAATAATAATAAAAAAAAGAAGCATAACTAGAATGACTAAGGAAAAGATTTATGAAAGTTTAATTGGCATATTTTCTATCTTTAACAACAAAAATTCCCAGAAAAGGGTAAAAGAAATGTGCTGGGAGGCATTGTGAGAAGACTAAATCTATGAAGCTCAGACATGGGTGAGAGAAAAGAATCCCATCTCAATGGCACAGACCAAATTTTCAACAGAATTATAGAAAACTCCCCAAACTAAGGGAAGACACAACAGTACAGATACAAGAAGAACACAGAACACCAAATAGGACCAGAAAAGAAATTTCCAATGCAACATCAAATTAAAACACTTAACATACAGAAGAAATGTTACAAGCACTTTCCCATCAGCCTTGTCCCAGAGCCTCATCAGTCCCAAAATAACATTCAGAGACACTGTATTAATTATGAAACTGATGGCCTGTTACTACTGTTTCTTATTGGCTAGCACTGTCTTAAATATGAACTCATTTCTATCAATCTAAGTAGTTCCACGTGGACTTATCTTGGAGGAGAAAGGGTCTGGACCTCTTACTCCTCTTGGTCCTACATTTCAACTCCTCTCTACTACATCTCCCTTGTCCCCTAGCCCTGATTATCTTGCCTTCCTATTTGCCAACAGTGTTTTATTCATTAACCAATAAGAGAAACGTATTTACAGAATGACATCTCCTATCAAAGGTGATACTGAATGCTGCAAGAGAAAAAGCACAAGACACACATAAAGTAAAACATATCACAATAATTGCTAATGGAGACTTTGAAGCCAGAAGAAACTGGTACCATGTATTCCAAAAAACCACAGTTGCCAACCCAGACTACTTTACCCAGCAATTTTATCTCTCATATTTGAAGAAGGAAGAAAAACTTTTCATAATATAAATAGGTGAAAACAATTATTGTCTACTAAGCCAGCCACACAAAGAATACTAGAATCAAAACTTAGGACTGAAAAGAGGATAAGTAAATACAAGGTGCCACATAAAGAAAACAAACAAAGAAGACATAATTACAGAAACACCAAATAAGACAAAGAACACAAAAGGGGTGGGGGATGACAGCAATCAACAAACCCTTTAAATACTAACTTGGCTCTCAATACTAAGTATTAGCTTTAGTTTCTCATTCAAAAGACAGGTTAATTAAATGGATGAAGGTGTAGCATGACAAATAAAAGACCCAGATGCTGATATTGGGGATCAAGCTTGAAACTGAAGATCAGAAAAGCAAAGCAGCTGACTACTACTCTTACCTCTACCTCAGAGTAAAAGGTGATCCTCGCTCCACCGAACCTTAGCTGCAATTCCAGACTGCTATGCTCTCCTCAATATGGCTTAAGAATCCTAAAACTACTAGAAGACGCTGCTCGTATCTTTTCTATCTCTCTAGTACTAGGATTAAAGACATGAGAGATCCATCTGCCTTTGCCTCCTGAGTCTTGGGATTAAAGGTGTGTACCACCACTGCCTGATCACTATAGCTTGAGGCTGACTTTGCTTTCTGAATCCTCAGGCAAGCTTTAAAAAATCATAAAAAATACATCACCAAATTAAGTAACAAAATCCATCGTTTGTTGCCTTCAGAGATTTTAAATGATCACTGAATTATACCTTTTGACTGTGATTATAAATGTGCTTTGAAGCTTTATCAGTCAAAATTTCACAGCATATATTACAACTGTATCTTTAATTACATCACTTCTCTGGATGTTCTGAGAGAACAAGACCCACAACTCATTCTCAGATAGTAGCTATAAAATCAGCAAATAAGAAACTAACATAGGAGTTTCAGTGTCACACAGATACTAGAGATAAGAGACAGTGAAAGAATCTTCTTAGGTGATATATTGTTGTTGTAATTAACTGTGATTACTGAGGCTGGACTTAAATTCATGATCCTTCTGCCTCAGCCTCCTAAGTGCTAGAATTATAGGCATGTATCACCATGCCCAGCTCTGGTGATTGTAATAGAAGAATGTAGGCCACACAGTCTCAAGTCTGAGTCTATATAACTTAGCCTCTTGACTTTCTTTCCCTAGCCCATCCCTACCTTTATAATTGATAAAAACCACATTTACACCAATCCATAAAGTTTTTATTAGGAATTTCACACCCAAAATCTTAAAGGGATCAAGCAGAACAAAACACACATGAAGCCCTCAGCATCTGGGCATGAAGTCACAGAGATAAAAGTGGTACAGACATGACAGGCTCAGACAAGAGCTACTCAAATTTGTCAGACTAGGTCTCCAGAGTGCTCAGTGCTCCTGGATTTTTCAAGAGTATCTGTGAACTTGGAATTCCTAACATGAAACACTGATTTTTTTATGTGGCTAGCTACAGTAAGTAAACCAAAAAAGGGCAAAAGTTATATTCTGTCTTTGGGCCAACAAACAATATTAAAAGATACACACATTTAGCCTTGCTTGACCTACCACAGCATATGCAGAAACAGTTATAGTCAAAACTCCTATACCATAAATTATGTTCCACAATTCTTTTGAAAAATTCTCTCCAGGGGTCAGATAAACTGACTGCTTTGACATATTGTTCATAAGACAGATGGTAGTGGTAGCTTGGTAAGAAGTCTTAATTGTGTTAAGCCAGGTTAAACAAAAGTCATGATTACAAAACATCCTTATATATTTGTACACTTTTATTTCACATAGGTGTTTTCAAATACATCCTAAAAACGAGGACAGTTGCGCAGTGCTGAAATCAGCTCAGATGCCCCATATGTCAGCAGTTCCAGGCAGAAGCAGGATTCCAAAGCTCCTGAATGTGATCTGCTACAGAGTTTTGCCCCCACAATTATATTCTAAATTAACAAACCACGTGATATCACATCATATTTAAATTGTATGTTATACTGTAATATATTGTATACTTAAAAATAAGAGATTTTATTTACCTGTAATTTCAAAAGGTCTTCTGTGTAATTTTTATCAGCTAAGGAATCAGATGATAGTAAGACATGAACCCATGGGTAGACTAAGCCATAATGACTGCAGGCATTTATCTGAAACATTAAAGAAATTGTATCACAAGCCAAATATAACAACAGTAAAACAAATAAACAATGTCTTCATCTGTCCATTAATCCTCTGCCACATGTCAGACTCACATACTCTCTCAGGAAAAGGAAGATTTTTAGAATATATTTCCCTAGAAAGTGCAATCTCATTGCTTCCACACCACATAACTGAAATAACTTTTTCCTAATATTTCAAAATTTAAAAATATTCTAAAGAAGTGCTTTCTAGATAAAAAGTGACACTGTTCTTAAGATAATTATATTAAAAAGAGTTAAAGGAACAGTGGAAATAATTTTTATTGATATCATTTGAGGAGTATAAGAAGACAGAGTATCCTTTATCTAACAGATTACACAGGGACCTTTTCAGGACCTTTTCTCAGTAACTACAGAGTAGCTGCAGCAGTAACGGAAATGGGACTGAAAGAGGAAAGCATAGCAGGACAGATAACAAGTGACACCAAGGCTGCCTACAACACACCTGAAACCGAGGGTGCCCCTGACAAGAAATGGAAGGCCAGTGCTACTGTCCTTTGCCTTGGGCCTTCTGAAGTTCCTCAGAGAGGTCCCTTCTTACTGAGTCCTCCACTGACAAGTACAGATGTAAAAGTATTCTGGGAAAAGGCCTTCACATGCTGTGACACTGCAAAGTGGTAACAATGAAATAATACAGGATAATTCTTTATTTTGAGGGTGTGGAATTTGAGACAAGTAGGGTCTCATCTATAGCCCTGGCTGGCCTGGATATCCGTTTGTAGACCAGGCTGGCCTGGAACTCACAGAGATCCACCTGCCCCTGCCTTCTAAGTGGTAAGATTAAAGGCAAATGCCATGACACCTGCGTTCTAAGTGGTTGTCTTTAAAATTTTCTTATTTATATGTGTGTATATTTGTGTGTGCCATGGTTGTATGTTTGTGTGTGCCATGGAGCACATGTAGAAATCAGAGAACAACTTTCAGGAGTCAGTTCTCTCCTTCCACTGTAAATCCCAGGGATAGAACTTAGGTCATAACACTCGGCTGGAAATGATTTTACCAGATAAGCCCCTGGCAGCCCCACGTGGTGTTTTAGAGGATGGGACAGTATATAAGATGTGGGTAACTTCAGATACATTCTAAGCATTAAAAACAAAGTAGTGGCTAGAAAGAGAGTCTCAGTAAGTAATGTATTTACCTCACAAGAATGAAGACCTGAATTTGATTCCCAGAACCTAGAAAAATGTCAGGTGTGGCCGTACACATTTGTAATCTCAATGCTGAGGAGGCAGAATGGAAGTGATACCTGGGGGTCTCTTGCTAACTGATATCCTGCAGGCCAATGAGAAACTCTGTTGCAAAAGAAATGGACAGAGTTCCTGAGAATATCATTTGAGTGTGACCTTTAGGCTCTGCACACAGAGCATCTGCACCTGAGCATATGTACCATATATATAGCATACACACTCTCTCTCTCTTTCTCTCTCAAAAATAAAACAAAACTAAGAACAAATTATTGCAGCATGCACTGTATGCATTTAAGGCACTGTTTCATTATCTTACCAAATCCTCCGCTGTTCTCAATGGTATGGTGTCAGGACACTGCCTCTTAGACAACCTCCAGATGTACTGAGATGTAAGCTTGAAGAAGAGTTCCTGAAGTACCATATTTGGGAGACAAGCTACAAGCTGAGCTTCCCAGAAGTCTACCAAAAGCTGAGGTATTATGTCTTCATCTTTTCCACACAGCACCTTGAAAATCGGGTATCCCACGTAAATACTGAGCCAGAAGTGACAACAGAACTATTGTTCCACCATGTGGATATGTAATTTATAAATTTGTCTTGAGTACCATGGCAAGAACAAAGTTATACATTTTTTTAAAAATAAGAAACAGATTCAGGATGTGTGCATAAAGTTTCTGCAGAAACATTCTTTTAAATCTGAATGCCAATATTATAAATTATATATACATTATTATTACATTATAAATTACATATATGTATATATGTCTGTCTGTGATTTCTATCAGGTCATTCAGAAAAGTTATATTTTCAACTGGACAAACCTTAAAGAAAGAATCTGCTTCTTCAGTTCCAATTTTACCATTTTTCTGTAAGCCCAAGACTGAAGCTACAAGCAATCCAGGCTGAGTTTCCTTCAAGTGAATTGCAAGTTCAGTAGGAACAATCTGTCCTTTCCACTGCTGAATTAACAGGCGAGGTTCCAGAATGAAGCCATACACCAGCTTCATCTTCAGATTGAAAAAGAAATGTTGGAATGAAGTGTACATTACATCAACATTACTAATCTCATATATCCTAATGCTTTTAGAGGGAAGAAATTAATACTTTATTTCCATTTTTTAGCCATAAGAACTAGCTCTTAACCCAAGATGGATATTATTAGCTGTCTTATATAAATTACTAATATATAAACTTAGAGGTGTTCCATTTTTGTAAAGAATTTTACATTAGACATATCTCCTAAGCATCTCATACTTATGGAAATTAGGAAAATCAAAGAAAACTCTGATTTTCAGAATTCTATTCTTCTAAGCAGATACCCTGATGCTGACTTCTTTTCATAGCAAATTGTCTCCTGACATAATGATGTCTTCTTGCCTGTTTTAGAAAACATATTTATAGGGTAAGCATTTGACCAAGCAAGCAAAAATAACAAGGCTCAGGCTCTAACGTGATCTTGCCTGCTCAAGATGACCTACTGTGCAAGCACAGACAAGGTATGTTAGCTCTGTGTCTCAGGGGTCTCATGTGTGTAACAGTTACAACAATGACCTCAGCACTAAACAAGAATAAAATGAAATAATACATGCAAGCAATTTAGAATAGGCCTGGGACATAAGCGCACAAATAATCCCCTCACCTCCACCTAAAGTGATTAGCAATTTTGGCCTCTGTCCCTAAATGATACTTTAGGAAAAAAAATGACCTTTCATCCTTTGGTGAACCATTTAAATATTCACTACTCCATGGTGTCACTTGTGGTTTTCAGGAATGGAGAGCATTTTTGCACCTATTAGATTCCTATGATTTACAGTTAATATCCTTCTTTCTACACTTAAAAAAACTCATCATCCTATTGTGCTTCCAGTGAACACACCGTCTTTTACTACTCTAATTGTCAACTCTGGGCAAAGCTTTTATATTCTTCTGTGCCAAACAATATTCTGTATATGTGGTACTAAGATGATGAAAGATCTTTGAATAGTCACTGCTGATATTTCTCAATCTTATTCTTTTGTTCCATTTGCCAGATCTGAAGTGTCAGTTAGATTATTTCCCATTTAATATTGCCTGTTAACTATTACTAGGAAACTATGAGCTAGGCCTGGAGGTGCTGGCATATGATTTCATAGGCATGTAGCTCTCTGTGAGTTTGAGGCTAACCTGGTATTCAGAGCATGTTCCAGGAGAATCAGAGCAATTACAAAGAGAAACCCTGTCTCAAATTAAAAAAAAAAAAAAAAAAAAAAAAAACGATAGAGAGAGGGAGGGAGGGAGGGAGGGAGGGAGGGAGGGAGGGAGGGAGGGAGGAGAGAGAGAGAGGGAGGGAGGGAGCAAGCAAGCCAGCCATGGGGTTCAAGAAACCAGAAGAAAGCCAAATGCCTCAGGATCAACTCCAATCCTCTTTTAGACCGTGATCAACACCAGGCTGGTACTATACCTCTGAATGGCTCTTCATTTCATTTTTGTACATGTCAAGATCTCCCATTTTCAAGGCCACTGCTGCTTTGGTCAAGGTTATTAAGACTGGTGAAAATTCACAAGTATCCAGCTTCTTTAAATAATGAAAGGCAGTTAAAGGATTGATATTCTTCATAGAAGGGCTACAGAGGACATGAGGCAGTTGCTTCGGCTCAGCCACATGAAATATCTGAGCCACTTTTGCTGCTAATTCCTTTGAAGAGTATGAGCAAAGAATAAAAGGTTAGCCAATAGGAAGCAATATAATAGAAAAAAAGGAAGTATGTATGCAAAGCCAGTAGAAAACAATATAATGTTATGATTGACAAAGTGTTTATGAGAATATTTGGGAAACTAGAAATGAGATAACATATCTGTCTGCTGAGATGCAATAAGAAAAAAATTCAGTGAAAACATATATAAAAATTTGAGACCAACATTTCTAATTTCAATCACATGCAAGAAAGTATTATTATATTTAAAAGTCTACAATTTTAAAACTATAATTCAGTTCAACATATACTCAATAATACGATTCAAGAGAAATTTTTACATCCCTTGAATCTCCAAGTATATGATATTACAATTTCCAACTGTGCTTAAAATATAAAAGGGGCCAAAAATAATCTTTAGTAATGTTTTAAGAGGTCACTGACCCATTTGAAGTTTGGACACTTGAAAAATAAGTCAAATGAAATTGTGGGAAAAAAACATACTACAAAAGAAAGTAGGAACCTCATTCTGCCCTTCACTTCAGAATAGATGTCACTATGATTAGACAAGTCCCTCAATCACAACAGATAACATCTCCATGCTGAATACTAAAGAAATATGAAAAGGTGACTCCTAAACTCTTTTCCAAGCCATAATTCTAAAATCATTAAAGGAGAAAAGAGCATATTGTTTTGTTTAGTAGAAGAAAATATTTGGAACACAAGTTCTAAATACTATTTACTAAAAAATTAGTAAAATAAAAAGGTAAAAACAGAAACTGTAACTTTATAGGAAATTATATTCACTTCACTTAATTCTTCATCCAGGTTTTCATAAAGTGAATGGGTAATATAAAATATTAATCCTCTCTCATATTTCTGGGATTCACACTCTCCTGTACAGGCCACACGGGCCAAAACTTCAGCCAGAGACAATCCAGACATCTTATAGTACGGCAAGGCGAGGTGGGATTGCTCAGTGTCAAGCCTACAGAGAGAGAAATTTTAAAGGGCTTGAAATGTGCATTTCTAAGCCAGCTACTTAACATAGTTAGAAATAAAACAGATAATGCTTTCAAAGAAATAAGGATCGCAGAGCTTTCTTCTGCCTCAAGTAACTATATAGTTGGATTTTATAAAGTCACTTCAATTTGTAGTTTCTTTTCTTCTAAGCACAATAAAGGTAGAATAGCAATGATTCATCAAGTGAATTTAAATTTTTCCATTTTAATTTTTTAACACAGGGTTTCTCTGTGTATCCCAGGCTGTCCTGTAACTCACTCTGTAGACCAAGTTGTCCCCAAACTCAGAAATCCAGCTGCCTCTGCCACCTGAGTAGGAGAATCAAAGGTGTGCACCACCAGTACCTGGTGTAAATTTTAGTATTAAATATGCCTCCAAAATAATAGCATTTATAGTTCAGCATAGTATATTCCAGTCATTAATAGTCATTTACACCAGTTAAGTAAGCCTGTAAAACAATTGTCTACAAATCTTTTCTGGACATGGTTCTTAGAAATAAAAATCTCTTTTGACCTTGGTATTCCTTTGTGATACTAAGAAGGCACTAATTACTAATATTAAGATCTCAGATTGTCCCAGAGACACAAGTCATCCCTCAAGCTAATAGACAAGAAACAAATGCCAAAGCTATCTCAGGTCTTTTTCCCTGGTCATGTGCCCCTCAAATTCTGAAAACTAGAGCAAAAGAAAAGAAAAAGAAAATATATAAATAAAACCATTGTCCACATGGAAAGGTTTGTAGTGGGTTTACTATTTCTGTAAGGAACTGTGACAATTTCAAGACATTGGGTAGGTCATATTCATATTGTACCTCTAAGCTGACAACAGTATCTGGCACATAGCATGCATTCATTCAACAAATGCTTGCAAAATAAATGAAAAAGTAAACCAACTCCTAGAGATTAAAAAAATAAATAAATACATGTAAAACACTGTAAGAAAGCTTAAGAGGCCTCACCAACCTGCTGTAACAGTCTCCAAGGTGCCCACAGCTTTCCTTAAAGGCTTCTAAAAGCTCTGCTTTGTCTAAAGGTTCCAGGTGACTGCTATCCATCAAGGCAGCTCTCAATAGCAGATGAGCCTCACTGAGCAAGTGGATACAGCTCTGTGTTTTCACAGTCTTGTAAATGTTACTGTAGTCTACCTGAAACAAGAAGACAAACAGCTAGCGTTGCTGAAGAAAGACCACCAGTTCCCCACCCTGTCTCCACTCTTAAGGATTCCATTACATTTGTTAATAAAATTAATATATGGGAATATTAAACACAAAAAAGTAAGTAAACAAGTGGTTGTATATTGTCTTAGTTTGCTTTTGATTGCTGTGATAAAAACACCATGATGAAAGGCAAGATGGGAGGGAAAAGGGTTTCTTTGGCTTACAAGTCACAGTTCATTACTAATCAAAGCCAAGGAAGAAACCTGGAGGCAGGAATGGAAACACAGACCAGAAAGGACCACTGCTTAGGCTTACTCAGCCTGCTTTCTTCTCCTCCTTCTATTTTTGTAGACTTGTTTATTTAATTTTATATGAATGTCTGAATGTGACTGCCTGGATATCAGAAGAGGTGCCACATCAGATCCCCTGGACCTGGAGTTATGGATAGTTAGGAGCCATAATGCGGGTGCTAAGAAGTGAACCCATATTCCCTAAAATAGCAACAAGTGCTCTTAACCACTGATCCATCTCTCTAGCCCTTAATGATAAGGCTTTGTACATATTTTAAATAACGAACTTTTTATTTAAAGATCTGTGACTCAACTTTTCCAAACTAGGAACAAGGCTCTCCTGTTGAGTTTCTCCTGGTGACATTAACTATATGGTATATCTATTCCATATTCACAGTGGGCATACAAGAACCATCACTGGCTATCCTTATTTATCAGGATCATCAGACTTTCGGATTTACTTTTAAATGATATCTAAGACTTTCCAGGACAAAGCTGATATGATTACTAGTGTAAAAATATCAGAAATAAGTCAGTCAACCTTTAATCATACCACCAAAATTGACATCACCAGTGAGACATCAATGGTCATTATCTGCTTCCACAATGTCATACACTAGAAAAATACACATTATCTATGCAGTTTTCTGGATGAGAATGTATAAACAGAATCTAATCATAAAAAACAATGTAACAGAATTAAGAACATTGTCAAAACAGATAAAAGAAAAAGTAAAGGGGAAATCTGTATTTTCTTAAAATGTCAATGTTATAAAATAAAAGGAGAGACAACACAAATATTCGAGATTAAAACAACCTAAGGAGACATGATAATTAAGCATAATACCCAACCCTAGACTGGACTGGTGGGAAAGCTAATAAGCCATGACTGAGTCACCTGACTAAATTGAGTGGGATATCAATCATAGACTAGATACTGTGTAAAGATTAAACTTACTGAAGGATGTAGCTTACTATGGTTAGGTAGGACAGTATCTTATTAAAGTCAAAAGCTGTGACTTATGCAGTTTCTTTTCAGTAGGCCAAATAAATAAATAAATAACTGTGTTGGGAAAGTATAGGAGTACCCACAGGGGCAAATTGTGAGGAGTACAGAATACAGTCAATGGGTGTGCCAGCTATAAGGTTTTCTTTGTATTATTCTCATCCTTACAATTTATCTAAGCTTGGCATTATTTAAAAGAGAAGTGTTTTGATTGCCAGAGATGAGTAGGGAGCTGTGAATCTTGTAACAGGACAGGAATAGCACTCTAGGCCCCTCACCAGACTGCTGCTGCAGCTACTGTACCTGGAGAGAACCTATTACATTTCAAAGATAGAGTGTGATAGAAACAAATGATCTGAGACTTTTTTTTTTCAACTATGTTTTTATTTGCTAGGGGCTTTAGTTTTGCTTATGTTACTATGACAAAACACTAACCAAAAAGAACTTGGGAGAAGGTTTATTTGGCATAAAGCTTACAGTTTACATTGAGGGAAGACAAGGTATGGAAACAGGAGCAAGAGCAGAAGGCATCGGGTGGGGCACTGTTTCTGGGCTTGCTCTCATGGCTTCCTTAACCTGCTTACTTATACCATCCAGGACTACCTGACCAGGAAGTGGCATTAACACTGGGCTAGGCCCTCTCACCTCAATCATTAATTAAGAGAATACCCCATAGACATACCTACAGGGAAGTCTGATGGAGAAATCAGCTAAGATTTCCTCTTCCTATATATAATCTTCCTAGATTATATATAGGTTTGTGGCATTTTGACAAAGAACAACCAGCACACTAGTACTCAATGGCTAAAATTAGAGTATAAGTAAGGGGCTCTCAAATGCCAGAAGCTGAAAACAAGGTGAAGAAAGGTACATGCTTTGCTGTTGTGATGGAGCCTGGAAGCTGTCTGGATGGAGAAAACTGAATGTATAATTAATTTAATCCATTTTCATTTTCATCTTTTGAGGTTTCCTTAGTGAAATACAAGGGACAGAGGCTGGACAGTAACAAGAGCAATGTCTGTCTAGAACCACTCTCTTACATTCAGTTTCACTCTAAACTTATATGAATAAGAATCAGATGTCTGAAAAAGTACCATTTCTTTGTATAGCTGAACTGGTGCAATGGTATTCACAATGTACAGACTCCATCCAGCCTCAGGTACGGGAGGGATTCTGCTCCTAACACTGGCATCTTTTCTAGACCTGAAAAGGATCAGAATAAGGCATTTTATTAATAAATTGCAGTTTTCACCTGTAAGCATTGGTCACTGTAAAATAATACAAGCATTACATCACTTTAATTTTTCCTTGGTAATTAGCTGTTCACATAATCAATTTCCATAGTTTACATCACTTCACAGGTATATACCATTTACTATTCTGTCACATACTGGTAAGCCAGCTTGCCTCCAATTCTGCAAAACTAAGCTCCCCAAATAAGCATGCAGACCTATCAACTTTGAAAATCCTCATGTCCAGGCCCTCTTCACTGTGGCTTCTATGAGTCCAAGATGCCTGCCATGGACCACAAAATCTTATAAGAAACAACATGTCAAACATTCACATGTTGAAGATACATAAGCCTGTAAGTTAGCTTAAAATGTTATCGCTTACTTTTACTGTAATGTATTTTCCTTAATATGAAATAGATTACACTATAATATAAAATTATACTAATAAGCTCTCTTATAATGTAAAAATGACCTTTGGACAAAAAGTATAAGTACTGAAATGCCAAAGAGGAGAAACAGGAAAAAGCTTTGTAGCCAGGATTAATATTACAGGTTCTGTCTGTTCCACAGAGAAGGCATGTTTTTTATATTCTTATCCAAGTACAGGTGATAGCTATGTAAACTATTTTGTAATTGATTTCTTGTAGTAGAGATCACTACACCGTCTTTATTTTCTCTGGAAAAGCCACCTAACTGATCATTCTGATTTTCAGTTAAAAAAAAATAAAACTAAGACATATATACAATTTATCAGTTACACTTCATTCCAGAAACTGGCAGAAATGTGTGGGGCTAGGAGAACACTTACAGAAGCCTCTTGGGTGACTCTCTTCTCTCTGGAATGGCTTCAGGGTCTGCTTTGGTCAGAAGTATGATATGGTTTTTAAAATGGCAGATGGCCTTCAAGCCTATGAAAAGCTGTATTCTTAGAGCACACACATCCATACTGACAGGTGGGCAAGCCTAATAAAAGAAAAATTACACACTTAACTAAGGAATGAAGGTATGTGGACTTCATCTTCAAAAATCAGGGCTGAGAATGTAGCTCAGTTAGCAGAGTACATGACGCCCTGGGTTCATCACCAGCGTGGCATGTACCACCTCACTTAAGAGGTTACAGTCAGCTACAAGGTGAGTTAAGATACATGAGACCCTGTCTTTACAAACAAACTGACAAAATCAGTCTGTTCACTTGATAAAAATCCTCCACCCAGTTCCTGGTCTTTAGACTACTAACCTATGCATGTCTTCCACTTTGAAACAAACTTAAAAACTGTCAAATCAAACATCAGAAATGCTTACTAATTTCTATCCAGAACTTCAAATAAATGTATTAATTAATGTTACTATTGCTATAATGAAACATCATGACAAAAAGCAAGATGGGGAGAAAAGGATCCATCACTTAAGGAAGCCAGAATAGAAACTCAAGCAGGGCAGAGGCCATGGAGAAGTGCTGCTTTACTGGCTCACTCCTATGGCTTCCTCAGCTTGTTTTCTTAAAGAATCCAGAACCACCAGCTCAGGGATACTTCCCACCACCATGATGGGCTGGGCCCTCCTACACCAATCACTAACTAAGAAAATGCTCTACAGGCTTGCCTGTAGCCTGATCTTATGGAGGCATTCTTAATTGGGTTTCCCTCCTCTCGGATAACTCTAGCCTATGTCATGTTGACATAAAATTAGCCAGCATAATGAATAAGGCCCTTAGTCTTTGCCAAGCTTAGGCCTAAAAACAAGTTTGCAAGCATTCCTGTGCTCCCTTGTGCTCAGGGTTTTACTGTCACCAGAAGCCAGCTCTAACCTTCAACGTAGAATCCATGTACTGGTCTTCCTCATGAGCCACTGCTGCACTGCACCGCACCGTGAAACACTGCAGACTTTGGCTAAGGAAGAAGAGAAATGCCACTGAGCAAAGAGGGGTTCAAGAACCAACGTACCCACCATGGTGGGAAGGGCTTCACCAGCAAACAACAATGGCAGAGGGCAGAGACAAAACTAGTATCTGACACATGACAGTGAATTAATTAGTCTGGTTTTTAGAAAGAACATAGTCGCTGAATCCCTGAGGCATGGTTATAGACTACATCATTCTGATGGAATCACAATCTCAGGCACTGACTGTAATGTACACCTACATTTAAGAGCCAGGCTGACCAGGCTGGGACTTACATCCTCCCTTGACAAACAGCAAAATGCCCCTAACAGCAGATCACAGTAAGAATGAATTGGTGACCACTAGAACCCAGATTGGAATCTGCATCCTGATTGCTGCCTACCATACTATCTCATAGTAAAATTCAGCCTCGATTATGTTGTGTGACCAGCTCAGAACAACCCAAACACATCAATGATAAAATGAAAATGAAAGACAGAAGGACTCTTCAGAAATGCCTGTCTACCATCTTGCTTTGAAAATTAGAAAAGTTCATATTGGCTGTGGCCTCTAGAGAGTAGACTCAATTAGACAACCAGACTCCTCTATCTCCTTCTACAACCCCAGGGTCATTCTGCAGGGTAAAAAGACATAAGAATACTTTGAGGGATGTTATTTGTTGTGGTGATCTAAATCAATAGCAATATTGACTTAAAAACTATTTACTCAGAAATTACTACCAAATCTATCTTGTAAAGGATCTTACAAGAATGACTTTGTAAATAAACTAGAAACCTGTAGAAGTAAACGTGAACTCTTTAAAACCAGGACAAAGGGCTAGGTGTGGTGATACAAGCCTTTCGGCACTCAGGAGGCTGAGACACATCTCTGTGAGTTTGCGGCCAGCTGGGTCTACATAGTGAATTCTGGGAGAGCCAGATCTACATAATCCAGTCGCACAGACCAAAACTAGGTAGAAAAAAAAAAAAACAAAGACTAAACCAAACCAAAGACTAGCTGGCATTAAATTAGAAGTGGTGGTATCATTGAAGCCATGCTTCAGAAGAACTTTAGATTTTACAAGGTTGCACATCCAGTCTAAGGGAGCACAACAATGGCAAAGCCAGAGTCCAAACATTTAACATTGACAAGACCACTATAACAGATATAACATATAATTCTTGAGTTTTCATCACCACCTTGAAAACTTACAGAAAAGCAAGTGAGTCAAAGACCAACAAGCACCACTAGAGCCATACCTTGTGATGACATGCAAAAACTGTGGTGTGAGCACTGCTTGCTGAGACTTCTCAGGATACCAATAGACTGACATTAACTCAACAGATTTCACAACCATGTACAGATAGCCCACATGAGGTAATGAGAAGAAACAGAAGAGACTCAGCAGCTCTTTTTCCTGAGACAAACCTTTTCCATCAGGAGGAAAACCTGCAATGGGAAAAAAATGCAAGAGAGACATGCCATGAAGCTTATACACAAAAGGAGAGAATCAATATCATGATTTTCCAATGCAGACTAGATGGACTAGAGTGTATCAGAAACCACAAAGGAGCTATGGGGAAGTGAACAGTAAGAAATGGAAAGGGAAGGAGGTAATTAGGAAAGCACCATTTTGCAACAAGTGAACTAAATCACACTCATACATGGCTATTAATATTGTAGTGTTCACCAGTAACCATGGGCTTTCCAAGAGATAGCAAAACTCCTTACACAAAAAATAATATTCTGATCAAGCCTAAGTTTATAGTAACATGATCAATAAAAAATGTAATTATTCCAAAAAGTAAAAAGAAACAGGAAAAGTTTTTTTAATAACATTGTCCAGTAATTTAGCATAGCTAAACCACGGCCATTTTAATGATTATTAAACAAACAAACAACAACAAAAATAAAAAACCCAAGTGTTTTGTATTTTAGTACTAAACATTCAAAATCTAGTCTGTGGTTTATACCTACAGTATATATGTTTCTTTTACCTATATTTCAAGTGCTTAAGGGCAACTTATAGCTAATACTATACTGAAAAGCACAGACAGCCAGCGAATGACTAACTCACATGAGAACACAGTGGGTACAACAGGAACCTGATAAATGGCACTGTGAAGACTCACTCAGTAAAATTCAGATTATAACAAGTTTACAGTAAAGGCGCCATTTCTTGCTACAGAAATCGCAAAAAGAAAACGAGAAGGCTTATGATAAGACACAGAAATCAACAGAGATAAATCTAACATGTTTATGTTCCTTGTTCAAACAAAGGGACTGTAGGGGGTAAAATCTTTAGAGGATCAGGAAAATGAGTACCTGACGACATCATGGAATTTTTACATGAGAAGTATCTTGAATTCATTAAAAGAAAACATCCTCAGATTCTGTTTAGAGAAATATTCTATAGAAACTATATAGATGTTAGAATAGTCATCAAAATAACTAGGAATGGATCAGGATACTGCCACATGTAAGTTGTAGATTGGGATATGGGGGGGAGTAATGTAGTATTTTCTCACTATCTAAATAAGCTTCAAATTTTTCATAACCAAAGTTTTGTTGTAAGTTTTATTCCTCCTTCTATGATACCCATTGATACTGAAAGTACAATTCTGCCCAAAGCCATCTTCATTTTTTCTTTCTGGTACACAACTGAGCTCTAGCTAAATAGAAATGATCTCTAAGCATATGATAATATTACAACTTATATATGTTGGTTCCTTCCTCTTATAAAATACCTTACCAAATTCTTTAGCTTCTAAAATACCCACTCACCTCAGACCCAGCTCAAATAAAACCACACGTCTACAGTCATTTGTCCATTCAATAAATTCTCCCTAGGTGACCACTGCAGTATTGTGGTTTGAGGTTCTGGGGAGATGGCAAAGCACAAAACAAGGTAACTTCTTTCACAGAGACCTCACATTCTCTAGGGAACTGGAACAGGGAACAAACAAGTAAACTAAAGTGAACAGAGATTTTTGAGAGGCCCCTGGAGAGAGCCAAGGGCCTGAGTGACAGCACAGCAATTCAGAGCTCTTGATGCTCTTGCAGAGAGCTTGAGTTCAGCTCCCAGTAACAAAGTTGTGTGGCTCATTGTTAGAATTCAGGCATTCTGTTGGCCTGCCCCCTGTCACCTGACAGGATGCACTCAGGCAATACCCTAGCCAGCCCAGGGTCCTATGGCTGCTGTGTCAATGCATAGTGCAAATGTCCCTTTAAGAGACAAACTCTATCCACTTCTGATCTCTCTTTCTGGCTGTTCCAAGACTTTTCCTGTCTCTTCTCTTTCTCTTCTTCTCTCTCACTGTGTCTGTCTTTTTCTCTTCTCCTCATTCCTCTCTCCCTTCCCCCACTCCCTTCCCTTCCCCAATAAAATCACCTTCCCAAATAATTCCTGCCTGATGACATGTTTGTCCCCCACCATGGGATCTGCTGAGTTCCCACCTCACACCATATTATAACACTCATAACCCACTGTGACATCTTCATTGGCCTCTGCTAGCACCACACTTACGTGCACAAACCCACATTAGAGTACACATATGTCCACATAATTAAAAATAAAAGTAAATCAAAAGGGGAAGTCACTCCCCTGTGGTAAGATGACATTAGAGCTGCGCACTAAATAATGTGGACAAAGCACTCACATGGGATCTGGAGAAAGCACATTCTAGGTCTAGGTAGAAGAAATAATAGGCTTTACAGAAAAGAATATTTGGCATATCTGAGGACAGCAGAAAGGCAACTGTGAAGAGAGAACAGTTACAGGTGAGGCTGAAACAAGATGAGAGCAGAGTTAGGTCACATTGGCCATGGAACAATTGCAACATTTTATTCCAACTGTTATGGGAAGTTAACTAAATGAAAGAAAGTGCTGACCCTCTGATTGGCTACTGGCCCTGTCGTGTCTCCAGTCTTGTATCACATTACCATTTCCTTTACTCCACTCTGTTCTTGGTTCTTTCGGTTCCTCATATACAGATTCTCTGCCCAGCTTTGAAACTTCCTCTACTTAAAATACTCTCTCCTCCTCCCTTTGCAGAACAAATCTAAATCCCCAAGTCAGTACAAGTCACCCTACAGATGTATTCTCAAGAATCAGCCTTCCTAGAGCCCAGAGAAAGTCAGGGTCTTTTGCTACCAGGGTTCCTTTACCATAGAGCACTATTTTGGTGTCTAATTTTGCCAGAGACCTGCTTTGACAGGGTGGTGTTCAGGTCCAAAGAGGCTGAATGGAGTTGGGAGAGGAAAGGAGCGGGGAGACACCACCTGGGGGTAAATCAGGATGGCTGCCAGCAGTGTTTATTGAAAAAGGAATACACCTTTTGTACTTTACAGTTTAACCACAGGAAAGACTGAAAGCAGATTCAATGATTCATGGATAGAAAGCAGCCATTGATTTCATTGTTATCATTTTTCCTAAAACAAAAGCTAGTATCTAAATTGCTACTGTTCTCAGAGGTTCAGTAACTCTACCTGGAACCCTCTTACATCAAGGAAGGGACACAAGGTCCTCCTGCCAGATCAAAGAGAAGGACTTGCTTTTAGCAAGCAAGGACTTTCCTCGAGGCCCAGGGGGAATGGAGACCCTTAGCCAAATGCCTGAACTTGGGAAAAGGACTTCTTCAGGGGCCAGACATTCCACTACAATTTAAGATCATTTTCATCCTCAAGGGGATAATAAGCATGGAGCTGTTTCCTAAGTGTGTCCCTTTGTGTCTTAGTCTTACTATGCAAGCCTGCTCTTCTCACACTCTCCAAAAAGGGAAGGTCCCGATGCCTTGCTCTTTTCTCACTATACAATACCATTCTAATTTCTCTATATTTATTAACTGAATGAACTCTTGCCCCTAATTGGACTGTGTCTGAGGATCTGGATTATAGGAGTTTCATGCTTGGGGTCAGATATGTCTAGTAAATCTTTAACTTTCTTGTGCTTGATGTAATTGGGAAGGCACAATGGGATTCCTGGTTGCTTAGTGACAGGGATTTTTTTTTTCCAGTGGGATTATTTTGCTGCTGTTTTACACATTTTTGTCCTTCAAAGCCTGCACAAAATTCCTCAAAGGAAAAGGCATAAGGGAACTCTCATGACGCATACTGGGAATCATTAAAAATGAAAGTAAAAGGGTGCTGGAAAAGTGTGATCTGCAATGTCAACATGTTGGCACTTTGACAAGCAGCAACGGTCGCCATTTGGTCCACACCACAATTTTGTCAGTATTTGAAAGTATCTGCTTTTACCATTAGATAATTAACTTCATAAGCAAAAGCTGCACACATGTTGCCTACTTTTGTTCAGCACTCAGCACAATGGTCAACAACAGCAGCTACTCAATATTTACTTTAAAAATAACATTATAAAGACATTGAATTACAGAAACATTTATCTCTCCAGAAACTATCTGAAGATGCTAAACAGGCCATGAGCAAGTGCAGAGCCTACTGGTACCAGTACTGGTGACAGGTGCCAGAGTCCAAAACAGTCCAGTTAAGTCAGAATCAAAATTACCAGCATTTTTCTCATAGAAGGTCTCATGTAGTCCATGCTAGCCTAGAACTTACAGGTCATCCTCTGAGACCCTCTATTAAAATAATGCTGACGATTCTAATTCTGACTTAATTGGACAGTTTTGCACTCTGGCTGCATCTCCCTTATCAGTGCTTTTAAGCATCTAGGTAAATGCAATGTGCAGTGTTGAAACCAGTATTCTGAATAATTTTCCACTCAGACCAGGTTTCGCACCTTGCTTATGAGCATCCTAAGAAACTTTGCCACATACTCAGCTGGAACCCACATAGATCTATTCTCTAACAGTGCTCACAAGTTTATTTTACTGGGTCTACAGACTATTTGAAAAATAAAACAAAACAACAAAGGAATTGAGTTTTTTCTGGTCACACCCTCCTAGTTGACTGACTTCTCCTACCCAAAATGAGTTTCCTTTCCTCGGGAAGACTCAGCAGAAGAACCAAATCTAATGTCTACAAACTGGTGTTCTCTCCAGTCCAGGGCCTTGTCACCTCTAGCCACTGCAGTTCAACCATACTTACCTGTTTGGTGAATAGGAAGAAGCTGAAGTGAATGTAACTTGATGTTATCAGACAAGACATAGAATGAAATATCGGGAGCAAACCGTCTGTAGATTTAAGAAGAGAAAGAAGAGAAATCTGATTTCCATAAACTTTAAGCAAGCATGTAAATATGAAATGCTGGTGAATAAAAGGTGCTCTCATACCTATATAGCAGGTGTTGTACACTTAAATATTTTACTTTTTCATCTGCCAATCCTGTGGACTCCAGTTTAACAGATATTCCAGACTGTTCACACTTTTCACCAAGAAGCTCCATGGGTTTTAGGCAGATAACAAAATCCTCTGCTTCAAGCTGTGAAGTTTCATTTCTGGCATCTTTTAAGAAATAAAATTTTAGCATTTAAAAACTATAAGTACTATCATCTGCCTGAATGAACATCGGACATGCCATGTGCCTTCTGTGTTTCCACAGCTGTGATTAAACATCATAACCAAAAGCAACTTGAACAGGAAAAGGTTTGTTTCCATTTACAACTCAGATCATACTCCATCACTGAGAAAGTCAGGGCAGGAACTCCAAGGAACAGCTGACTCAGAGGCCATAGAGGAGTACTGTTTACTGGCTTGCTCCCCATGGCTTGCTCAACCTGCTTTCTTACACACCCCAGGACCACCTGCTCAAAGGTGGCACCACCCACAATGGGCTAGGCCCTCTCACATCAATAATTAATAAATGCTCCCACCTACAGTTCAGCCTTATAGAGACATTATTTCATTTAAAGTTAACTCTTTAAAAATTCTAGCTTAAGCTGGGGACCCAAAAAGGCAATCAGGATAATGTTATCCAATGTCATTAAATATCAAATATGACAGTAAAGATTAGAAACTCATGGAGGTGACTCACAACTATAATGCCTAGACATGAGAGCCTGAGACAGGAAGATCCCAAGTTTGAGGCAAGCCTGAACCAGGTGACTTCCAGGTCAGCTGGGAATAAAAAAAACACTTAGAAACAGAATAAACTACGAATAGCCACAAAACAAAACCACTATAAGAAGAACACCTAAACCTATAAGGATAGTGGCAAACCATAGGTGCTAGGATTCTTTAGAAAGTCAAATTCATCATTTACCTTCCATCTGTTTCAGTTGGCTGTTGGCTTTTTGTGGGTGATGTTTAACTCTCTCTCCATTTGTAGGGTCTGACTCCAGTTTTAGGATTAAGACTTCTAAGTCAGACATGACAGCAACATAACCAACACAAAAAGAAATTTCAACAGGAATGATATTATCTATGTGTATAATTAATGAACGTTCGAAGTCCAACACTGAGAATTCCTCATTAATGACACAGTACTTCAAAGTAAATAAGACTAACTTATTGGTGCAGCCAACAAGTAGATCTCCTTTCACAGGACAACATGAAATGCACAAAGGAGCCTCAGACAAAGGCATTTCAATTATAGACATCTGATCTCTAAAGCTTTCACAGAAGGGCACCTCCACATTGTGCCCAACCATTCGAATGCACACACGGGAGTTTTCAGTCCTCTTATTCCTCCAGTTCATGTAAGCACGCAGGAATGTAGTTTTGCTTTTCTCTTCAATTGCTACCAGGTAGTCTCCTAAAAAGAAAGCAAGATTGCATTTGGAATTTGGAATTAGAAATTCAACCACTTACTTTGCTGCCTAAAAATGGAATGTATAATATAATACAAAAGAACAAAGCTGCCCTCTAAGTGACAGAGGTGTGTGTTAAATTACATCAGCCATGGAAGTTCTGAGATACAGTCTCTTCCCATCCGAGTGTCCTACAACAACTCCTTTATTATTCATACAACAAAGAAACTTCCCATTTTACTCTATTAACTCTTTTCACAGTTGAAAGCTCGACTGACTAAGCTGCAGCAGCAATATTAGTGTAACTTAGAAAGTTCAGGTAAGAATTAAGGGACTCTGGGTTTAACAGAATTCACACTTGATATTTCCTTCCCTTCCTACAGAAGTCACAACTCTGAAAAGTAGGATAAAACTAGAGATACCAAATAAAATATAAATATAAGTTAATATTCTTTTAACTATTGACTACATCAGACTGTTTTAACTATAATAGTAACATTTGTTGTACAAACCAAAACTATTAAGTACAGAATGAAAACATAAAGAAGACCTCCCCTTTCAGTCAGGTGTGTGACCTACAAAACAAACAAACAAACAAACAAAAAAAACACTTTCTCTCATATAAATAGGGATCAAGAAAGTTTTTTTTGTCTTTATATATAATGAAAATCTATTTAACTATAATAGTAACATTTGTTGTACAAACCAAATGTGCCAAACAATGTGCCATTTTCAAATTCATGTTTAACTTAATAATCACATTTGTTGTAACAAATTGTAATAAATTAACAAGCTCAAGCACACATGTTAGCAACTTTCTTGGGGAAACCACCTTCAATTATTTAAACAGTAAGTAAATTTTTTCTTCCACATTAACACATGGCTATCCACAATCCACCATCCCAATGTAACACACAGATATGTTGATATCTGTAAAATATCGTATATACACACATGTGCCATAGCTACTTAATAACCCCCATATTAATATAGGGGGAATACCTCTACACTTTATTCTGTAACAAATAAGCCAATACCTATATAATTTGTTTTACGTTGGAAATTTAAGTTGGGACACAGACCAAGAGTACTTTATTAGAAACTGTCAAGTTATCACCATAATTAGAGAACTGAAATTCAGACTGTCTGCAAAACTATTTATATATTCCTGTTTCCTACCACCTCAGGGGTCATGCATACTATATATCTCACCCAGTAGCAACTTAAACTCACTACATAGCCCAGGATGTCCTCAAATTTAACAAGATCCTCCTGATTTGGCCTCTTGAGTGCTTATGCCATCACAACCAGAAACTTTAATAATAATAACACGAAGAAGAACTATACTGTGGGGTTTGAGTGTAGTACTGGAACTTTAATTTGCATTTCCTTGATGATTAGGGATGTGGAGTCCCTTTTGTGTGCTTATGCATGTTTGCATGTCTTCTTCAGAGAAATGTCTATTCAAATCCTTTGCTGTGTACTGCTGGGGCTCAAACCCAGCACCACCTGTAAGGCAAGTGCTCTGTCACTTGCCTATACACTCCAGTTTCATTTGCTCATTAAAAATTTAATTAATGGGTTTTCCTCTCAAGAAATTAGTTTATTATATATTTTAGGCCCCAGTGCTTTTTAAATATATATAATTTACAAATACCTTTTCAAATATTTTAAATAATCCTTTTGACCTATTTGTAGAATGCATACCCAAAAATCTTTAATTTTGATAATGTCTAATTCATCTACTGTCCCTTTGTTGCCTATGTTTTTGGTATCATATTTAAGTTATTAAGTGACATTTTTAAAATAAGTATATTTGTTTAGTTACAATAAAAGCTTTTAATTCATATATCTACAAATATATTCTATAAATATATATAATGTTCACATATGACATAATGTATCTGCAAGTTGTATGTCATATCCACATTGTATTGTATGATTTCAGATTGAAAACTGGTTCTGTAAATGCTGTAGTAGCAGTTGCTAAGCAGGCCTCTTTAACAAGCCTCATAAGCCAACTTTTAAGTTCTCTGTAAATCCTCACAAGATCCCTCCAGGGGATCTTCTTCAAATTTCATAGTTCTGCAACAGTCAATAAATGATGTACCTAAATAGTTCAAAGGCCTATGCTCATTTGGCAAACTGTTAGAAAGGAAATAAAATATAACCATTAAAGAGAGGACCTAACTTTGAAAAACATTATATTCCTGGTGCATCATTAAATATAGGCACAGTGTGAGCTGGGGTGGGGTGGGGCACTAGTTCTGTGTATTTGTGCTAAGTACTAAAGAACCACTTGTGCTGGTTCACTTTCCTGCCCCACCATCCACAAAGGCCTGATATAAACACTGCCCTGGTCACTGGGTCTCTCTACCTGTTGGTCATCCCTCCTCTTCACAACACACATGCAGCCTAAATTCAATTCCCATTCCCATTGTCCCTGATGATGTGAAAAATAAAAAGATCCCAACTAAGCAAGGGACCCCTGACTCTAAGTTATGTGACAGGAAGTCAAGAGTAGTTCCCACAAGAAGAGGGGAGACTGAGCTACCCACCCCATTGTCTCTTCAGAAAACTGGGAACCAGGTAGCCTCTCCACCTACCCCCCACAAATCCCCCAGACCCCCAGATATCCTTAAAGAAACAGGGAACTAGATAACCTCTCCCAGACACCAGAAAGAATAACTCAGCCCTGCCTGAGCAGACTTAAGGCTCCTTTGCTAAATACCCTTTGTCTTGCAATTACCTTGCATGGAAACTTTGTAAACGTGTGCACTAAGAAATCTCTGTAACTATGGAAACCTTATGAGAGCAGGGGGTCTCAGGACCCCCTTCCCACTCTTTACTCTTTAAAAATACCTTTGTACATTTGTAGTTTCCAGCTTCAACTCTCCCAACAGAGTGAAGCCCCAGCTAGCTAGTTTTTCAAAATAAACACTTTCTTGTATTTCCATTCCAGCATCACTGGCTCCTTGAAGCTACAGGGGTCTCTTGGTGGACACAACAAAAAGCTCAAAACATACCTTCTGAATTGTTAGCTACTTTCCCCCTAATGTTCTTGAAATGGTTCATCATTTCAAGTTGATTGAACTAAAACAACTCAGAGCACATCTCTCGTTATTTCTTGTGAGAACATTTCCAAAAATGACTACATCATAAACTCTGACCTAATGGTTGCATTAATCCATTGGCAAATTTAAATTTTCGAGACTTTAGAGTGGTGGAGGTAGAACTGTAGAAGGGAGTCTGGCTAGAGGAACAGGACATCTGGGAGGAACAGCTCGAAAGGGGAAGGGACATCTAGAAACTCTAACTTACCTTGGCCCCTTCCTGCTATAAAGGGTCCAGAATAGGAATATGAAAATGAAGGACCCAGGAATAAGAATATAGAAATATAGAAATGTAAATATGTAGCTTAAAAAGGTAGGAGCTGACAGACAACAACATCACTGTCAGTTAGGGGTTTTAATATATATATATATATATATATATATATATATATATATATATATATATATATATATATATATGTGTGTGTGTGTGTGTGTGTGTGTGTGTATATATATATATATATGCATATATGTGTGTGTGATATATATATATAAAATATACATATATTTCAAATATACATATTTTATTTAAATTAGAAACAATCCTATTGTATATATTAATCCCAGTTCCCTCTCCCTCCAATCCTCCCATGCTCCCCACCAACCTGCCATCCCATTCCTCTTCTGCTCCCCAGGGAGAGTGAGGCCTTCCATGGGGGGGGGGCATCAAAGTCTGTCATATCATTTAGAGAACGGCTTAGGCCCTCCTGCATGTGTCTAGTCTGAAAAAGTATCCTTCTATGGGGAATGAGCTCCCAAAGTCCATTTGTAAATACTGTTCTACAACCAAAGGCACCATAGACTGCCCAGGTCCCCTAACTGACACCCATGTTCGAGGGCCTGGTTCAGTCCTATGCTGGTTTCCAAGCTGTCAGTCTGGGATCCATGGGTTCCCCCTTGTTCAGGTAAGCTGTTTCTGTGGGTTTCCCCTGTCTGGTCTTGACCCCTTTGCTCATCACTCCTTCCTCTCTACAACTGGATTCCAAGAGTTCAGCTCAGTGTTTAGCTGTAGGTGTCTGCTTCTGCTTCCATCAGCTACTATGTGAAGGCTCTAGGATGGCATTTAAGGTAGTCATCAATCTCATTATAGGAGAATGGCATCCAAGATAGCCTCTCTACTATTGCTTAGATTGTTAGTTGGGGTCATCTTTGTAGAACTATTTCCCTAGTGCCATAATTCTCTTTAAACCTATAATGGCTCCCTCTATTATGGTTCTCTTTTCTTCCTCTCCTCTATTCTTCCCTTGACTCCATCATCCTGCTCCCTCATGCCCTCCTCTCCCCTCCTCTTCTTCCTTCTCTCTCTAATTCCCTCTCCCCTCCCCCAGTGCTCCCAATTTGCTCAGGAGATCTTGTCCCATTCCCCTTCTCTGGGGGACCATATATGTCTCTCTTAGGGTCCTCCTTGTTTCTTAACTTCTCTGGAGGTGTGGATTGTAGGTTGGTATAGGGGTTAACTTTTAACAGTGACATTCCTTGCTTTATGACCAGCAGCCCTGTCTGTGACCAAAGGTTAGCATCTTTCAATGGCTCCCTGCAGCTAAGGGTTAGCTCTTAGATAACCCACCTGCCACTTACAACCAGCAATTGTTGTGAACTACACTAACTTTTAACATCTGTTTGTAAGTGACTGTCTGTTTGCATTCTTCCATGTTCTCCCCTGCCTTGGGAAACTAACAGTGCCAGAGAAGTGCAGAGTTGCAGTAAACACTGTTAGAAGTGCACAGGAGAAACAATAAGCTAAATCAAACACCAATTGGACCAAAGACCATGTTAATGGGAATGGTAAAAAGCAATCTGTACCTAAGTTTTGCCTCAAAATTGTAAAAAAATTTTTGTCCATGTCTAAGCTTACTTCTTACTATAAAAGGTGAGCTAGGAGTCAATTTCAAAAACCCAAACTCTGGTTGTAGTCTCACTTAATTAATAAGTTGTTTGTATTCCAAGGTGACAAGGAATAAAGTTCACTTCTGCTTCAGACTTCTGTGGCCTTTCCCCCACCCTTTGTGCCCCTGGACCCAAGTCACTGTGACTATGGACTGAGGGAGCCTGGAGGCCATGCTGAACCTTGACATGCTGATAGGTACCATAGGTTAACTGGAGAACCATCATCCCTTTTGCTGGAGGGAAGGGAAATGACTCCTTTTGAATCATCTTCACAAGTACCCAAGGAATTCTGGCTTTTATCCAACTGCCAGAAATCCCCCTATAGTCCTCATTTCTAGATATTTGGGCTGCCTTCTGGAGTTTCAGGATTGGGGTTTCCTTTGGACCTGACAGTAAAAAACAAGGGGAGATTTGCTACAGCAGAGGACACTAGACACTGAGAACACAAATCCCCAGGTCCACTTACTGAGAATATGTAAAAAAAAAAAAAAAAAAAAAAAAGGCCAAAGGAGAAGCAGCAGGTTTTCTGGAAACAGGCACAGCCAGGAGTCAGCCTATTAATGTTTGGTCATGCATGGATTAAAAGAAGTTACATGACTCTTGAAGTTCTTTAAGGCATTCAACTTGACTACAAAAGCATGTTTGTTCTTCAAGGTTTCATTAATGAGGTTATCACAGTTTAATGCTAGCCTCCTGCAGTCAGTGTGGCTCAAATCTTTAGTACGCAACCCAGCCAAGCATTTGAAACACTCCAATGTTAATGTTAGCTTCACTCCAGAGAAACTTAACACTGTTTCCGAAGGTGTGGCCCAGGAATGGGAGCTTTTTTCTTTTTTTCTTCCTTCCTTCCTTTCTTTCTTTTTTTTTCTTGTTTTTTTTTTTTTCTTTCTTTTTGTTATACTTTCTAAGTGACTCTTAGGCACAAGTAGCAGCAATGCAAGGGCCCCAGGAATCAACACTAATGACAGGCAACACTAATGACCCATTGACTCAAATTTTAGAATAAATGTGCCTTTGAAAGAGTGGGGCCTATATCTTTGTCTTACATACACAATGTATTTAAGAATTTTCAGAAATGCTTCCATTGCTGGTGGAAGTGCAAACTTGTACAGCCATTTTTGGAAATCAGTATGGCGGTTCCTCAGGAAAATGAGAATCAGTATACCACAAGATCCGGCAAGTCCACTCTTAGGCATATACCCAAAAGATGCACATCCATGCAACAAAGACATCTGTTCAACTATGTTCATAGCAGCATTCCTTGTAATAGCTAGAACCTGGAAAAAACCTAGATGCTCCTCAGCTGAATAATGGATGAAGAAAATGTGGTACATTTACACGATGGAGTACTACTCAACCGTGTGGGGTGGGGTAGGGGGGACCCAATGGAATTTTGAAGTTCGAAGGCAAATGGATGGAACTAGAAACCATCCTTAGTGAGGCAACCCAGTTACAGAAAGACAAACATGGTATGTACTCACTCATATATGGATTTTAGGCATAGTGCAAAGGATCACCAGCCTACAATTCACACAGGAGAAGCTAGGATACAACGAGGACCCTAAGAGAGACATACATGATCCCCCACAAAAGGTAAAAGGGACAAGATCTAATGAGCAAATTGGGAGGGGACAATGAGGGGAGAGGGAGTAGGAGAAAGAGAAGGAGAGAAGAGGAGGTGAGAGGAGGAAAGGAGGGAACAGGAAGATTGATTCCAGGGAAAAATAGAGAAAATCAAGAAAAGAGATACCATACTAGAGGGAGCCATTATAAGTTTAAAAAGAAATCTGGCACTAAGAAAATGTCCATAGACCTGCAAAGATGACCCCAACTAACAATCTAATAGTGGAGAGGCTACCTTATATGCCCTTCCTTGATAATGAGATTGATAACTACCTTATATGACATCCTAGAGCCTTCATCCAGTAGCTGATGGAAGCAAAAGGAGATACCCACAGCTAAACTCCTGGAATTCAGTTGCAGAGACAGAGAAGTGATGAGCAAAGGGGTCAAAACCAGGCTGGAGAAACTCACAAAAACAGCTAACCTGAACAAGGTGGAGCTTATGGTCCCCAGACTGATTGCTGGGAATTAGTATTGGACAGACTCAGACCCCCTGAACATGGGTCTCAGTTAAAAGACCTGGGCAGCCTAAGGGACCTTTGACAATGGAACCAGGATCTGTTCCTGGTGCACAAAAGGACTTTGGCAGCACATTCCCCATGGAGGGATACTCCCTTAGCCTAGAGGCAGGAGGGAGGGCCTAATCCCTACTCCAAATGACTTGACAGTTTTAGATGACCCCTCCTGGAAAGCCTCACCCTCCCTGGGGAGTGAATAGGGTATGGGATGGGGAAGGGAGAGGGGACATGGGAGGATGGGGGGGGGAACTAGGATCGATATGTAATAAAAATAAATTAAAATTTTTGAATAAAAAAATTTCAGAAGTCAGTCCTCCAACAAGTAACAGTGACTTACAGACATAAGGGCTGGCTATGATTTAGGATAGCTTTTTAGGTAGAACATTCCATGAACTTTAGGATATCATTTTCCCCCCTCTTTCTTTAGTGCAAGGTTTGACATTTCTTACACTGATGTTTTTATGGGTCTGGCATAAGCGGAACCAAGCCACAGACCTTTAATTCAAGACATGGAGGGGATCAGTCAATGTTCCCTTTGCACTGTAGACCCATGTCTGTGTATAATGTTTGTTTTGCTTTGAGACAAGATTACCTGTAGCACTGGCTAGTCTGAAACTCACTAAACACCAGAGGATGACCTTAAACTTCTGATCCTTCAGCCTCCACCTCCCAGGTGCTGAGATAACTAGTTGAACAACCTCTGTGCAGAAGATGAGACCCAAGGCTTCAGGCTAACTAGGTAAACACTCCATCAAGGCGCTCCAGCTGATCTGTGGTTGCTATAACAACTGCACACACCATCTTCAGCAATTAATTGCAAGACCAGTACACACCTCCAGCAGGTAGTATGGGAAAGCACCAGCCCCTTCCCCACCCAAAGCCCCGCCCCAAAGCCGCTCCTCACCGGCTTCACTGTAGGCCATGCGCAGCACCCTGCCCAGCGTGGAGAAAGAGCACCTTGGTTGGCACAGCTCTGTTCCCTGTACCGCGAACGCCTCCACTTTGCAGCCTGAAGCCACGAATAGCGCGTCCGGCCCGCCACAGCAGAACTGCTCTGGCTCCCGCTGGCAGGGTACCACCTGCTGCGACCCGAAAGGGTGGAGGTTGTACAACTGCACCATCCTGGCAGCTGGACCGCGGAGCGGCTTCCGCAAGCTTGGGAGTTGCGCTGGATCACGTGAGCGCTGTGCCTCCGCCCTGAGCTTGGCCTCTTAAAGAAGACAAACCTAGATGCAGATGGATTGATTTGCACTGCACTAGACAGATACAGAAATCTGTGGTCCTTCCCTTGGGATTTACTGCTTTTGGCTGGACAGTTATCTAGACCTTTGAATGTGTTTAACTCGATCCTAGTGTTGACTTCGGGGCGTCACTTTTGGCTTCCTGTAGCCTTTGAGGTTCTGAATGATGGAGCTGCAAAACCTGAAGTAGGTGTATACCGCCTAACTTGGATTAAACACGCCAGTTTTTCTGAAATACTGTGGATTTTACAGTGTGTATTTTGTTTATTTTTGTTTGTTTGTTTTTGACAAATCCTGTTTTGAATATGCTTAACAAACAGATGATGTATTTAATGAAGTAATCTGTGACCCTTTTGCAGGCAGTTAACCAAAGATCCCTCTGAAGCCTAGATAATAGAAAGGAAGGAGCAAAGTCCCCCTGATGGTTAATGTTCCTGTACAGGAGAAACTTGCTGTCTGAATTCCTACATTTTGGGAGATTTAATAAACCAGATATAGTTTTCAACAATTCTATGAATGTGTATATATGTATACATGAATTTAGTATGCATGTATGTATTGATTGAGGGATACTCTTCTTTTGACATTGGGACAAAACTGAAAAGAAATGAATGCATCATCTGCAGTAATGTGTTTAACTGGTCACTGTATCCCGATTATACTTTTAAATGCCCTCCCAGATGGCTCTTCATTAAGCACCTGAAGAATCATTACTTGTATGTTGTTTTATTATTTTATATATTTTCCTTTTATTGAAAATAGATTTTTTTCAAACATAACATACCCTGATTATAGTTTGTTTCCCTTTTCTCTACTCTTCCCAGACATCTTGCTCAGTAATATTAGATTTCTATAAACATGCAAAATATAAAAAATGCTTCTATTCCCATATTCTTCCCCCAGATTTTCCAAATGTTATCATATTTATTTATTTATTTTTATTATATTTTCTTATTTTACATATCAATCCCAGTTCCAGATGCAAAGAGGGAATAGTGATAAGAAAATGGGGACAAGACCAGGCTACAGAAACCCACAGAGAAAGCTGACCTAAATAAGGGGGAGCTAATGGGCCCCCAGACTGATATCTAGGAATTAGCATTGGACAGACTCAGACCCCCTGAACATGGGTCTCAGTTAAAAGACCTGGGCTGCCTAAGGGACCTTTGACAATGGAACCAGGATCTGTTCCTGGTGCACAAAAGGACTTTGGCAGCACATTCCCCATGGAGGGAAACTCCCTTAGCCTAGAGGCAGAAGGGAGGGCCTAGTCCCTACTCCAAATGACTAGTCCCTACTCCAAATGACTTGACGATTTTGTTGATCCCTTCTGGAAGGCATCACCCACCAAAGAAAACTATAAACCTTACAAATGCAAACAAAAGTGCTAAAGGCCTATGTGTGTCAATTTAATGAGTTAGGTGTTACAATGGAGAAACTAACATGCACACTCAGTTTCCTATGACCCAAGAACAGGTATGGTTTTTGTTGTAAAGGAAGGTTTCAGAAGAGATATAGAAACTAAAAAGCTATTTTTTTCCTCCTGAAAAATAGCTAAAGGCAAGATTGGGCCCTGAACCAATGCTTGGAAGAGTGAGCAAGAATCTCCTCCATTATGCCCATCTTGCTGGTTTACTGAGGATGGTTTTTGTTAAGGTCTCCAGCAAATGTCCTTGGAAAGAAGAGATTAGGAAAGGCCTCATTTTCCCTGTAGGAAAAGAAAAGTAAAAACTAGGCTGCCTTCTCTCTATGTTATGGGGAAATCCCCTCCAGAAAGGAACTAATAATTCATGCAACCATGCCAGTGACTTTATTCTCATCAAATGTATCATCAAATGTATGTATAGTTTGTATCACAAACTATAGGGATTCATAAAATGCAGAGACACCAAATTAAGCAGGAAATAGAGACATCCATTTCAAAAGAAGTCCCAAGTCTTGAGCAAAACATTCCCTTTAGGACAGCTCTTAGGTATGGGGTAGCCTTAGAGAACCAATAGTAAAAAATACTTCAACATCTTGCCTTGGAGAAGAAGTTATAGTGTGATGTTCTCCTACTAGGACTGTTTGAGTTTCAAGGGCATCAATGATTTAAACATCTGGAATAAATATCCCTAAATAGGGAATTCCTTTGTTGCAGGTAACTTACTATAGACGTCCTGAATGGATCGAAGTTGCATCCTTACAAAGATAAGTGACATAAGGGAGAGACAGGTGGATTCTGCATTGAATTATGGACGGAAGGAAGCCATCTCTTACAGCAGATCCTTTCCAGCACACTACCCCATGAAACAAAATATGAGAGGTTCATATGCCACTACAACATCTATTCTTTTGAAGTGGCTCATTAATAGGGTGATTGAATCTCTTTTCTAGTACTCATCAGATAAAACCTAGATTAATCTCACTCACAGATAGACCTGCACGAAGGCACTAGATTGTAAGCTACATGACTTTGTTGTATTTCCAGTATCCAGTAGGAAGTCTGTCACACAGGAAGTAACTGATAGTTTTCAAATAACAAAGTAAAAAAAAATGAATAGAGAATATTCTTGGCTATCTGTGATAAAATAAAGAAAATTGCATGAAAAACAAGTTTTCTGTATAGAGAAAGAAACAAATTGAAACATTTAATGGTAGTGGGATAGTGGGCTATGATATTTAAAATTTTGTGTGTTGTAGAAGTCTTCCTCTACTCTCTAGCATTATTAATTTTATCAAAGTTGTCAGATTTGTATGGCTTTATTTTCTTTAAATGTAGGATTGTTGAGTTATTTCACTGTAGGCTAGAGTTTTTTTTTTTTTTTCCAGCCTGGTCCTATAGTTAATTAGCCCCAAAATAAGCACACAGAGACACATTAATTATTAAATCATTTGTCAGAAAGCTTAAGCTTCTTACTGGCTACTTCTTTTTTAATTATTAACCCATAGCTACTAATCTATGTATTTTTACATGGCCTTATCTTACCAGAGAAGGCCTAGCACATCCTCTCAAGTCTCTACATGTTGTCTCCTCAAAGCCTCTTTCTTCTCTCTCCCCAGCATTTTCCTCATCTCCTAGTCCCATCTGTCTTCCTGCCTCTACTGGCCAATTATTGTTTTATCCATCAACCAATAAGAGAAACATATATATACACACAAAAACATCCCCTATCATCTCACATCTGTAATTCTAACATATAGGAAGCTCAGTAGGATTATTGCCAGGAACTCAAGGCCAGCCTAAACTACACAGAGAGAGAGACAGGCAGAGAGACAAAGAGGTTATCTCTAAAAGTATGTAATAATAAATAAATATGTAGATTGTTTTATGTAATATAAATGAAACATAAGATTGCAAGGGAGCCTTGGAGTAAATGTCTGAGCTATCAAATATCAAATTTGGCATAACAAGCCACCTCCTAAAGAAGCCTTTTGGTGAGAAAGTAAATCTATGATCTTTTGATTATAATAATGTAAGAGTCTATAAAAGAGACAAATTCCTTGGTAGACTAGAATTTGATTTTAGAATAGATTTAAATGATTATTTTTCTAGATTACTGATCTTTTGCCAGCAAATGTGATTACTTCACTCATTTAATCAACAAATATTTACTAGACTCATAGACTTGTAGGCAGTATGGTATCAGCCAGCAGTTTACACAAGAGATTTTTTATGAAATAGTTCAGGTGAGGGATGGTGGGTTGGATTGTGTCATAATAGTAATGATAGAAATAATTAGGTAAATTTGTGGTTATATTTGGAAGAAAGAACTAATAGAAGGAATCAGATATATGTGGTGTAAGGAAAAGAGAATGAAGCACTTTTTTTTTACTAAAATGGGTGAAACTAGAGTAAGTATGTGAGACTTGGGTTAAATTTTTAAAGTGATAATGACTATTAGTCATTATAATATCGGGAGATATTATAGAATCTGGAGCTCAAGAAAATCAATTAAAATGATCAGTAGAGATGATATTCAAAGTTGTGAGCAAAGGAAATCAAGTATGACAGCGATACTTAATTTACCTGAATTATTTTATTAACAGTCTCTTGTCTAAACTCTTTGCACATTCGCCTAAATATTAGTCAGTGTTCTCTAGAGGAACAGAACTTATAGAATGAATACATAATACATTACATATCCCATATATATATACAATACATACATAAATAAATAAATATATATATATGAGTATTATTTGAATGACTTACAGGCTGTGTTCCAGGTATTCCAACAATGGCTATTATTCCAGTTAGAGGTCCAAGAATCCAGTAGCTGTTTAGTCAATGAGGCTGGATGCTGGATGTTTCAACTAGTCTTCTGAATAAGCCAGGATCCTAATAGTGTAGGTAGGTTCTAATACCAGTGAAGGAATGGACTTGCCAGCAAGAGCAAGCAGGCAAAGAAGGAAAGCATCCTTCTTTCATGCCCTTCAGATAGGAAAACACTATAGGTGTGGCCCAGATTAAAAATGGATCCTCCTATTTCAAAAGATCCAGATTGAAAGTGAGTCTTCTCAAGATCAAATGATCAAATTTAGAAAAAATTATCCCACGCAGGTAGACCCAGATTAATTTCATATGTGTTCAACTTGAGGACCAAAATAGCTATTAAATTAATTGATAGTTATTTTCATTTTATGGGAAATTTGACAATGCCCAAAGACACTTTTTGTTGTTAGGAGGAGGGTGCTACTAGTATCTAGAGAATAGAGCCCAGAAATGCTGATAAATTTCCAACAATGCAAATAACATTATTGGGTTCTTTTACAATGCATAAAGCAAAGTCAACAATGTGAGGAAACTCTGGCGTATCATTTTAGAACAACATAGACCATATATACATGGCATTTTAGTGAGTAATATATCCCCTTTTCCATTTTTTCTAAAGATTAGTGACTATGTAAGCTGATATTTTCATTATAAGCTGTGAAATATGACAAGCCTTGCTGAAAAATTATGAAGCCAGAGAAGATAGAAAAAAATTCACAAACATTTGTGGCTTTTCTTTTAAGCTGCTATGAACTGTATGATCTAGATACTAGCCATTCAATATAGGAGCCACTAGCTACATGAAGGTAATAACATTTAAACTTAAAATTTCAGTTTCTGGGGCCTGAAGTGATAGCTCAGTAGTTAAGAATGCTTACTATTCTTGTAGTCAACCAGAGTCAACATACCTAGCACCCACATTTGGTGGCTTAAAACCACCTGTAGCTCTAGCTCTGGTGATTAAATACCCTATTCTAGACTCTGTAGATACTGGTATTCATGTACACACAATAGAATCAAAAGCCACATAAATTGAAGCAACATTTAGTCTCTTGTGCACACACTACATTTCAAATGCTAGGTAGCTTGTAGTTACCTAGTAAGACCACACATATAGTATATATGCATAGTTACTGTGAAATGTTCTAGATATTTGGTTAATTACTTGTATCAGTTAGAGATCTCTAAGAAAACAGAATTAATGGTTGAAAACATATGTTTATAAGTTTATATTAATACATTACATGTAGATATATAAAAAGGAATTAAGTCAACTTTAAAATGTTAACAGCCGAATTACGCCTGATAACTGAAAACCTTGCAGTTACTGAGTCCTTGAGGGGTTGGGTACCTCAACAATCAAAACAATCCCACAATAGTTGTCTCTCACAAGGTTGGGTGAGTGAAGCAAGGATGAGGGTTGACAATCACTAGTTGCTCAGGCAACCCCTTTGCTATCTGGACTGCTACCAGAAGGTACTTCCCACATTTGGGGCAGGTCCTCCCACATCAATCAAAGCAATCAGGATACATTTAGAGGTGAGGTACTGTACTTAGGTAATTCTAATTTGTAGTGAGATAACATTGAAACCAACAATAACAAAGCTGGAGTTCAATTCTATTCTTTGCTTTTCCTCCCTCCTTTCCCCTCTCTTCTCCTCCCTCTCTTCTTCCTTTCTTTGTATAGGTCTGGTTGTCCTGGAACGCCCTCTGTAGACCAGGCTAGTTTGGATCTCACAGAGATGTACCTACCTCTGCCTCCTGGGAGGTGGAATTAAAGGCATGAGCCACCACAGCCAGGCTGAATTCTATTCTCGTTCTCCCTTTTTTCTTTCTTTCTTTCTTCCTTCCTTCCTTCCTTTCTTTCTTTCTTTCTTTCTTTCTTTCTTTCTTTTTAATTCTTCTTCGCTCATAGATTACATCAGTTTCCTCTTCCTCCTCTCTGCGGAATCCCCCCACCTCCTTTCTCCACCATATCCAATCCTCTTTTACCCTTCAGAAAAGTGCAGGTCTCCCAGGGATAGCAATGGAATGTGGCATGACAAGTTGCAGTAAGACAAGGCACATGCCCTCATATCAAGGTAGGATGAGGCAACTCCATAAGAGGAAAGGGGATCCAAAAGTAGGGAAAAGAGTTAAAGATAACCCCCACTCCCACTGTTCAGAGTTCCATAGGAACACTAAGCTACACAGCCATAACTTTCATAGTCAGACCTATGAAGGCTCTCTGATTGTTTGTTGGTTCAGTCTCTGTGAGCCTCTATGTTCCCTGATTAGTTGATTATGTGGACTATGTTCTTGTGGTGTCCTTGACCACTCTGGCTCCATTAATCCTTGCTCTCTCTCTTCTGCAGGGTTGCCCACGCTCGCCTAATATTTGGTTGTGGATCTCTGCATCTGCTCCTATCAGTCGCTGGATGAGGCCTTTCTGATGATGATTATTATGCTAGGCTCCTGTCATTTAGTATAGTAGTATATAATTAAGAATCATTTCAGCCAGATGTTGGTAGCACACTCGGGAGGCAGAGGCAGGCAAATCTCTGTGAGTTCAAGGCCAGCATGGTCTACAGAGCTAGTTCCAGGACTGGCTCCAAAGAATCCAAAGCAATACAGGGAAACCCTGTCTAGAAAAACCAAAAACAAAAACAAAAAAAACAAAACAAAACAAAAAAACAAACAAACAAACAAAAAAAGAATTGAATCATTTCATTGACAACTATTTTTTTTTAAACCAGTTGTACTTGATTATATGCTAGTCTCTGAACTATCCAGTCTCTGGTTCCTGATTCTCTAGGCAGTGTCAGGTGTGGGCTCCTTCTGATGGAGTGAATCTAAAGTTATACCAGGTATTATTGACTAGTCACTCCCACAGGTTCTGCACAACCATTAATCCAGCATATCTTGCATGTAGGAGAAAGTGTAGGTGATAAGTTTTGTGACTGGGTTGATCCATCCCCTGGAGGGTTTGCCTGGTATCTTAGTTTGGGTTTCTATTGTCGTGAAGAGACACCATGACTACAGCAACTCTTATAAAGAAAACGGATGATTTACAGTTCAGAGCTTCAGTCCATTATCTTTATGGTGGGACATGGCAGTGTTTATGTAGACATGGTGCTGGAAAAGTAGCTTAGAATTCTACATCTTTGATTGACAGGCAATAGGAAGTACACTGAAATTCCAGGCATGGATTGAGCATATATGAAACCCCAAAGCTTGCCTTCACAGTGACACACTTCATCCAACAGGGTTATAACTACTCCAGAAAAGCCATACCTCCCAATATCACCACTCACTATGAGTTTATGAAGGCCAATTACATTCAAGCTACTACATCTGGTTACAGAAGAGGGCTGGTCCAGGCTCTATATTCTCATTACTAGGAATCTGCCCTAGGATCACCCTCATAGATTGCAGTGAGCTTTCATTCACTAGGTTTCTACCTCACTCCCCCAAAGCCCTGAATTCCAGTCATCTCTCCCACTACTCTCTTATTCTCTCCCCATACCTGACCCCTCCTGTTCCCATCCCTAACTGTTCCCAGTTCATGAGAAAAATCTATTCTATTTTCCCTTCCATGGGAGATTCATGTGTCTCCCCCTCCCCCAACCCTAAGTGTTACTTAGCTTCTCTGCGTCTGTGGACTATAGCATGAATATCCTTTCTTTTATAGGTAATATCCACCTATAGGTGAGTATACCATGTTTGTTTCTGAGTCTGGGTTACCTCACTAGTCCATCCATTGGCCTGCAAATTTCATGATGTCAGTTTTTTTAACAGTTGGGTAGTACTCCATTGTGTAATTGTGCCACATTTTCTTTATCCATTCTCCAGTTGAGATTGTTTCCAGTTTCTGGCTATTTTGAATAAAGCTGCTATGAACATAGTTAAGCAAATGACCTTGTAATAGAATGAAGTATCTATCTTTTTGGTTTATGCCCAGGAGTGGAATGGAGAGGTCTTGAGGTGGATCACTTCTCAGTTTTCTGAGGAGCCACCATATTGATTTCCAAGTGGCTGTACAAGTTTGGTTTGAAATTGTGGGTAGTGGTCTCATTCTGGAGCAGTAGGATTAACAATTGAGTTGAATCTGTAGAATTGCTTTAGTAAGATGGCCATTTTTACTATGTTAATCCAATCAATCCATGAGATGGGAGATCTTTCCATCTTCTGATATCTTCTTCAATTTCTTTCTTCAAAGAGTTGCAGTTATTGTTATACACGTCCTTTACTTGCTTTGTTACAGCTTCACCAAGTTATTTTATATTATTTATTGCTGTTGTGAAGGTTGTTGTGTTCCTAATTTCTACATTTGAACATAGGAGGGCTGCAGAATTATTATATTTTGCAGTTAAACCCATATCCAGCCCCTTCATGGAGGGTGTGTATCAGCTGTTAGGAGTTTCCTGGTAAAAATTTTGGGGTCACTTTGTATACAATCATATTATCTGCAAATAAAAATACTCTGACTTCTTTCTTTTCCATTTGTATTCCCTTTATCTCCGTTAGTTGTGTTATTTCTTTTCTTTTCTTTTTTGAATTTATATTTATTTTTCTTATTTTCCATATAGTTTCCAGTACCCTCTCCATCCCTCCCTCCCTATCTCCCACCCTCCCTATCTTCTACCCTCCCATTCGCCCTGACCCCCACTCCACATGTAAGGTGATGCCTTCCTGGAGGGGTCATCTAAATCTGTCGAGTCATTTGGAGTAGGGACTAGGCCCTCCCTCCTGCCTCTAGGTTAAGGGAGTATTCCTTCATGGGGAATGTTCTCCCAAAGTCCTTTTGTGCACCAGGGATACATCCTGGTTCCACTGTCAGAGGTCCCTTAGACTGCCCAGGCGTTCTAACAGAGACCCATCAATGTTTAGGGGGTCTGGGTCAATCCTATGCTGATTTCACAGCTATCAGTCTGGGCCCATTATCTCCTCCTTGTTCACATCAGCTGTCTCTGTGGGGTTCTGTAGTCTTGTCTTCTTTCTCTGCATTTGGATTCCAGTTTGGCTCAGTGTTTAGCTGTGGGTATCTGCTTCTGTTTCCATGAGCTACTAGATGAGGGCTCTATGATGGCAGATAAGTTAGTCATCAATCTCATTATCAGAGAAGGGTATTTATGGTAGCCTTTCCACTGTTACTCAAAACTTGTGTTATATCTTTAGCAAGTACTTCGGTACTATATTAAGTTGATATGGAGATAGTGAACAGCCTTGTCTTATTTCTGATTTTAGTGGAATTGCTTTGAGTTTTTCTCCCTTTAATTTGTTATTACTTATTGGGTTGCTGTAAATTGTCTTTATTATGCTTAGGTGTATGTTCCCTGATTATTCCCAGACTTTTATCATGAAGAGGTGTTGAATTTTTTCAAAGGCTTTTACAGCATCTAATGAGATGAATGTGTTTCTTTTTTTCCTTTCAATTTGTTTGTTATGGTGGATTACATTGCAGATGGTCATATATTGAATCATCCCTGCATCTCTCGGATGAAGCCTACTTGATCATGGTGGATGATCATTTTGATGTGCTTTTGGATTCAGTTGTATTTTATTGAGAATGTTTGCATCAATGTTCAATTGAACAGTAATTTTCTTTCTTTGTTGTTTGGGCATCATGGTGACTGTGGCCTCAAAAAAACAAATTTGGCAAGGTTCTTTCTGTTTCTATTTTGTAGTATCATTTGAGGAGTATTGGCATTAGTTTTTATTTGAAAATCAGGTAGAATTTTGCCTAAAACCATCTGGCCCTGGGATCTTTTTGGTTTGGAGACTTTTAATGATTGCTTCTATTTCCTTGGGGCTTATAGATCCATTTAAATTGTTTATCTGCTCTTGATTCAATGTTGGTAAGTGATATTTATTGAGAGAATTGTCTACTTTTAGATTTTCTAATTTTGTGGAGTATTGAAGTTTTTGAATGACTCTTTGAATGACTCTTTGGATTTCCATAATTGGTGTTGTTATGTCCTCCATTTTATTTCTGATTTTGTTATTTTGGACATTCTCTTTATTATAACTAGCTTGAATAAAATTTTGTCTGTCTTGTTGATTTTCTCAGAGAATCAACTCCTTGTTTCATTGATTTTTTTTGTATCTTTCTCTTTGTTTCTATTTTATTGATTTCAGCCCTCAGTTTGATTATTTTCTGCCATCTACATCTCTTCAATGTTGCTTTTTGTTCAAGAGCTTTCAGGTCTACTATATGCTAGTATGAGATCTTTCTAATTTCTTTATAAAGACATTTAGCATTATGAACTTTCCCCTTATCACCACTTTCAGTGTGTCCCATTGAAAGACCCCCACTCAAGGCTAATAGCTTAACACATAAACAAGTAAACAAGTAAAAGTACAGGACAAGGTCAGTACTCACAGGCTGCCACATCTGGCCTTGGGAGGGAGCAGAGAGTTAGGAGAAAAACCCAAACATGAGTTAAGTCAGCTATTATCAGATCCCCAAACACGTAAGAGGCTTGTCCTCGGGTGACTCAACGCCTTATTTGAGCTGACCAATGGGACCCCTGTAACTGTGCATCTCGCTTCTGTACCCATGCTTTTGCTACCCAGCCCTATAAAAGTCCCTCTCCCCAGCCTGTGGGCGCGCAAGTCCTCTGAGAGACTTTGTCGCCCACAGGTACCTGTGTATCTCAAATAAACCTCTTGCAGTTTGCATCCGCATCCGTGGTCTCGGCTTGGTCTTTGGGTCCAGGGGTCTCTTCCTGGAGGGAAGTCCTCTTCTGGGGTCTTTCACCATAAGTTTGGTATATTGTGCATTCATTTTCATTGAATTCTAGGAAGTTGATGGGAGATGTTATTCTGTATTTATGTTTCTCATACTGGTTAATAAAGCTCTGTGGCCAATAGGAAACAAGATAGGTGGGGCTAGGAGACTAGGAGGAGGAAAGAGGAAGTAGTAGGGAGGAGTCGAGATGTAGCCCAGGGAGGAAGGAAGACGCCTGCCGCGGCTCCCTGATAAGACGACCACGTGGAAATACTTAGATAAGTAGAAATGGGTTAATAATTAAGGCAGAGCTAGCCCATAAACAATAATGATAACTGGCCAACAGGATTGTATCAAATACAGAGTCTCAGAGTGTTATTTGGGGCTGGCCCGGCTGGCGGGCTGGCGGAAACATACACGCTACAGGAAGTCTTTAATTTCTTTATTTCTTCCTTAACTAAGTGGTAATTCAATAGGGATTGTTGAGTTTCCATGAGTTTCTAAGCTTTCTCTTCTTGTTGAAATTCACATTTAATGTGTGACGGTCTGATAAGATACAGAGGGTTATTTCCTTTTTCTTGTGTCTGTTATGATATGTATTGTGACTGAGAATGTGGTCAATTTTGGAAAAAGTTCTGTGAGTTACTGAGAAATATATTCAGTTTCTTTAAGTGAAAAGTTCTGTAATACCTGTTAGGTCCATTTGAATTGTAATATCTTTTACCTCTAGTTTTTTTTTCTGGATGACAGGCCCATTGGTAAAGGTGAGGTATTGAAGTCTCTCATTGTTATTATGTGAGATTTGGTGTGTAATTTAAGCTTTAGTAATGTTTCTTTTACAAATGTGTGTGCTCTTGCATTTGAGGCATAGATGTTAAGAATTGAAATGTCATATTGGTGGATTTTTCCTTTGGTGAGTGTGATATGTCTTTCCCCATCCCTTTTGATTAATTTTGGTTTGAAGTCTATATTATTAGATATTAGGATAGCTATACTAGCTTGCGTCTCAGATCCATTTGCTCAGAAAATCTCTTTCCAACCCTTTACTTGGAGGTAATGTCTATCTTTGACATTGAGGCGTGTTTCTTGTATGCAGCAGAAGGATGGATCCTGTCTTCAAACAATCAATTCTGCTAACCTGTGTTTTTTATTGGGAATTTGAGTTCTGATATTGACAGGTATTAGTAATTAATGATTGTTAATTTCTGCTATTTTGTTGGTAGTGTGTTTGTGTGTGAGAGAGAGAGAGTGTTTTCGGTGTGTGTGTGTGTGTGTGTGTGTGTGTGTGTGTGTGTGTGTGTGTTTACTTTCTTTTGGTTTTGCTGGAGTGGGATTATTTCCTGTATTTTCATGGGTGTGGTTAACCTCCTTGGGTTGTAGTTTTCTTTCTAGTATCTTCTATAGGGCAGTACTTGTAGATATGTATTGTTTAAATTTGACTTGATCCTGGAATAACTTGTTTTCTCAATCTATGGTGACTGTAAGTTTTGCTGGGTATATTAGTCTGGACTGGCATCTGTGGTCTCTTACAGTCTGCAAGATATCTATATACGCCCTTCTGGCTTTTAGAGTCTTCTTTGAGAAGTCACATATAATTATAATAGGTTTGCTTTTGTTATTTGTCCTTTCCCCTTTTCAGCTTTTAATAGTCTTTCTATGTCTTGTATGTTTAGTTTTTAATTATTACATGGTGAGGGGACAAAGCGGCAAGGACAAAGGGACAGATGCTGTGATAGAGAGCTTGGTACAGCTTATTAACAGGGCAAAAATAGCCTTCCAGGAGACAGCTTCAGTGAAATAGCTTAACTTAGTGTGGATGGATATATTGCTGAAATTCCTTTCCAGCCTGGTCCCACAGCTGATTTGCCCAAAATAAACACACAGAGGCTATATTAATTATAAAACTGTTGGTCGATGGCTAGGGCTTCTTACTGGCTAGCTCTCTCAATGATTACCCATCTCTATTAATCTGTGTATTACCATGAAGCTGTGACTTACCCATAATTTGGAATATTACTCCTTGGAAGCATGGTGTCTCTTCTTTTGCCTTCCTCTCCCTAGCATTCTCCTGGTCTGACAGCCCCACCTACTCTTCCTGCCTAGCTATGGCAAATAAGTGTTTTATTTATCTACCAATAAAAAAAAATCATATATACAGAAGGAGATCTCCCATTAGGGTACATATATGGGATGGGGACAGTGGCTGGGGCATTACCTAATTTGCATTAAACATCATGTTCCCATCATAAAGCTCCCAGTAGAAGTGTTACATATCTTACGTAGTAACAAGGTCCTATAACATAAAGCTCGTAGCACATTGTCTAATTACCATATAGGCAGTGGGGTGTGAGGGGGGAGAGCTTCTGCAGGAAACTGCGTCAAGGGTCACACTAGAGATAAGTCAGGCATCCAAGCTGAGGGAAATTCTTTAAATAAGGTCAGAAGACAGCAAGAAGTCCTCTGCCAGGAAGGAATCCTCCATGCTGAGCTTGGAGAGAGCTGCCAGGACATGGTACACTGAAACCTCTGACTAGCCTTCCAACATAAACACAAACATCAAATATCCACATTCATTTGCCTCTTCATCTAGATGGAAAAAAATATTGTGAGGTATGAAAAAACAGAATTGTGTGTGTGTGTGTGTGTGTGTGTGTGTGTGTGTGTGTGTATTTGTAGTGCTATAAGTTTAAAAATCAGAAAAACAACATGATCTTTTTTTTTTGATGAAGGTTTTTCTTAGTTTTTAAACACCAAATTGCCTCCATGATCTGTGACCATATAACCTCCTAATATTCATTGTCAGGTATTTGTTGCCCCTGATTATTTCTGACCAAGCATGTTTAGCTCTGTTTTGTATAAGTTCTGGGGATAGAATGAGCCCCTAACTCTGTGATAGGCAGTTAACTTAATAGCAAAGCAGTCCAAGTAAAGAATATATACATGACAAGAATGAGTAGATTACTAGGTTGGGAACTGAAAGTTGAAATTACATACTTTGAAAAAAACTTTCAAAATGTATCTGCAAAAGTGAATACCTTATAAAACATTCTTCTCTTTCTCCCTCTCTGTGATATGTATGCATGTATGTATATATATGTATATGATTATTTGGGTATGTGCATAGGTATATATCCATGTGTGTACAGGCCAGACAGGTGGCTCCTTGGAGTTTCTTGGCTACCCAGCTTTCTTAGTAAGGGTTTCTATTGCTGTGAAGAGACATTCTGAACATGGCAACTCTTACAAAGAAAACATTTAATTGGGGTGGGTTATAGTTCAGAGTTTTAGTCAATTATTATCATGGAAGCATGATGGCATGCAGGCAGACATGGTGCTAGAGAGGAGCTGAAGAATTAGTTCTACATCTAGATCTACAGGCATGAAGAACAGGCTAAAGCACACTTCAACATACTACAACAAGGCCACACCTACTCCAACAAAGCCACACCTATTCCAACAAGGCCATAACAGCTAATAGTGCCACTCCCTATGAACCTTTGGGGGCCTTTTGCTTTCAAACCACTAGAGCAGTGTACCCTAAAGAATGATCTTCTGTTCAGTGAGACATTCTCAAAATATAAGGTAAAGGAGATAGAGGAATATATTCAGCATTGAACTCTGACTTCCATATCCGTGGGTATTCACACTTGTAGGAAGCTACGTAGGCACACAAACTGTAAGACCCGCGAGAGCTTGGTCCCTCGCCCTCCCACTCAGGAAAGGAGGCCCCCCCAAATCACTAACGAGAAGCGGTCTTGATGCAAACACATAAGGTCCTTTATATTCCAGTATACTGGGGTCGTCACCGTGGTAGAGGGCTTAGCGACGACCTCTAGCACAGAATTGAGACACCTCGTAGCATCCAGTGCAGACCAATTACTTTAAAGTATCCAACCCCGCCCTTAGCCCAGGATGTCTGCTTTCGTACAGGCTTCTGAGTGTTCATTCACTACCGTAAACATTAAAGTAGGTGACCATCAGCTTGGGATTTAAGACTCCCAGCTTCCTGGGTTTTCTGGGGAATTAGGCTAAATTTTTCCATCCTAACAAAACCACAAATCTCTCTCTCTCTCTCTCTCTCTCTCTCTCTCTCTCTCTCTCTCTCTCTCTCTCTCTCTCTCTCTCTCACACACACACACACACACACACACACACACACACGTTTCATTCACTCTTGCAAACAAATTTTGTAAGATATTTCCTAAAGTGTATGGTTTTAATTTTCTGCCCTCATTCTAAGTGTTTACATAATCTTCATTTACTTTAGTTTCTCATTTTTCTTTTGGTGTGTACATGTGGCACATACATGTGCAGGCTCGAAGTTGACATCAAGTGTTTTCTTCCAACGTTCTCACTTTTATTTATCGAAGCAGTGTCTCTTCTTGAACCTGGAGGCTGGAGCTCATCAATACTGGCTGGTCTAGCTAGCCAGATTGTCCCATGACCTTTGCTGGGAGTATAGGCTCCAACTACATTGAGGCTGCCTGTTTTTCACTTGTGTTCTGGGAACATTTACATAACAAATGTTTTTTATCCACCAAACCATCTCCCCACCCCAAGTAGTTTCTTAAATACTTAAAGTTGTAGTGAACAATGTATTTTTATCTTTAGTCTTGTTGTTCTTTTGATACAGCTGCTGTGATGCAGCTGCTATGACCTAAGAAACACAAACACGAGATTGACCACGTGGAGTTTATTGAGAGAGGGGAGAGGAAAGAGGCGGGTTGCTGGTGGCCAACCGAAAGCGGGGAAGGGGGAAGAGAGAGAGAGAGAGAAGCAAGAGAGAAAGGCAAGAGAGAGGGAGATGAGAGAGAGGGACAAGAGAGAGAGATGAGAGAGAGGAACAAGAGAGAAGCAAGAGAGAGAGGTGCGCTTGGCGTGCTTGCTTTAAAAGGGGAGCTTGCGCATGGGTAACCTGGTCTCCTCCCAGCCAGGTGAAAGCTAGGTAAGGCCTGATTATGTGATTATGTGGCCATAGGCGTCCCGCCCATCAGAGGTGGGGTCCACAGACTGCCAAGCCACAACAAGTCTGTTAGTGTAGTACTACTTATAGATTAGTAGCTCCATTGGGCAAGAATAAGACCACTACCACAATTTTGATTCAAATTTGAAGCAAGCTTTAGTAAATACTGACCTTCTAGAACAATGAACACTGACCAGGTTCATACCTGGAATACCTAGAGAATGGTCACAAATCATGTTTGTTCAGTATGCATAAAGACAAACCCACAAGGCTATGAACTTCCCACATTCGTCCAATTGGAAACAAGAAAATATCCTGATATACTTCCTGCCGACATACCTTCTACCTACTGTGATCAGCACATGCAGTGCTGTTGGGGCAACCAACCTTTTTACAGAAGTAAAAACACAGGACTTTGTTATCTTACATAAGAAAAAAAAAATTAGCCCCCCACCCCCACCCTCTCACCCCCCCCACCCCTCACCCCCACATTACAGGAAGTTATCTGCCCTTGGGCAACATGTTAGAGGCACTTTTTGCTTTGTAGATATCTTAAACTCAGTAATTTATACTTAAAACATTACTTTAACCCTCACAAAATATCTTATTGTATTTTTGCTTTTAAAATTTACTATTAATATTTTTTGTGTGTGACTTTAATTTGTATCTTCTCACTTATTAAGTCACATTATCTGAGGGAGAACATCACAGTAGGAAACTGGGAATGAGGATTTGGAATGTAGGCATTTGGGGCAATTCCTTTTCATTAGGAGAATAACGGAAGATATTTTACTCTGCTTATTTCAAGACTGGGATCTCTTTGAAGGGAGGAAATGTAAAACATTAAGATGGATAAGCACTTTCTAAGTCTTTGATATGAAGGTAGCAGGCCAAAGCACCTTAGCCTGAATACTGCCATTTTGACTTCAGAATCCATTTTACCTGTAGGGTGAATTTAACTTTAGATTCGGAGCCAAGAACTTTGCAATAGCTGATCCATCTCCTCCTTAAATCATAGAAATAATCCTTATGTATCTTTAGGGCTTTAGAAACATTATGACTGTTCCTAATGTTGTGCCAGGTTCGCAGAGCTCTAGACCAACCCAAGGAACCAGATGATTCTGATGCAAATGCAAAGGTGTCTTTTTATTGTTCAAGCAAATCAGCTTGTATCTCACTCCATGGTGTGTGTGTGTGGGGGGGGGGTGAGGGGTGGGTAGGGGGAGGGGTCGTTGAGATGCCAACCAGCCATAAAGGGAAGCTTTTAAAGGGGAAGACCATAAGGTTGATGGCCACAAATTTCAGAGTTTCCATGGTTACTTAAGGTCATACTAAGTACAGAGTAAAGCAGTAACTATATATTTTAAGCAAGATACATCTGAGTAAGATAACACATGGCAGGAGGTTGCAGGGTTAGAGTTGTAGTGTCTGACAATTATCCCCTGGGCTATAGGATCTTTACAACTGGCAGGGGGTATTTAAGACCAGCAATTAGCAGGTAAAAAAAAAAATTGTTGACATAGTCACCTCCACTTCTCTGAGAGTGTGCTCAGGCACAAGCTATGGCACTGCAGATTTAAGGAGTTAAATTTTCCTTTACCATTAGAAGTTCCCTTTCTCTTATAGATGTAAGGCCCAAGTTTTTAAACTTTTATTGATTTTAATTTTTGGTCCTTCACTAAATGAATCTGATTGGACTACAGAGAGCCTTTTGCTTTGCCTCTTGAGTGCTGGGTTTAAGGTATGTGCTATCACACCCAGTTACAAATTTTTTTAGTTTTGGAATAAGGTCCCTATGTAAACTCAAGCTGGCCTTCAACTAGTTGGTAAGTCTTCACCCTCCACTTTTCAGTTGCTGGAATTCAGGAGTAGGCCCCCATGCCTGTGCTAATTTTATGAAGAAGTCTTTCCTTTGATTGTTTTCCACAAATTGCTCAATTAGTCAACTACTGTTACTTCCCGATCATGTGAATTTTCTGAACAGCTAACTGTGCTGACTACATGCTAAATAAACCCTTATCATCAGTGGTTTGTGGCTCTTAGGGATGCCACTGTAGCATGTTTCTCTTTAACCCAGCATTTTATCTAATAATGTTGGAAAGGTCAAATGTTAGCTGAAAATGTTATAAAATCACCATACTGATTAGTTGGGTTGATATATATAGTTACTAATTACACTTCAAATCACCATTAATTAACATAATTAAAGACCCTGATATTAATCCACACACCTATGAAGACGATTTTGACAATAAGCTAAAATTATACAATGAAAAAAGAAAGCGTTGTCTTTTAATATTTTAGCCACAAACTAGGCACAAAATGTCCACCGATATTTCCAGTGTTTATTAGGTAAAAGAAAAAAGGTTTGGCATGGTCATGGCAGTAGCTGGAAATAATTCTATTTACATTTCTGTATAAAGGTAGACCTGTTAACTAAAGGACCATGGACAGAGCCAGGTGTGGTAGTGTACTCCCTCAGTCCCAAACCTCAACCATATTCCTCATTATAGGTTGAAGGAGTCATTAGAATAATTCATTTTAAAAAGACAACATCAAAGATAATATTACAAATTAAAAAAATAATTCATTTACTTTTATTTTAGGTACATTGGTGTTTTGCTTGAATTTGTCTAGTGATGGACAATAGTGAGCTGCCATGTGGTTGCTGACTTGAACAGAACCTGACTTGAACTCAGGTTCTCTGGAAGAACAGCCAGTGTTATTAACTGAGCCATTTCTGTAGCCCTATTATTCATTGTTTAAACTTGATACCAATTAACCAAGCAAAACTATATTCAGCATTAATTTTCTATCACTTTTTTTTATTCCCCCCCACCCCCCAGCTATGGTTTACCCAGAACTTTGTCATGGAATTGGTGCCTGATTATGTAAGAAAAAACATTTCTAATAAATAATATTTTTTCTGTTTTCTTATTTTCTTTGGCTCTTATTTTGTGCATTTGTGTGTATATATGAATGCATCTGTGATATCATATGTGCTAATTCATGCAGGTGTATACACACTGAAGTTATAAGAAATTGTTGGGTGTCTTCTTCTACCACATTCTTCTGCTCTCAGCCTCAGAGAAATCCTTCTGCCTTATTTATTCAGCATGTAATTATCAAACATAAAATATCAACCATTTTAGGCATTTGGCAATAGATAGTATAATTAGAAAATTATATGGCATATTTTTAATGGGTAGAAACTACAAAAAACATGAATGTATACATTTACCTATATTTAGGCAGTAGCTAAAAAAGCATTGTTGTGTTACAATTTGAGTACAATTTTCAGATGAATCCTCAGGTGAATGAATATATATATATATATATATATATATATATATATATATATATATATTAATGATGACAGCCTCTTTGGCAAAAGAAGCTTGTATAGGGTTTCTTTTTGCATGACTACTTAAGTAAATACATTGGTTTTATGGCTAAAAGACAATGCTGAAATTGACAATGGGTTGTCTTTGTTGTTGGGGATTAGGTTTTTGTTTTCAGCAGAAATAGTTGCTATGTCTTGAGAGAAATATGTTATATGGAATTTTATCTTTTAGTCCAATGAATATGGCTTTATTCATTTTACATATAAAATGTAATCAGCTGTGTTTAATGATACAGGTTACTGTGGAGGCTGAGGGTTCTGCTTCAGGGTCAAAGTTGACCTGGGGCATGCATTTAGTTCAAGGCCAGCCTGGGCAACTTTCTAAGTCCATGTCACAAAGATAAAAGTAAAGCCAGGCATTGGTGGCACAAACTTTTACTGCCAGCGCTAAGGAGACAGAGGCAGGCAGATCTCTGTGAGTTCAAGGCCAGTCTGGTTTACACAGCTAGTTCTAGGACAGGCTCCAAAGCAATATAGAGAAACCCTGTCTTGAAAAACAAACAAAAGATAAAAGTAAAGTAAAGACTGAGGATATAGCTTTCTGATGGAGAGCTTGCCTACACTGGACAGGCCCTAGCAGTCAATACACACTACTGAAAAAAAAAATAATCCCAACTTTGCCATTTGTACCATAGTACAATATGAAGAAAGTTCAATAACTGAAAGAAAGTTGTCATCATCATCTTTACTTTTTCCTGTTTGGAAGAATGAAATACTTGCTTCAGATTATATCAGTGGGGACTAGAGTTGAAGAATATCTGCTTAACATGTACAACAATTTCAGGAAAGATCACAGACCTTCAAATGAGTCTTCTGCAAGGTTGATCAACTGTTTAGAGCTGTAATGATTGTGCAGTGTTTAGAATGCTGAAATCCCAGAGCCAAATGATCTTGGTCCACCTTTAGCCTTCTTAATAGCTATTTATTGTTCTTTTTTGTACTAAATACATTTTTGTAACTGTTTGGTAAATGTACAAGAAACACTAGTTTTCAATAAACTAAAAAGTTAAGGATAATACCAATAATAATCTTAGGCATATAACAGAGGTTTCCTGTTATACTCTTTTGTACCTATATTGTGTTTGTTTGGCTCAGCACCAGCATTAGCCTCCTATTATAGGTGCAGGTGCAGATGCATCAGCGAAAAGACTGCTTCAATAGCGCCTTAGTGGTCTTTCAAGGTACAGGAAACACCTATCCCTTGGCTGTGACTGATGCACACACAACCCTAAGGCCGGATTTTCCTTTAGATTATAACGTTTCCTTACAGTGCTTCCTTCAATTTCCTGAGAAAAACATTAAGTGGCCACAGCTGATCTCACCTTTCACAAGTGCTGGACCATTTTCAGCAACAGAGTTGTAAGGTTGTCCTATTTTTTGGCTTTCTTCTACTAAGTAATGAAAATTTCATTAAATATAAGAAAATAAGGTGAGAGGGGGAAAGAAATTATGTTCTCGTTCAGATTTCCAGGACTCAGTCTCGCACATACCGAGGTTACTATTTACAAATATAGTCAGTGAATATCATGCAGAGCTTCTTCTAAGGGAAGTCCTGTTAGGCATTATATCAAATTAGGTGGGCTAGGGAGGATCAGACCTAAAGGGGCAGCCTTATGTTTTTTGTTTTCTTTTGTTTTTTTGAGAGACAGGGTTTCTCTGTGGCTTTTGAGGCTGTCCTGGAACTCGCTCTTATAGACCAGGCTGGTCTGTCTCCAACTCAGAGACCCGCCTGCTTCTGCCTCCCAAGTGCTGGGACTAGAGGCGTGTGCCACCAAAGCCGGGCTCAACCTTATGGTTTGGGGCAGTGGCTGGAAGAAGTCTTTCCTCTACTTCCTTCTTGGAGCCTTTAACCCAAGTGGCTCACTTGAAAGTCCTCGAGGTTTTCCCGCGCAACCTCCGCAGGGCGCGGAAGAACCCGGATGGAACCTCCCCGACATTCATTTCATGAATCGCAGCATGGGGCGGAGCTCCCCACCCTCCTACACCTTGATTGGCTGTTATTGACAGTTTCTTCATTTCCATTGGACAATCGCAGTGCCGATCACGTCACGTCACTGGCCTCTCAGACTGTGGCTGAAGTGGTGGGAGTCGACTTCTAAATAAACCTGCGGCGGCCTTTCTCTCCAGGCTGGCTTCCTCGCGGCTTGGATTTGGTTCCCGCTCCCTGGGCCGTGCGAGACCTTGAAGGACTTTTTCAGGCGGCCTGAGAAAGCCCGGGCGCCCAGGGCATCCCGAGGTCACCCCGTCTGGCGCCATGTCCTGGATGTATAAGAGGTGAAGGGCTGAGGGGGTGGGGCGCGAGGCCCGTGGCCCGCGCTGGCTTCCCGCGAACGCTCTCCCGGCGCGCTATAGGTGCGGCAGGTATTCTTTCTGCGCGTCGTTTGCACGTGTGGCTTGCGCACAGCGTTGTCTCGGCTCACCCGAGAATCTGCGGCCAACACGTCGGGAAATCTCCATCACCGATTGTGGGGGTCCGAAGCTCCTCCCGAAGTGCTTTATTCATCAAAACACCCGTTAGATACCCACTGTGCTCTATGCGCTGTCCCACGGTTTGCTAGGAATCGTTACCGTGACAACTCCGAGACAGCCCGACTGTGGGTGTCTCACTGCCATGAGCACAAGCCTGCTAATGTGTGTTTGCAGAGGAGCTGAAGGGGAAGCTCCCAAAGGATAGCCCCGTCCGTATGCTTTATTTTATTTTTATTTTTTTTTTTTAGGAGAAAGACAACTTCTTCCAGCAAACATCATTTTTAATCATCTGCAGCGGTTTTTATGCCCATTCCTGCAATAATTATCCTTAAGATTGATGTTACCTTTAAAGTAACAGGGTGATGGATAGGTAACAGGGTGATGGATAGGTAAGGGGCCTTCCGGCCAGGTGTCTATGATGTCATAGTTTAGATAGTTGTTCTGAAGGGGTTAAATCAATGAATGCTTTATGTCAAAGGTTAAATATATTTTCATAGTCAGACGGTGGGGCATGCGCCTTTAATCCCCAGCACTCAGGAGGCAGATGCAGGTAGATCTCTGAGTTCAAGGCCAGCTTGGTCTACAGAGCGAGTTTCTAGGTAAGCCTGTCTCGAAAAAACAAAACAAAATGTGTATGTGTGTGTGTGTGTGTGTGTGTGTGTATATATCACACACACACACATATATATATGCTTATATAAATAAATCTCTTCTTCATTAATTAGTTTTGAAATTTTTGACATTTTAATGTAAATAGATTTCCCCAGGAAAGAATTTTCTTTATTTAACGGGTCAGATTATCCTGGTAACTTTCCCCACTCAGCTTTTGCTTTAGTCAGGGTAATTGTTAAGTGATATTTGCCACATACCATTTCACTTGCTAAAATAAAAGTAAGGAAATGATTGGCCTGAAAATACTGCTTGAGTGTGTTCTTTGAGAAATAATTGGTTAAGTTCTGTTTCAATGAGTTGGTTTTTTTTTTTTTTTTTTTTTTTTTTTAATATATATATAGGGATCCTGTTTGGAAGTATTTGCAGTCTGCCCAGTATGGAACCCATGGAAATTTTCGAAGACTTTCATACCCAACTTTCTTTCCACGCTTTGAATTCCAAGACATTATCCCTCCAGATGACGTCTTAACTAGTGATGAAGAGCTAGATTCCATTTTATTTGGAACTTTGAGAGGTCAAGTTGTTGGACTGCGCTATTACACAGGAGTAGTGAGTATAAGAGTAGATACTAAATAAAATTGTATGCTTATGGTTTTAACGGTAAATTGTATTAAATGGTGATATATATGTATATATAATATAATTAATGTTTTACTTTGAGTAACTGAAATAAATCACTCAAAGTCTAGTTGTAAATACTTTTACCATCTTTGATTAATGTTTTACATTTGTACTATGTGTACAGTATATGAAGCACTTTTGCCTATGCTGCCATTTGATCCTTGTAATTACTGAGGTTCTCTTCCTCAATGGAAGATAGAGATGTAGATGCTTAAATGATTTGCCCCAATGCAGGGAATATATGCAGAATTTAGGAAGTAACTTCAAATCCATCAATTTTTTTACTAGATAAGTTGTTTACTTTTGGGTTCTTTATTTTTGCAATAGAATAGCTTCTGTTCTTATATTTATTCCTGTTCTTGAACTGAATGTATGTGTGTGCATGAGAAAAACAAGAGTACAGATTTTTTTCTTTACATTAATCTTCATTATAGCCAACTTTGTTATTTGGATAATACTTCTAATATCTAATTTATCATGAGAAAATTTCAAACATAAAATTAGAATGAGTCAGAGGTTAGCAAGTATTTTTCTATAATTGTTTTATTCTTTTTGCCTTTGATCTTTGTAAAAACAAATACTAAATATCATTTTATATTAGTATAATTCAGTATATATTTCTTTAAAGTACAGTTTGTGGCCTGAAGAGGTGACTTAGCATAAGAACACTTGGCTGCTCTTGGAAGAGGACTGGAGTTGAGTTCTGTTCTCAGCACTTAAGGCTGGCAACTGACAACTCCCTTAACTACAAGTCCCCATGTATGCCAGAGGTCCTATGTCCTCTTCTGGCATACATGGGGACTCACACATATGCCCATATAGAATACATACACACACACATGATTAAAAATAAAATACATCTTAAACAGTTTTTATATTTCATTTTCATAACAATTAAAAACTGGATTCTATTGATTATTTAAAATGTCTTTATTTTTATCAGGATCAAAACAGGGTTTTGGTCTTTGGCTGTTACAGGCTGTAAGGCCCATGCTTATTTTCTTTTACATATTTGAATGTCAAAAACAAGATCTGTATTTCAGAATCTTGTTGATTTTGTTAATTTTTCCCCTTCCCTTGTATCTTTATGGTAAAGCTTGTTAAAAGGTTCTTGTTGTTGCTTTGGGGGTAGGAGTTTGAGATGGGGTTGACTTTATAGCCTAGCCTGGCCTGGAACTCACTAAGTAGTCCAGGTTGACCTTAAACTTAGAGTGAACTCACAGTGGTCCACTTGTCTTAGCCTTCTGAATACTTGATAGTTTCAGAACTTTTTTTTTAATTGAAGTAAGTTATCAGGAGATACTTTGGGGGAATTCTGTGTTTCCCATTCATCTTGTTTTTCATTCTCTGTATTTTTTATGTTGAAGCATTTCATATTGTTTAATAGTTATATGAGATGTGCCATCTAGATTACTTTGGAAAGAACAATTATTTCTTGAGTTTTTATAAATTCATAATTTTCATTTTCTACTTGAATTTGGCTAAATATAAAGTGCTTAGTCCATATTTTTTCCCTATATCCTAATGCTGTACAGTATATTTTTAGAGAAAGTTGATGTCAGTAGGATTTTCTTTCCCACTTAACCGAATTGGAGTTTCTTTTTGCTTGATGATAAAAAAGACAATCTTATCTTAAAAATCTAATAGTTTAATTAGGGTATTTTTTTCTGTAAATTTGCTTCCATTTCAGAAAAATTTCTATAATTGTAGTTTTAAAGGTTTGTTTAATTTCAAAGTCATTTCTTCTTTAGAAACTCCATATTCTCTCAATCACTTCTTCTCTCTGACTTGATCTCTTTGCTGTTATCTCTATACTACCTATGTCTTCGATAGAAGAATATTGAATATTTTTTACTATAATTTTTCATTTTTCTGGTTTCCCCTTATTGTTTATTTTTCTTGCCATGTTTTTGAAATGTTTGTTTACACTTGTGTTAATTTTGTTCCAGTCTTGAAATATTTTCTTTCTTCTAGTCCTTTTAGCAGTCTATCCATTCTTTTTTGTTTCTTTGTTTTTCAAGACAGGGTTTCTCTGTGGTTTTGTAGGCTGTCCTGGAACTAGCTTTTGTAGACCAGGATGGCCTCAAACTCAGATCAGCTTGTCTCTGTCTCCTGAGTGCTGGGATCAAAGGCATGTGCCATTACTGCCCGTCAATCCATTCTTATTTAGTATCTAACTGCTCTTTTGTTCTCATATCCCTTTCTGAGTTGTATTTTAGGTTTGTACTATTGTGAAATTTACATTGTTTCTAAATTATAGTTTTGTGAAGTGTTAGGTCATAGTTATTAATCCCATTAGCATTTACTTTTATTGATCGTAGAATAATCTGTATAGTACTAGTTAATTAATAAGAATATATGCTGATTAGGCTGAGTACAGCCTGGTCTACAGAGCAAGTTCCAGGACAGCCAGAGCTGTTATACAGAGAAACCCTGTCTCAAAAAATGAAAAATAAAAAGACAAAGAATATATGCTGATTAAATACTTAGCTCATTTTTCCACTGTATAGTTTTTGTAGGTAATATCCTTTATTGTTTTAAAATTATATAAAATGCATTGGATTTCCATATAATAACTTACAATATATATTCTATACTTATTGTTTATGAATGTAAATATATACATTGAAATCATATATTAATAAAAATAAGTCCAAACAGAAAGTGGTTAATTACTCCCGTAGCATTCATGCCACTGTTGTACTTAAGAACATTTCTTGCTACACTAGTAATTATTCCTGTTCATGTGGTTCTCAGCTGGGTAAGACTGTCAATGGCTGTTTCTCCTAGACCCCTCCATAGCACCTTCTCTTAATATGAAAGCTAGTCAGCAGGGAATCAGCCAGTACTAACTTCATTTCTATAGATCCTGTGGCCAATGTAGTGTCTTTACACTTGTCTTACATGATATTCTGTAGGACAGCCAAGAGCCAAGACAGTATATTGTATTGTTTTGGAAGTATCTTGGAGAACTCGAAGTCCAGAATCCCATACCTGACACTGAACTTTAAACTTGTGAAATGGAATTCTGGGATGAGCATAGTTCCCTGTATAGGATAACTCTAAATAGGATAACTCTAAATTCTTTTATTTGGAAAAAAAATTACACACACACACACACACACACACACACACACAAACACACACACACACACACGATTTCTGTGTGGCTTTTTTTCATATATCTGTCACCCATCATGTTAATTATCTCTCCCCTCACCCTTCCTCTGCTCTACCCTCTCATCCCTCTTCCCACTTAAACCTTCGTTATTCCTCTTTTCCCTTTCGTATCAGCCAACTTTTTTCTCCTCTCCTTAAGTACCCTCTGCCCATTGTCCCTTTATGGTTTCCTGGATTCTACAGGTAATCCAAATTAAACATGCACATCTAAAGATTTGACACTAAGATCCATATATGATTGAGACCATATAATATCTGTTTTCTGGGTTACTTCACCCAGGGTAATGTTTTTCAGCTCCTTCTCTTCACTTGAACATTTTGTTTTTCTTTATAACTCAATAAAATCCCATTTTTATAGATACCACATTTTCACTTATTATCACTTGATGGATATATAGGATATTTCCATGTGCTAGCTATAATGAATAGAGTAAATATGAACATGGATGCACATGTGTCCCTGATCTAGTCATACCATTTTGGGGGCACATATGTCCAAAGATTAGCTGTAACAGATTAATAAAAGAATCAGAGACTAATATTAGGGTTCACATTTTAAGCTGAATATCAGAAAAACATAGCAGCTGGCCATTAGCTTCTTATCTCTACCTCAGGCTGAATGGGCTGATCCTGTCTTTATGAGTTCTCACCAAACCTCAGATTGTAACTTCTCCTCAATATGGCTGGAGAATGAATGCCTCTACTGAATCTTTGCTCCTGTCTTACATACTTCCTTGATGTTGGGATTAAAGGTGTGAGCTATAATTCTCTTTCAGACTGATTCACTCTTGTGTTGATCTGGGTGGCCTTGGACTCACAGAGATCCATATATCTCATAATCCTGAGTCCTAGTATTTAAGGTGTGTACCACTATCTCCTAGTTTCTGGCTGCTGGGATTAAGGTGTGTGCCTGGCTTCTATAGTTTGTGGCTGACTTTGCTTTCTGAATCCTCAGTCAAGCTTTAATAAATCATGCATATTATATAACTACAATTAGATATTTTGAAAAATGCAGGTAATATGAATCTTCAAGGTAGGCTTAACTGAACTTTTCACATTGTAAAGACTTATTAGCTTCTAATGAATATAAATTAGAAAATGTGAAAGAATCTTTATAAACTATATTCCTTACTATTTCTAGTTTGAACTGGGCCTGTGGCTTACTCAGTTGGTAGATTGCTCTGTAGTCTTTACCAAGCCCTTGGGTTCAATTCCCAACATATTATAAATGAAATGGTAGTGCATATTTGTAGTCTTAGTACTCAACAGACAGAGGCAGAAGGATTAAAGTTCAATATCATCAGCTCAAGACCAACTTTGGCTGCAGAGCAAATTTGAGGCCAGCCTTGTATGCATGAGACCCTATCTCAAGCAAGCAAACAAACAGAAAAAAAAAAAAAAAAAAAAAAAAGAAAAACTAACAATAATGAATGCATGAATAGAAATTCTAGAAACAGTACAAGGAAGTCAAGTTATTACTGTTTATTATTATATTATTACTATCTGTTCCTTATTTTTACTAGGTAAATAATAATGAAATGGTTTCTTTACAACGAGAGCCCAATAATCCATATGATAAGAATGCAATTAGAGTAAATAATGTGAATGGAAATCAGGTTGGCCATTTAAAGAGAGAACTTGCTGCTGCCTTGGCCTATATCATGGATAACAAATTGGCACAAGTGGAAGGGTATGTGCTTTTAGAGTTTGTTTAAGTAACTGTGATTTTTAGGTATCTTTGAATATGTAAGCAATTCTTGTCATGGCACCTTTGCCTGATGTCTTAAGTCTTCTTCTTTGCCTTCCCTTTCTAGCCATCAAATAGTTGTACTCTTATTTTCTTACTACATTGTTACCATGGAGAAATTCAGACTTGTGTTTACATACTAGGGTGTATATCCTTATCCTGTCTCTTGAAGTTGTACCGAGCTTAAACTCATGGTAATCTTCCTGCCTCAGTCTCCTCCTGAGTGTTGAGATGACAGGAATGCATTAGCAGAGGAATTTCATGATGGTGGTGGGGTGTTTTATCTTTTCTGCTGTTGTTTTGAGACTAGGTTTTGCTAGTACAGCCTGGCCTTGGGCTCCCACTCCTGCCTTAGCCTCCTGTGTACTAGAATTAGAAGTGTGTGCCCTCATGTTTAGCTCACTTGCACATTTTTTAGTTTGCTTCATTTCTTACTGGAAATGAAATCAGGATATTCTATATTGTCCATTTAATAATTTTATCTCTGAATTCAAAACTTACTAAGAATTTTCTTTTGATAAATGATAGGTCTGGTATGTGGTCTCAATTGACTGGGACTTAGGAAATGACTGCCCTTTAGCAAAGGCATATGCTCTACCAGTTTCTTCACCATTTTTTTTTCTCATTGTTAGAATTTAATTTTAATTCTGCATACTTATTCTCTGTGAGTGTTTGTATTTGTGATCTTAGTGTAAATATTCGGGATATTTATACCATAATTCTAATGCTTAGCATTTTCATCCCAGCTGATTTGGAAGATAAAATAAGTGGTTAGGGATCCTCTTTGTTTTTTCCTTTATAACATTTTTCAGTTGAGAATGAATCTTTACTAAATGCTGGATGCTAAAACTATCCTCTCAAATAAATGCATTGTTTTGTTTATTTTGTAATCTTGGATATGAGCTATCTTTTGTAAACTAATTTATTCTGTCATCTCAAGTTCTTTTGACATCTTGTTACAAAAATCACCTTTTCCTTCTGACTGTTGATTTTCTTTTTCAAATTTGCTTAAATAATATGTTCTTGTTTTATATTTTTTGTTTGAATGATATATTCAATATATTCAGAATTAGTATAAAATAACTTTTAATTTCTCATTTTCCTCTTACTATAATAGGGTAGTTCCTTTTGGTGCAAATAATACTTTTACCATGCCTCTTCATATGACATTTTGGGGAAAAGAAGAAAATAAAAAAGTGGTTTTAAATCAGTTGACAAAACATGGATTTAAATTGGGTCCCACACCAAAAAGTAAGTTTGATATTGTAAAATGCAGGGATTGTAAATTAGTCTCTCTGAGTTTCGTTGGCTAAAGTAATGTTTGTAAAATACTCTAAGCTGTAACCTTTTTTTTAAAAAAAATCTTTTGAAGAAATTGCTGACTTTTTATATTTCTATTAAAATACAATTATGTGTCATTTAACAACAAGACAGATTCTGTGGAATATATCAATGTATTGATTTTTTTCATTGTATAACTGTCATAGACTACTCATACAAAATGAAATAATTAATCTTATAGGCCTATCATTATATGTCCAAATATGCAAACTGCATATTTGTAACTATAGATTTATGCATACACAAAAATACATAAGGAGGGTCAATGTACCCTGTTTAATTTTTCCCAATGTTAACAAAATTCTTCATTTTAAACATTTGGTTTTGTAACTTTTGGCCAAGATGACTTGCTCAGTAGGCAGGAAAAAGAATTTGATGTTTGCTTAGAATTTATTCAAATAATATGTATTATTTAATAGCATGATTTTTTTGTGGGGATGATTTAGTATTAATTTTTTTGTAGGTCTAGTGATAGAGCATTTATATACATTATATTTTGTTTTATTTTTTTATATTCTTTGCAGTTCTGGGGACTGTCCATGCTAAGCAATTACTCTGCCACTGAGTTATATCCCAAGATCTGTGGGAATTTTGATATTGTTCGGTATTTATGTTTATTTCTGGTACTTAATATCTTTTTTTTTTTTTTTTTTTTTTTTGTCTTTACCATTTGAAAACTATAGCTTTAGGATTGAGTATGGAAAATAGTTGGAGCTCTGGGAGAGCTGGACCAAGCTATAATATGCCAGTTCATGTTACAGTACAGATGACAACTGACCAGGTGAGCTTTTTGTTGTTGTTTTTGTTCATTTTTATCTTGAGTCAAGGTCTCATGTAGACTTATCTTAAAATTACTTTTGTCTTATGGTTGCTATTGCAGCTCTTATAAAGGAAAACATTTAATTATGTGGCTTACAGTTTAGGGGTCAGTCCATCATCATTGTGGGACATGGTGGTGTACAGGCAGACACGGTGCTGTAGAAGTAGCTGAGAGTTAGTCTTTCACAGGCAACAAGAAGTAGTCTGTCTCACTGAGTATGGCTTGAGTCTATATCAGAACACAAAGCCTGCCTCCACAGTGATGCACTTCCTCCAACAAGACCACACCTACTCCAATATGGCCACACCTCCTACTAGTGCCACTCTCTTTGGGGGCCAATTTCTTTCAAACCACCACAGCTGTGTAGATGAGAATGTCCTTGAACTCCTGGTCTTCCTGCCTCTGATTCTCAGATATTGGGACTTCAGATATTTGTCACCATTCCTGCCTCAGGTATGCTTTTATTTTGTACTATAATGTAAATTTTTAGTAATAAAGTTTGCTCTTTAAAAGTACAGAATAAATATGTATGTGCTGGTATTAGTGATCTTTAGGTATGCTGTTAAAATTATAATGAAAACTACTGTATAACATAGAATTTAGATACTCATTTGCAAACATAATCTTAAAAAAGCAGTGATGAGAAATATAGCCATCTCTTATAATTCACAGAAACTGGAATCATCCAGTCTTTTATATAAAAAAATGGTATTTTTGTATAGAATCACTGCACATATTATATATGTCTAAATTAATTATATCTGTTATATATATATATATATATATATAAATAAAAGATATGTAGTAGTTATAGTGTTTTTAGAGAACAGTGACAAGGTAAGTCTGTATAGAGGTTTAGTATACACATAAACATTATGTGACTTAACTATATTTTTGATTAGCTAGAGCTATGAAAAGGAGGGTCAATTAACATATATACAATTATACATACATGAAATCACACTGTTTATGTAGTGTTTTTGTATTTTATATTTGCACAATGTCCATAGTAGTAATAGTAGTAATAAAAAAACTAGAATGTGCAGATTATTCTCCTTCAATTAGGTTGCAAATTCAGTCTTTCTTTTTTCTTTTTGGTTTTTAGAGATAGGACAGGGTGTCTCTGTGGTTTAGGAGGCTGTTCTGGAACTAGCTCTTGTAGACCAGGCTGGTCTTGAACTCACAGAGATCCGTCTGTCTCTGCCTCCAGAGTACTGGGATTAAAGGCGTGCACCACCAACGCCAGGCCATTAAAACATTTTTATGACTGTTTATATCCATTAGTGATTTTAGACAAAAGCATTGAAATGTTTTATGTTTATCTACTAGAGGGATTCGTTTTATTTCCCAGTTACAGTTTTCCCTGTGTGTTGAAGGGTTGTGCCTGGTGGACAAACTGTAGGTAACTTCTGTTAAGCTGGCATGATGTTTTTTAGATGACTGCTATGCATTCATATGCTAATTTATAAAAGAAATTGTAAGACATACAGTGTAAGTTGCTTTAAAACGGAACTAAATCAGTTTAAATGATCAGCTACATTAGCCTAATAATGAAATTATCCTACTGTCTTGTAGAACATAGCAAGTTACATGTATTTAGTAGGTCTTCCAAAATAGTTTAAATGCTAACAGAATGATAGAGTTCTAATGAGAGAGAGAACCTTTGGCAGTTTGTTTCATGTTCTTGATTTTATGAAAGTAAGATAAAGGCCACAGTTCTCTACTTAAATATTCAGGGTCATTTATGATAGGACTGTGACTGGCATCTTATGACTTCACTACTGTCCTTTCAGTAGCTTTAGGATTGGGCCTTGTAAAGGTTGGGCCAGTGCTCTCTCAGCAAGCTATAGCCATGTCCTTTGTAGCTCTTTTGTGTATCCATTTGAAATGAGTACATTTACTTCTCAAGGGAAATCATCTTGTAGTGCTTTTCAGTAAGTAGTTTAGTATCTCAGATACTCATTTTATGTACTCTTGATCATCTGACTTGTTCAATGAAAATTATTTGAAATCTGAATTACATGCATTTTTTTACTTCAGTTTGTTCAGTATTAATCATTTTTTAACTGTAGCTCAAAATGGAATTTGACAAATTATTTGAAGATTTAAAAGAAGATGAGAAAACTAGTGAAATGGAGCCAGCTGAGGTATAGAACCTGCGTATTTTTAAAAATTGCTTTATATCAAATGTTAAGTTTTATAATAACATTGTTCTTCAGGTATGCAGTATATTTTGGGATTCATTGTATTCATACCCTATTACCTTTGCCTTTCTTTCTTGAGTATTTTCATGTAGTTGCCCTTCTGTTTTTACGTTATACACCTTGCTAATATGTATATATGGATATTTACACACACACACACACACACCCTAAGTTCCTAAGGTTATGAGAGAAAGACAAATGGCTTTCTTTCTAGGCCTGGCCTTTTCCACAAAATAATAATGATCCAATTCCATCTATTTTTTCTGTAAGACTCATAATTTTGTGTTTCATGGACGAATAAAACTCTACTGCGTAAATATACTTTTTTTTTTTGTCTATTTACTTTTTGATGGGAACTTAGGCTGATTGTCTGCTGCTGTTAGTACTGTTGTAATGCCACATTAAACTTAGAAAAGCTTACTCACAGCAGGATTATGTGGTAGTTCTATTTGTAGCTTTTCTAGGAACCTTCATACTGATTTTGATAGTGGTTGCCTTAACTTACATTTTCACTAGCATTATATAAAAGTTCCCTTTCTCCTGAGTCCATGTGAACATTTTTTTGTTGGTTTTTAAAACAGCATCTGTTCTTACAAAGGTGAGATGAATTCTTAGTGCATAGCTAAGGACATTGGGCACTCTTTCACTTATGTAATGACTATATGTATTTTATTTTATGAGAAATGCTTGTTTTCTTTATTTCCTCATTTGCTGATAGAGATTTCAATTTCAAGAATGTATTTTAAAAACTCAAGAAATAATTCCAAGAACTGACCGGGGTATTGTATAAAATGAAACACTTCCGCATGGTAAAGGAAGCAGTTAATGGGCTGCTAAGATAGTTTAGAACATTGGGGTAATCTCTGCCAGTTTCATGTCTGTTTTGGGGTTAATATCTAGAAAATATAAAGAACTCAAAAATGTAAATTAACATTTCAAATGTAAATCTTCAGATTTATTAACTGTCTTAGTAATTTGTACATTTCATACTATAAGAAAATAACTCAGATGCTGGGCGGTGGTGGAATACACCTTTAATTCAAGCACTCAGACAGCAGAGACAGGCAGAACTCTGTGAGTTTAAGGCCAGTATGGTCTACAGAGCTATTTCCAGGACAGCCAGGGCTACACAGACAAACCCAGTCTCAAACAACAACAACAACAAAAAAAAAAAAAAAAAAAAAAAAGAAAGAGAGAAAGAAAGAAACAAACAAAAAGACTCACTGTATTTCTCTTTATGACATTGATTTGTAGGCTATTGAGACCCCATTGCTTCCACACCAAAAACAAGCTCTGGCTTGGATGATTTTACGAGAGAACAGCAAAGACCTTCCACCATTCTGGGAACAGCGAAATGACTTCTATTATAATACAATAACAAATTTCTCTGAAAAAGAACGACCGGAAAATGTCCATGGAGGAATTTTAGCTGATGATATGGGTTTGGTAATTTTCATTTTTATTCAGTTAGAAAAAAATCTAAGTTTGCAGTTATAGTTTTGTAAACAGAAATTTTAAAGTTGAAAAATGGGTGCTAGTTTAGGACTAGATTTTGCTTTCAGTGTAGACAATATTACTTTTTTTTTTTTTTTTTTCTTAGTAGAGGCTTCTATGGAACCAACAGAAGAGTCAAATATAAAGAATAGTTAAAAGTGGGTAACAGAATATATTAACATCAATGAGTATATAAGCATATATTTCTAGTTTACTTGGAATTCAGGGCAACCTGCCTTTCATGGGGTTTTTAAAAAGTAAAGGTCAATAATAGCAAGTTCAGTCTCCATCATTGCAAAAAAGACAGTAGAAAGGCAAGGCCCAGTTAGTTCCCACTAAGGAACCTGCACTTCATTTTGTGCTTTAAGAAAGAAGTCCTTTGGCATTAGCAGTAATGTCACCAATAGAGAAGTAATAGTTTCACAGCCATCTTATTATACCCTGTTTAGCTATACTGGCCTATTTGTTTTGTGCTGTGCTTCTGTTGCAGACTGCTTGGCCAAGAGAGTCATCCTTAATCCTTAGATTCCAGAGAATGAAATGATCAGAGCTATGCTGATGATCCCATAGACTTTGTGATTATATAGTTGGAGGGCCTACCACCAACCTAATCTAGGGCAAGGTGGCTGTCCCTTCCTACAGGTTCCCTTATACTGCAAGGTGGACCCTAGTCTCATGTCATAACTCGCTGTGTGACCCCAACTTCAGTGTCGCTAGATCTGCTTAGAAGTTTAGAAACAATAATGCAAGTGCTGAGTTTGACCTGATTTATAGAAAGTTATATAGGAGCCATGAGATGTCAGATGGTAGCACAAGAAGCAAGACAGTTGTGGTGACAGGTCAGATTGGAGCATAACAAGCATGATAGAAATTCAGAATGTGGCAGTAATAAAGTAGACAAAGGGAGTGGGACAGGGAATGGGATCAGGACCAATAGGCCTGTTAAGGTAGATAGACATGGGAAGAGGACAGAAAGCAGTGCCCCCATCTCCTAGAGCAGTCTTCTTACGTGCAGTACAAGAAAGTGGTAAGCTGAAGACAGTTATATTTCATGGTTGAGTTCATGCTTAGGAGCTCCTGGGACTTCCCAAGTAGGGTGAGGCCATGATGGGCAGTGACATTTTCTAGAGTATTCATCCCCATTCCTAGAGGTTTTATTCCCGTTAACACTAAGGTTCTCTACTCAGAACCAAACTGAAAGACCAAATCTTGACTCTTCAGACCCCTGGCAGCTGGCAGTTTTCTTATTGCCCCCCTTTCTTCCCTTCCTCCATCCTGGGGATGAAATCTAGGACTTCAGCTGTATTAGGTATGCATCCTACCTACTGCCCTACACATTTAACTCCCCTTAGTATTTTTAATAACAGCATTTCTGTGGGAGGAAAGAAGACAATGTCTTTTGAAATCATATTCTACTTCAAATACTGGGTATGTAACATAGTAGATATTTGTGACTGGTTACCATAGCCAGCCATTCCTGTGGGTTTGGTGGCAGAGTTGTCACTTTGAGCTCTTTTATAGTTTTAGGCATTAAAGTAGTTTAGAAATATATAAAAGGAACAATAGGCAAAAAACTTACATATATAGTTTTAAAGACAATTCTAAACATTAGCAGCTTTTATGAGAATGCTGTCACTTTAGTTTTGCAACTTGTTTTGATACTGAGGTGAAGAAGTGCAGCTGAACTGTCTAATTGTTAGGTTATTTGGCATGTTGGGATTGTGTTGACTTTTTTTCTTATAGATATTGTAAAGGGGAAATTATTATTAGTTGCTTTTCTTATTTCTATGATATCATACAACATGAGCTTTAATTGGTATTAATAAAAGCCCAGAGTCAAATATTAGTGGCTGAAAGCAGACAGATCAGAGAAGCAAAGCAGCCAGCCACTAGAGTGACTTCTTAACCTCTGTGAAATCCTCAGACTGGAAAGGGACTAGCTTCTGTCTCTGCCTACTTTATATTCATCACTGTGCCTACTCATATCACTTCCTGTTTCTTCCTCCCTAGTGCTGGGGTTAAAGGCATGTGCCTTACAGGTACTGGGATCAAAGGCATGATAAGATCCCAAGTGCTAAGATTAAAGGTGTGTGCTACCACTGCCTGGCCTTTATGGTTAACTAGTGGCTATCTCTGCCCTCTGATTTACAGGCAAGCTTTATTTGTTAGAGCAAAAACAAAATATCACCATAGTACATATCTCTAGATAGGAATCTTTTTTTGACTTTCAGTTCTGAGTAATACAGTCCATCCTTGGGAAGGTACAAATGTAGGAATGTAAATGGTGGTCATGTTGTGCCTATAGTCAAAAGGCAGAAATGGAGGTAGATGATCACCCCTGTCAATGGAATGGTGCCACACACAGAGTGGTTCTTCATTCTGCCTCATTTACTTAGTCAGGAAACTTTCATTATGCCCCAACTAGGAATCTGCGATAGTGGAGAGGCTACGTTAAATGCTCTTCTCCTATAATGGGAATGATGACTACCTTAAATGCCATCCTAGAGCATCCAGTAGCTGATGGAAGCAGAAGTAGACACCCACAGCTAAGCACAGAGCCAAACTAGTAGAATCCAGTTTCAGAGAGGGAAGAGTGACAAATGAAGGGGTAAAGTCCACACTGGGAAAACCCATAGAAACAGCTGACATGAGCAAGTGGGAACTCATGGACCCCAGTCTGACACCTCGGGGGAACCAACATAGGACCAAACCAGGCCCCCTGAATGTGGGTGTTAGCTAGGAGGACTGGGTAGTCTATGGGACTTCTGGCAGTGGAACTAGGATATAGCCCTAGTGCAAACGGACTTCCGGAGCCCATTCCCCATGGAGGGATACTCCCTTAGCCTAGAGACATGGGGGAGGGCCTAGGCCCTACCCCAAATGACTTGACAGACTTTGATGATCTCTCTTGGGAGTGCTCACCCTCCCTGGAGAGTAGATGGGGGATGGGGTGGGGGTGGGGGGGCATGGGCATGGGAGGGTGGGAGAGAGAACTGGGATTGATAGGTAAAATAAGAAAAAATATTTTTTAAAAATTTCAAAAAAAAATTAAAAGGAGGGGTGACCTTCTTGCTCATATCTCCATTTTTCAGAATTAAATAAATTAACCAGATTATAAAAAAAGAAACTTCATTATGGACATGTCCAGATGTTTGTCTTCCAGGAGATTTTAGTTCCTGTGAAGTTGACAATCAGTATTTTTGAAAGCTTTTAAGATAAAATACTAAAATTCAAGTATTCATTAAAGATACTAACCACTAGGCAATTATACTCCAGTTAATTTATTATTATTAAGATCCATCTATTGTACATTGAATGCTTCACCTGTAATTGGTTTTCTGATGAGGCTTGCCCATTGGAAAGTACTAATTGTAGATCTGCATCATATAGTGGACTTTATCATACAGTATTGAAAGCTTATATTCTTTAACATTATAATCTTATGAGAAAATCTTCTTGGCTGTTGGTTTACTCATACTCTAATGTGCAAGTTTTATTACATTTTACCTTTTGATTGAAAATTGAAATTAACCCTTGCCACAAATACTGTACTTTTCCTTAAAAACAATTTTCTTGAAAGTAACCTTACATTGGTTATTTTCAAGAAAATTCATTGTAGATACTCAGTCATTAACAATGACAGTTGCCCATTTTTTTCAAGTAATAATAGTATATGAGTGTATGCAAGTAAGCATGTAATAACAATTAATGAAAAAAGAGGCCATGAATTTGAAAGAGAAAGGAGGGGTTTATGGGAAGGTTTGAAGGGAGGTGATATTATTACAATCTGAAAAAGGGGGTGGGTAGCAGTGTCTGAGGTGTGCTACTGAGGTTTTTTTGGCCTCCATACATACATATATCACACATGTACTTACACATACACACAAATAATTTTTATCTTACATTTTCCTGAAAGGGTATGAGAGGACCAGACTTTGGGGACTTCTTTAAAAGAACCAGTTTTATTTATTTTATTACTGTTTATCTTACTATTGAAAATAATGAAGGTGATTATCTTCATATGCATTTTAAAATTCTTCATTATCTTAAATTAACTGAGGTTCATTGAAAATAGCTGTTAATGTTAGTTTCATGACAAAATGATAGTTCAGTATAGAGTGGAAGTCATTCAATAAAATGACATTTCTCTGGTGCTTATAGTCAATCATAAATAAGTAACTTAGAAGAAAATTTTTCTTAGCTAAATGAAATACTTATTTTTCATTAACAATTGTATTGTTTAATAATCATGCATGCTGTGGCTTTGACTTATATTCAGTATTTTATTATTTTTAAATGGGTTTTAAAATGTTGTCTAGATGAGTTTTAAAATCTGACCATTTGTCTTTTAAAAATATTTTAAAGGGCAAAACTCTTACTGCCATTGCAGTAATTCTTACCAACTTTGCTGATGGCAAACCTCTTCTCAGTAAAAGAAGCAAGAAGAATCAGCCAAGAAAGGTAAAATAACTGTGTTCTGTGAAGGTTGCTTTGTTATAGAAATTTCTATCTCACTAAAAGTAGGTGACAGCTAATTAATAATAGCTGATCTTTTTCAGATGTGATTAATGTTTTTTCACTATTTATAATGGTGCTTGTAAAAACATAAATACCAATTTTCATGGGGGTGCATGTTTTTAATTCCAATTCCTAAGAGTCTGAAGCAGGTGGATCTGTGAATTCAAGATCAATCTGCTTTACAAAGTGAGTTCCAGACCAGTCAGGGCTACATAGTAGGACCTTATTTCAAAAACAGCAACATTAAAAACAAGCAAATTAAAAAACCCAGAAGACACAAATAAAGAAAAATAGTGTAAGTACCATACTTGTCTTAGTTCTGTTGCTGGCCAAGATAGCTCACTAAATAAACAAATAGATAAATAAATAAATAAATAAATAAATAAATAAATAAATAAATAAATAGATAAGTAAATGTGATTAATTGGGAGGTTAGTTACAGATTTGAAGGGTTAGCCCATTATCATAGTGGGGAACATTATAATAGGCAGGCAGGCATGGCAGTAGAGCGGTAGCTAAGAAAGAGCTCATTGCTGGCAGATGTGAGGGAGGAGTAGAAGGAGGGGGCAAATGAAGTGAATGCTAAAAGCCTGAATTAGGAAGCAGCACAAAGATGCTTTCTATATTTTACTTTTAATGTACACTACTTATCCTTAGACCTTATTATTTAATTTTTAAATTTTATTTTACATTTACTGGGGCTTTATTTAAGCTGCTAGAATCTCAGATTCATTTATTTTTGCTATAAATACTACTGCTATATCTTACTAGCTTTGGGAATTTCAGAAAAGAGTATGGTAATGGCTGCCTAAAGGTAGATACCTTATTTACCAAATAAGGAAATCCTGGTTTGAAAATTTAGTGTGGGAGTTTTTTATTCCTATGTAAATATTACCTCATGAGTATTTTTCACAGTAACATTTATAATTGAGTTTGTGTGTATGTATGTATGCTTGTGTTCATTTGGAAAGATTAAGACCAACTAATTTTTATTTTATTTTTTTAGTATAGTGGAAAATTGCATTCATTGCTTTTCTTCATATTTTAAACAAATGTCGAAGCGTATAATTAGAAAGCTAACTAGGAAAGTTTTTTAATTCTTGCATTTATTGGATTAAAACAATTTTGCACAAGATCTTCCCACCTCCCAACTTCATATCCTTTCTCTCATAACAAAAACATAAAGGGAGGGGGGTGCAAGGAAAACAATAAAAAGAAAAAGATACCTAAAGAAAACACTGATGAAAGCACATTAAAAACTTGGAGTCCATTTTGTGTTAGCCAACTGTTTCTGAGCATGGGTCCTGTCCTGCAGTGTGTTTCATATAGTTAGTGTCACTTCATTGGAGAAAACCGATTTTCTCTTTTCCAACAAGTATCAGTTGCAAATATCTTCTTTTGTTGGGGGTGGGACTTTGTGCCTATTTCTCTTTCCTTAATGCTGGGATTTTTGTCTGGTTGAATGTGTGTAGTTCTTGTGTGTGTTGTTACTCTCTGAGTTCATAATGTACATCAGTCCTGTTGTGTCTGGAAAATGCAGTTTCCTTGGCGTCATCTGATTCTTATAATTGTTTTTCCTACTAGTCCACATAGACCCTGAGCATTGAGGAAAGAGACGTTTGATAAAGACATTTCATTTTGAGCTGGGTCCTTAAAAATCTATCACTTTATGTGTGTTTCCAAGTTATATCTTGTTTGTTACCATCTACTGCAAAAAGAAATTTCTCTTTAATGAGAATTGAGCAATGAACTGGTATGTGGGTATAGCAGTGTGTCATTAGGAGTTGTTTTATTGCTGTGTTCATTTAGCAGAATGATAGTAGTAGGATTTCCCCCTAGCAAATCTCCCAAGACTTACCTAATCTCAGGTTCTGGGCTATTGTAGCAATGCCATGTACAGGTTCTGTCTCGTGGAATGGTCCTTAAATCCAATATGAAAAAGTAGTTGGTTACTCTAATAAACATTTGTACTATCATTGTGCTTGTATATCTTGCAAGTATGTCATTATTATAGATTGCAAGTCTTATAGCTAGATAATAGTGATGATTCCTTTTCTACTGTGCTGGTGTACACAGACCTTCCAGTTCCATAAACACTAATCAGTAGTTAGTAGCTTCTCATGATTTTTATTTTTGAGATACTGGTGAGAAAAAATTAAATAAGTTTGTATATTATTTGCTTTTTTACCTCCTTTTTCACCAATTTTAAAATGTTAAAAAATCTACTAGCATTTTAAGTAGTCTTTATTATGTAAAGTAAAGCAATATAAAACAAACTTAACCTTAATGTCATTTAAAACTGATACCCCATTGAAGAAAATGCCTTTTTTACATAGGTATATAAGGATGAGACTGTCAAACTGGGAGGAAGTAATACTAAGAAAGAGGCAGATGAACTAAGCACAGGTGAGTTTTAATTGTGAATACGGTCTGACTACTTTCTGTTTTTCTTACCTAAGATAATTCTATTTTGGGTTTTGTAATATACAAAAATTTAGGATCTTTTTTTCTGCAGAACTTCATGAGGATTGATAATCAGAAAAGGTTTTGTCAAAATAATTGCTTATTAGTATACCAGTTATGGGAAATGTTTATAATTGAGAGAAAAATTTCCTAAAAGAACAATTTAAAGAAAAAATACTTTGTTTTAGAACTTCATTGTATTACAAACAAAGAAAGTTAGAAAGATAAACTAGAAACAATTCTGAAGTCAAAGAAGGGAAGACACCTGTGATTTTTAGCAGTCATGACCACTATTCTTTACTTGCTGAAGCCAGGTTGAAGCAGAACAAAGCTGAAAATACCGTAGATGAGTGTGTGTAGATCTGTGAAGGACTGGGGTAGCAGTAAGGGAAAAAAAAAACAATCGCAGAGAGTAGAAGTGAGTGTAATTTTTTTTTCTTTTTTTTCTTTTTTTATAATAAGATACTTGTTTATAGGGTGAGAATTGTGGTAAACTTAGGGAGAAAATGAGAACTCAAGATCAAGAGTAATTACATAAATTAGCACTCATAAGCTTGAGGGAGTACACGTGCAAGTAGGTGGTGGGGGAGAGGTGGAATAGGACTATAGTAGATAATGGCATCAAATTTTCATTGCAGGTTAATGAAGTTCTCTGGAAGAAAATAAACTTGAATTTAGGCCAACAGTAGTGAATTTACAGATCCTGGGAGGACTAAACAGTGATGAGGAAGGTTGCTAAGTCACAACCAGTATTTGAAAATACAAATTTATATTAGTATTTTATTAGGGTCTACCCTCCTGGGGATGTGTGTGAGTTGTTGAGTGTTTTTTTTATACAGAAGTAAATTCAGCCTCTGGGTTGGTGGGTGACTACTGGAAAAAGACATTTTTATGGATCATAAACAATGAAGATATATATATATATATATATATATGTATATATATACATATATATATATAATATGTGTCTATATGTATATACACATATATATGTATATGTATACATATACATACATACATACATGCATTCATACATCCCAGTGGGAAAATACTAGTTAAGGAGAAATGCAGAAAGACTACCAGGGGGCTTTAAAGTAGTGAAGTTATTAGAGCTTAAGGTTAGTTATGGAAAAACTAACCTTTTCAGAGCAATGGGGCTCTTTTAAGACAATTTGATAATTCTATGTATTTCTTTAAAATAGAGCCATCCAGATGTAGTGAAGAACCTGGTGTTTCAGATATTCAGGAGAATAAGAAGTATCCTATGTCAGAATTGTCTAGTGACTGTCCTAAAAGGTAAAGTGTTGGGGTTAAGCTACATGACATGCCTATTTACACTCTTCCTCTGTTTTCTCGTAAGAGAAAGAGAGATGAGTACTATATTTCTAATTGCAGGTTTTAAATCACAATGATAAAATAATTTATTAATTCTTAAGTCATGTTGCCAGTCTCCCTGTATTTTTCATTTTAAATAAGTGGTTTATTAATTTTTAATAATCTCTACCATTTTCCTGCTAATTTTTGTTGATACAGATTTTCTTTTGGAGACATTAAGAGTTTTCCTTTGGATTTTGAGGGATGAAATTAATGTGTTTGGAAAGCTTAATATAGCATTTTTGCTTTGTTCAGAAAATTATTTGTGAAGAGTTAACACAGATTAGACTGTAAGAAAAATGTGGATAAAAGATGTGATTCCTGTTTGGTCTTACCTTGAATCTGTTAACTTTATAAACTTTATTTACCCTCTCAACTAGGTATAGGTACCAGACTTTTGTTATATAGTGTGGTCTCCCATCAGTGTAAATGGATGTGATCTTCTGCCTAAATCTCCACTAGCAATTCTTCAGTAGTAATCACAAAATATGGTTTAATTGATGACTCTGTCATTAATCCTCTCTTGAACTGAACTCAAAATCATTACTTAGTTTTCTTTTTTATTTAAAAATGTTTTCATTTTATTTTTTGTGTATAAGTGTTTGCCTATATGTACGTCTGTGTGCTACTTTCTTGTCTGGTGCTCAGGAAAGCCAGAAGAAGGCATCGGCTCTCTTGTAGCTGAAGTTACAGACCACTGTGAGCTTCCACGTGGGTGCAGAATTGAACCTAGGTCTTCTGGAAGAGAAGCCAGTGCTCTTAATCCTGGAATCTAGCCTTATTTCCATCTGTTTTAAATGCGAAATCTAAAAACTGAACTAGTCATAAGCCTATGTAATATAGAACTGTTAGGTAGAATAGATCAGATAAAAGGAAATGAACATATAACAGGGAAAATGTTCAAACAGCAGCCAGTGTGTGTACGGTAACCAATACAGACAAGCTTACTCTTCAGAATAGTAGTACTTTTAGGCCTGTTATATATAGTCACATTTATGCTTTACAGTCAGTTGTATTCTCACTACCGTTTTCCAAGTGAGGGAATAGATATAGTTGCTGGTAGAGTAAGCATTTGAGTCTTGGTAGTCTAATTCCAAAGTCCATTGTTCTTAAATCCTTTTTTCATGAAATTTATGCAGTAATCGTATTTCACTTTTCTTTGATAAGTCAGTTTTTTTCCCCTCTTATTCATCTTCAAAGGCTCTATCAAATTTTTTTTAATTGGTGTGTATTGTATATACTGTTAGGCTTCATAAAGACAATATTTTTCAGTACCAGGTACTTCATTCACATTTACCCTCCATAGCCTGTCCATTTTCTTCTCCTTCCTTTGCTTTTTTTCATCTTCCTCTAATCTCTTTTCTCCCAGTATACCTTTTGCTTTGATGTTATATAAATATGTGTGAAGAAATTTTGAATATATAGCTTATTTCATTCATTTTCTTGTCATGATTCATTTTTTTTTTTTTTTTATGGTTAACACTCTTGTGTAGATGTAACATGTCTTTCTTTTCTCATTTGGCTGTTGATGGGATATCCATGCTAGCTGCATTTTTTAGCTGCAGTGAAAAATGCAACAGTAAGCACTAATGTGTGTTAACTCACAGTCTTTTGAGTATACATGCAGGGGTAGTATAATTGGGCCATGCAGTAGTTCTGTTTTCAGCTTTTTGATGACCCATTATTCCTTCCACAATGGCTGTACCAGTTTCCATTCTCAGAACAGCACACCGGCTCCCCTTTTCCTTGTGTCCCCATCAGCATTTATTTGTTTTTCCTTTATTTTTTTAAAATATTGTTTTTTTATTCTTGAGAATTTCATACATGCACACAATAGAACATCATCATACAGGCCCTTTATTCATTGGGAGAATTGAATTCCCTCCTCAATCTGTCCTCTGCCAACTTCATGTCTCTTCCTCCTTCTCTTCTTTTCCTCTTCTTCCTCCTCTTCCCCTTGCTCCTTCACATTCTATTTTGATAGACCATTAAGTCTAGTTAGTGCTGTACATAGGTTCATGAATATGGAACCATCTACTGGAGGATGGAAAGCCTAACAGTAGCCCACACTCTCAAAAAAAAAGAATGTTTCTCTTTCTTCTAGCAACTATCAGCTTCTAGTAGCACCTCAGGAGAGAGTGGGGCGTAGAGAAAACCTCAACCCATGTCAGGGTTTTGACTATCCTTATTGTGTGCAGGTAACCACAGTGAGTTCATGAATTTGATAGCTGAGTCGTGTTCAGAAGACTGCATTTTATATCGTTCCTCTCCATCTACCACCTCATACATTGTTTTTGCATCCTCTTGGCCAACATTTTGTAAACCTTATTAGAGAATAGGGAATGACTGATATGTCCCACTTAAGGCTGATAATTTGATCTCTTATTTTCAGCACTTTGATCAATTGTGAATGTCTGCATTGACTGCAGTCCACTGCAAAAAGAAGGTTCACTCATTGAGATTAAGAACAGCCCAAGTCTATAGGTGTAAACAAGTATTAGAAGGTAATTTGACAACATGACCATTTAGCAAAACAGCAATAATGGGTTCTACTTCAGGGCTTCCAAATCTGTCAGTATCCACTACTTCATCAGAGAAGAATAGGGCGCCATGGACTCCTCCTCCATTGTGACTGACTGTTGACAGGGCTAGTGCAGACCCAGTGAATCTCTGCCTATCTCTCTGAAGCCATTTGTATATGTTCACTTACAGACTATGTGCAGTCACTTACTGCATGCTGGTGGTGCAGGCCTGTTTCAATATAGTCACTTGTGTGTATACAGGTGATTTTCACTATGTGGTCACATACTTGAGTGTAGGTACTGAATATGTCTGAACCAATACTTCCATGAATGCAGGTACACATTCTATGTCTACACTGTTATATGTTTTCATCTCTATTTGGGTGGTGTTTTCTGGTGACAGGAAAATCTGTGTGATATTAAGCTTCCTGTATTGGTTGATCTTTGTTTTGTTTGCCTTGGGTCCAGAGGTTGTGCTTTGTAGGCATCGTAACTATAGAAATGTCAGTCAGCAGGGTTTCCAGTAGCAGGAGCCCTAATTAACTTTTATGCTCTTGCTACTACATGTCCTACTTCTGAAGAACTAGTGAGTCTTATTCTAGTCCATGGTGCAGACTCTATTTCTGTTACTTAGGAACACTGTGTGCTTCTGGTCAGAGCTCTATCCCCACCCCTGTCAAACGTGTTTTATATTCCAGGACCCCAAATAGTTCCCTGACATTTGTCCTGGGCAATGCAGAGAGGAGCTCTGCATAGAGTTCACCAACCTGTTAACAAAGCATACATAGGTCTTTTAAAATGTCTTATCTGCTCCAGCCACACATATGAAATATATGCCCACAAATTCCTGTATGGTTGAACTGTGTATCTTCTCAGTGATGTGGCTGGTATTGGTGTACTTTCTTTGGCTTAGTGATTTTTGTTTTGTCCTTGGATCTGTACAGATGTTGTACAAATTGTCTGAACAGATGCTGCCCTCCCTCCCTTCTTTTACTGCTCTATTAATAATCTTGTACTGAGAATAGGACTGTCTGAAGCCCTGTTTGTCCTAAGCTGAGGTCGTCGTCCTCTCTAATGGTTCTCAGTCCTCTTTGGGGAATGCCCCAGTTGGGACGTGAGTACTTTAGAATCAACTCTGGAGGTTCCTGTTCTGTTTCATCTATTTCTCTGCTACTGAAACTACTGCTTTCCTGTCCTCACTCCCCTCACAGGACAGTGGCTCTCACAGTCCCTGCTTTACTTTGTGAATTTAGCAGTTTGTATGTAGTTGTCATGTGCCATCTTCTACATGGCCAATTCTTTTTGGTTCTAATATTGCATTGGTAGTTGAACTACTGAACATTGAACTCTATATAAATGACTTTTCAAATGTAATCTTGTTGGTATTAGAATTTACAAGTGCAGCTGTATGGTCATAACATATTTGACTTTTGCTTGGCAAAAAAGGGACTCTTTTGGAAAAATTTTTAAATACAAATGGGAGTTAACAATTTCTATGTTGCATTTTTAAACATTGCTTTATTATATCTTATTTTGAATCTTTCAATTTCAGAAGAAAAATTGCTGTTCAGTACATTGAAAGCAGTGATTCAGAGGAAATGGAAACTAGTGAACTGCCACAGACAATGAAAGGTAATATGACTTGATTTGATACTCTGTCATATTGTAATTTTCTAGTGTGTCCATTTTTCCATTTTTATTTTTATTTATTTTTTTATTTTAGGCAAGTTGAAAAATACACAGTCAGATACTAAAAGTAGAGTAAAAGGTAGGTATATATTACATCTTAGTTCTTATATAATCTGCATGTAAAGATTTTTAAAATAAAACAATCATTAATTGACATTAGGTTGAAAGATTTTTAGCAATAGTATAAAATTTGGCTGTTTTTGAACTCTTTCCTTCATTTGAATTTTTCATGAACTTACCATATGTGCTAAATGGATTAAGTGATGCAAATTCAATAAATAATTTCAAGTTAAAAATCTAATGGATAATATTTAAACCAATTTTGATAAAAGTTTTCTGCTTATAAAATAACTTGAATAAAACTTTGTAATTTTACACACGTGTACAAGCATACACAAACATACACATACACAAAAGCGTGTGCCCCCCCCCCCCACACACACACATAAACAGGAGTAATGAACAGGTTTGGAGTGTCTTCTTGGCAGCATTCACATTATGCACATAAAAAACCATTTCCTTAATCTTTGAAACATGCTCATGCTTTATTTTTCTACTACTTCAAGTCATATTGTCATTCTAATTAGCTGAGAAATTGTATTACATTTGGAAAAAAGCTTATTACCATTGGACTGATGTGAAATTTTGCAGCTTCATACTGGTACAGCTTTGTTTTCTGAGAGCTGAATCTTTTTGCATGTGTCTGTTTCTGCTTTCTCTTTTAAGAGAAACAATAGCTGGGGTGTGATCACATCATTTCTTCTGAGCTGTGGAGATATGCTTAGTGTCATAAATGGCAATGTTACTTACCAAATGCTATTTTTATTTAATAATATAATCTCCCAAGTTGCAGAATATAGAAAGTAAAGGCAAAGTACAGAATATTTATGATTCTGTGATATTTCTTTTTATCAGGATCATCTAAGGTTAAAGAAGATACAGGATTTGCTCATGCATTTATTTCATCCTCCTATGCAACAAAAAAGAAAATGTTGAAAAAGGGTCAGTAAGTCTAGTTTTCCACTCCCCCCCCCATTTTTGTTCTAGTCACTTTTGATTGGTTTAAAGCTTAACGTGGATAAATTTAAATAAGGACCTAACTTTTAGTATAATTAGGATTTGCTTTTCATTTAGGAATGTCAGTGATCTTTATTACAATTTTTATTTTCTTAGAAAAGCAGCATTGCTTATGAATATGATGGAAAAAGAGTTAAGGATAGATGTCTGAGAGAATTGATTTCTGTGTACACCACAAGATCTTATTTCCATGGCTTATTGAACAATCATGAGGGATGCAATGAACAAATAAAATACTTCAGATGTTAAATGATAGAAAGGACATAAAACAGAATATGTACAGAAAAGCATAAAAGTAGACTTGAATGTAGCCTGTTTAAAAATGGTATACTTTACCAAGAGAGACTAGGTAACAAGGAAGGCCCAAGGTAGAACACATGGACACATGGATCTCTCCGGAAAGGGGAAATACAGGACTGGGAGTGGATGGGCATGCGAACTCAAAGTGTCAGGTTGGGGGTTGGTGGAGGGGGAGGGTGCTAAGAAAGATGACTGGAAAGGTGGCTTTATGGAGTGGGGGAGAAGCCTAAAACAAGAACTACTTCCAAGAGTCTATAAGGATGGCCCCAGCTAAGACTCTGGGCAACAGTGGATGCATAGCCTGAATAATCCATCCCCTGTGATTGGAATGGTGACTACCCAGGTTGTCATCTGAGCACCTTCATCCAGTGACTGATGGAGGCAGATTGAAAGAGGCATGGCCAAACATTGGACAGAGTTTGGGGAGTCCTGCTGAGGAGAGGGAGGAAGGATTTAGGGATATCAGAGGAAATCAGGGGAAAATCAGGGACATCAGAACAAAACCCACAGAAACAGCTAGCCTGGCTCATGGCTCACAGACTCTGAACCAACAACTAGGGAGCTTACATGGAACCAACCTAGGCCCCTTCTGTATATATGTGACAGTTGTGTGGCTTGGTCAATTTGCAGGACTCTTGGCAATAGGCACAAAGCTATCCCTGGTGCTTTTGGCCAGCCCTTGGGAACCTAGTCTTCATGCAGGATTACGTTGCTCAGTCTGAATACAGGAGCAGGTGCTTGGTCTTATGGCAGCTTGATATACCATGTTTTGCTGATGCCCAGGGAGGCCTGCCCCTTTCCAAGTGAATGTGGAAGAAGGGAGGGGTAGACAAGAGGGGTAGGTATGGGGGAAGGGAGTGGGAGGAGAGAAGGGAGGGGAGGCTGGGGTCTGGATGTTAAGTAAATAATATTAGTAAAAAAGGTATATTTTGAACTTGGATGACATAGGGGTTAAGACCACATATTACTCTTCCAGAAGGCCCAAATTCAGTTCCCAGCCTGTATGTTAGGTAGCTAACAAATTCTTTTAACTCCAGCTCCTGACAACCTCTTAAGGTGTGCGCTCGTGCACACACATACACACACACATCATATGCACACACATAATTAAACTTAAATCTTGAAACATTAAGAGAGGGAAAAATTCATCCTGAATATAATAGGCAGTTTCATTCCATGGGCTGGTCCTGGACTTAATAAGGAGAAAGTGAGTGGAGCATCAACATTTACTTTCCTGTACTTCCTGGTTGTGGATGTAGTGTGACCAGCTGCTCATGCCTTTGTTGCCATGGTTTCCCCTCCATAATGGGCAATATATTCTGAATTTGGAGGTCATAATAAATCTTTTATTTGCTTTTGTAAGGTATTTTGTAAGGTATTTTGTCACAACAACTAACAGAAAATTGGTACTGAGGAATAGTGTTATTGGTGTGCTAAACCTAACTGGTTTGCAAGCACTGGTTTGCAGGATCAATGTGAAAGATTTTGGAGCTACAGGCTACAATGTGAAAGATTTTGGAGCTACACTTTAGACAAGAGACTAACAGGCCGTTTTTGTGGGAATTTGGAAGATTAGAGTTTTGAGAAAAGTGAAGATAGTAGGGACTTGGCTCATCAGGTTCTAAAGACTCTCTTGGGAACAGGACTAGTGGCTTTTTGTGTTTTATTCTGGGAAAAAATCTTACATCATTCTATCCATGTCTTAACCATTTGAGTGGGGCTAAATTAAGAAGCATTGATTGACTGATTATTTGGCATAGGAATTTCAAGACAGGATAGCATTTAGGCTGTATTATGGTTACTCCTCACTCCTCTTACCCAGGTTGATAGAAAACTGCAAATTTTTCCTGAGGAACTGCCATACTGATCTCCAAAATGGCTGTACAAGTTTGCACTCCCACCAGCAGTTGAGGAGTGTTCCCCTCTCTCCACATTCTCTCCAGCATAAACTGTCATTGGTGTTTTAGATTTTATCTATTCTGACAGGAGTAAGATAGTATCTCAGAGTTGCCTTGATTTGCATTTCCCTGATGGCTAAGGATGTTGAGCACTTTCCTAAGTGTCTTTCAGCCATTTTAAATTCCTCTGTTGAGAATTCTCTATTCAGTTCTGTACCCCACTTTTTAATTAGATTATTTGGTGTTTTGATGACTAGTTTCTTGAGTTTGTATATATTTTGGATATCAACCCTGTGTCACATGTGGGGTTGGTGAAGATATTTTCTCACTCTGTGGGCTGTCATTTTGTCTTGTTGATTGTGTCCGACTTAAAGAAGCTTCTCAGTTTCAGGAGGTTCCATTTATTGGTTGTCAATCTCAGTGTCTGTGCTAGTGGTGTCATGTTCAGGAAGTGGTCTCCTGTACCAATTCCTTCAAGGGAACATCCCACTTCTAAGAGGTTCAGTGTGGCTTTGATCCATTTGGACTTGAGTTTTGTGCATGGCAATAGATATCGTCTATCTGCAGTCTTTTACATACCAGCATCCAGTTATAGCAGCACTACTTGTTGAAGATGCTTTCCTCTTTCTTTCGTTTTTTTTTTTTTTTTTTGCTTTCCTCTTTCTATTGTATAATTTTAGCTGCTTTGTCAAAAATTAGGTGTTTGTAGGTGTATGGGTTAATATCAGGATTTTCGATTTGATTCCATTGGTCTACCTGTCTATTTTTGTGCCAATACCAAGCTGTTTTCAGGACTATAGCTTTATAGTAGAGCTTGAAGTCAGGGATGGTGATGCCTCCCGAAGTTCCTTTATTGTACAGGGTTGTTCTGCCTATGCTGGCCTTTGTTTTTCCATATAAACTAAGACACAACTAAGAAAGAGGACTATAGTCCAATATCCCTCATGAACATTGGTGCAAAAAATTAATACTAAATAAAATATTGGCAAATCAAATCCAAGAACACATCAGAGAAATCATCCACTATGTCCAAGTAGGCTTCATCCTTGGGTTGCAGGGATAGTTCAACAAATTTCTATCAGTGTAATCCACCATATAAACAAACTGAAAAAGAAAAATTATATGATCATCTCACTAGTTGTTGAAAAAGCCTTGGATAAAATCCTACACCCCTTTTTGATAAAGGTCTTGGAGAGATCAGGGATAACAAGAACATACCTAAACATAATAAAAGCAATATACAGTAAACCAACAGCCAACATCAAACTAAATGGAGAGAAACTTAATGTGATTCCTCTAAAATCCAGAACAAGACAAGGCTGTCCACTCTCTCCATATCTCTTAAATATTGTACTTGAAGTTCTAGCTAGAGCAGTAGACAACAAAATGAGATCAATGGGATACAATTTGGAAAGGAAGAAGTCAGACTTTCACTATTTCAGATGAAATGATAGCTTACATAAGTGATCTGAAAAACTCTACTAGGGAACTCATACAGCTGATAAACACCTTCAGCAAAGTGGCAGGATACAAGATTAACTCAAAAAAAAAAAAAAAAAAAAATCAGTAGTCCTACTATATACAGATGATAAAGGGGCTGACAAATCAGAGAAACATCACCCTTTACAATAGCCACAAATAACATAAAATATCTTGGGATTACACTAACCAAACAAGTGAAAGACCTATATAGCAAGAACTTTGTGTCTTTAAAGAAAGCAATTAAAGAAGATACCAGAAAATGGGAAGATCTCCCATGCTCTTGGATAGGTAGGATCAACATAGTAAAAATGGCTATCTTGCCAAAAGCAATCTACAGATTCATTGCAATTGCCATCAAAATCTGAGCACAATTCTTTACTATCACTATAATTGTTACAGAGATTAACAACATTAAATAACCTGACAGCTACACTGGGATAGGAGAAGTACACAGAGGAAGAGACCTTACCCATTGAAGGCTCCAGTTTGTATCAGGGCAGATGAATTTAAAAGGAGAGAGCCAAGACACGGAATGCCACTGAAGGTGTTCTGTGTTCCACAGTTGCCAGTCAGAGTAGTTTTATCAAAGGGTTAGTCTTAAAAGGTACATACATAGAAGTGATTGCATCTTTGGTCCAAGGGGCCAGCTAAGTTTTGAGCTGACTATAGAACTAGAAAGTGTTGTCCACATGATACTGATTTTATAGGCATAAAAGATGTATAATACAAGGTTCATGGAGGCTTAGGTCAAAGTTTCAAAAACTGCTGAGGCAAGAAAGTGTGTGGCAGGATCCTGCTAGGAGGTGTGGGAGGTCATTGCATAAACTGCGAATGGTCTTAGGTAAAGTGGAAGCTCTAAGATATTGTAGATGCTACTACCTTAGGATGTTTGTGAGGAAGGCTATAGGGGCTCGCAGTTAAGAAATTGCCCTGGATTTTAGAAAGATCTTTGAATTATTGAAGTTGGGGCTATTCAAAAAGTCTGTGAGGAATTTTAGAAATGAACTAAATACATTTTGCATTTTAAGATGAACATGAAATTTCAGGGGCCAGGGCTGCAGTGTTATGACTTAAAGTGATGTGCTTGTGTGTTAAGTTGACAAGAGATGGAATTGTGATAATTAATCTTTGTTTGATTGGGTTTAGAATCACCTTAAAAACACCCCTGGTTGTGTCTGAAGGTGTTTCTAGGAAAGTTTAACTAAAGAGGGAAGATGGCTGAGTATCCAGTTACAGTCTTCTGATTTTTCTTGATAAATAATCACTATTCAATTCTTGGTTTTATGGAGTGAGAGAGACTGGGAACAGCCCATCCCCTTTTTAAAAATGTTTTATTGTTACAAGGTTTCTCTCTGTAGACTTGGACGTCCTGGAAATCTCTCTGTTGACTAGGCTGGCCTTAAACTCAGAGATCCACCTGCCTTTGTCTCCTTCATGCTGGGATTAAAGGTGTGTGCTACTGCTCCCCAGCACCAATTTTCTGTCGTTTGATTCTCAATTTCCATCTTCATAGATGATGATTGTTAGGACCATATTGAGGTGTATCTCAGTATTTTAAAAAGCAGATAAAGTTTATTAACACATTGTTCCTTTAGGGACATCTGTGATGGAGGACTCAAAGAAACGTGACACTGGAGAGACGACAAGAACAACATTGATCATCTGTCCACTTTCTGTGCTGAGCAATTGGATTGTAAGTGTAAAGCCTTTCTGCATAAAGTGGGTATCATATTTGTTTGTAAGAAAGTATTGTCAGGGATATATGTGACCTTCATATTACCTGTTAAGTAAATTACATTTGCTAAACTGAAGTACATTTTCTTTGAAGGCTTATATGATTAACTTCCCAATTACTAATGGAGGCTTTGATTTGTATTTTTGCTTCTACCATGTTTGTTCCCTCTAAGAGAGACGTGTTTATAATTTAACACTCTTATGTTTAGAAGTTAAATTCAGGAATTGTGAGAATGCCACAAATAGTAACTTAAAATATATAACCATGTATAACATTACATGTGTTCCAGTCTGCTTGATTTGTCCTTAATTTCTTTCATAGAATTTTTTCTCACTTAATTCTCGCTTAATTCTCAGGTGACCAAATTGAGAGATTAAATAACTTGACTAAGGCCACCCAGTCAAGTGCACCACAGATCTCAACTGTGGTCACCAACATTTGACCTCAGAGTCTTTTGTTTTAAGACTACCAACCAGAAAAACAGGATCCCCCCTGCAGATTGTTTTCCTTTTTAAAGAACATTTCATTGGAATGGGATCTTTGTATGTTATTTATAAGAAGGAGCCTCCTTTTATGTCCTTGCTGATTTGAACCTCAAGCTTTGTTTTATAACAAAATAAGATTATTTTGGAAGTGTTTGAACATAAATACCACTCACCAAAGTGTGAGCTTCAGGGTATCTGTCTCCACCTGGTTTGTCTTCTATCAGGAAGAGAAACTCCTGCTCTTCGTAAAACTATTGCTTTGTTTTATTCCATTTTCCCCATTTCACTTTTCTGTTCTTTCCCCCCCGACTCTTGGTTATTTAGTCTATTCCACTGGTTTTTTTTTCATGAAAAATATTTAGGCCTTCATTTTAAATACTTCCTTTTGATTACCTCACCTTGAAGTTATTGCTTTTCTGCACCCTTCCTTACTAGAGTTCTTGGAGGTTAATGTCTGCTTTCTGCTCTTACTCACTGTATTGACTTCTGCTTCTAGCTGTCAGCATTATACTGGGAGATCTCGAGTGACTCATACCCACTGTCCTCTTTTTGACATTATATTCCTCTTTTCTTCTTGATTTTGTATTTCTTCTTGACTATTTCTTAGGCATTTATTTCATGCATTTATTCTTCACATTATGTTGTTTTCTCTTCTACAATATGACATCTTTTTTGTTTATTTATTTTAAAATAAATTATTCCTTCTCTTGACTCATTATTATTCTTCTCTCTTGAGGCGTATGTGTTATGATGTCCCCCCCCTATTATTATTGCAGTAAAATTATGGTCTTTCTTTAGTGTAGTTTGCCTTAGCACACTTGAATGATAGGTTCAAGGTGAAACTTAGAAATACTCATAGAGACATAAGTAATATAAGTGTGAGTTTCTAAAGGCTTGGTATGTACAGATGTATCTTTAAAATGGTTAATTAAGGGGCATAGATCTATGGCATACTGCCCAGCATGACCAGCATCACATTAAAAAGAAAAAATGAGAACAAAATAGATGGCTAGATATATATAAAATAATCATATTTTATATTTAAAAACCTCAAGTTTAAGTAATATAAACTTAGAAGGGACACCTCAGAAAATAATACTATGCAAAAATTTAAAGAAATAATTGACATTTAAACATACAGAGCAGTGGTTCTCAACCTTCCTAATGCTATGACCCTTAAATATAGTTCCTCATGTTATGGTGACCTCAATCATAAAATTATTTTTGTTGCTACTTCATAACGGTGATTTTGCTATTGTTATGAATTGTAATGTAAATATCTCTTTTCAAATGATTGTAGGTAACCCCTATGAAAGGCTCATTTAATCCCCAAAGAAGTCCTGACTCCACAGGTTGCTTATGATTTAGAGGCACGTGGTAAACAGTATTTCATTCTTCCAATAGTATACTTTTCCAAGTTAATCTCTTAAAATTCCCTATAATATATTGGAACCTACCCCCTTCTTTTGTTTCAAAAGATCTGTATTTTTATTTAATGTGTATTGATATACTTAAAGGTGTCTATGGAGGCTATAAGAAGGCATTCAACCTTTAACTAGAATTACAGATTGTATGGGTGCTTGGAACCAAAGGCAGGTTCACTGCAAGAGCAACAGGTTTGTCTTAACTGCTGAGACATCTCTCCAGTCCCCCCCCCCCTTTTGTTTACAAATAAGGAAAATAGTCAAAGTAGTAAGATCTTAAATACCAGTTCCACAAATACCATGAATTCGTTTTAAATATTAAGACAGATTGTTTAACTGTATTCCAAATCACCCATTTTATTCTGTCAGTAAGCTGCATGACACACAGAGTATCTAGAGACATAGCACCTCTCCAGAAGTATTGTTTCCTCTCCAGAAGTAATGATTTTTTTCCCATTCCAAGTTTTATTCTTCCATGAGTATATAGTATTCCATCTCATTGCCACCCATTTGATTTAGAATTTTTAATTAAAAATTCCTTCTCATACTGAATTTCTTCTTTACCATATTACCTAAGGAAAAAAATTTTTTGTGTTTTTATCTTTATTTCAGATTCCCCCTATCTTTGCATATTTTGGCTTTTCTATTTTATGTGTTTTTCTTCAACCAACTGTAATCTGTTTTATCCTCATTTGCTGTGGAAACTACCTTTGGGGAAACCTTTGACCTCATTGTTGTATATTCATGAGCTACAGTTTTTCCCACTCACTCTGGAGAACATTTTGCATTCTTTAAAATGTCATCTGGAATCATTGTGCATGGAAAGTGTTTATGAGTTGCAGATGAGCACTTTACCATATTTCCTTCCTGAGTTCTGCTCTTCGTGGTCTTCTGGGTCTCATCTTCTTTGTTTGTTCCTGTGACTTTTCTGACCACTATTGCTTTGCTTTGCTTCTGGTTCATATATAATTACTCTTGGGAGCTTGAGAGGTTTGAGGCCAAGCTGCTTTATATAGTGAGCTTAAAAAGAAAAAAACTAATTATAAAAAATTTAATGAGATCCTCATTTGCTCAGTAAGACCCAAGAATTACCAGAGTGCAGCCATCTTTGCTTGACTCTTTTCTTTGTTGGAATACTGTAACCTTATCTCAGCTATGTCACTCCTCCAAAAACAGCATAGTGTGGTTCTTTATTGTTAGTATGCTGAATTCTTGACTTATTCCTAGGTGTATGTTTTATCTATTTGTAACTTTAAAATGCATATATGCACCTCTTACACCTGTAGGCCAATGCTCATGTTCTGTGTTACAACTCTACGTAGTCCACAGTAGTGATTCTCAGTGTGTGGATTGATGCTCCTTTGACAAACCTCTGTCTCCAAAAATATTTATGTTATGACTCATAACAGTGGCAAAATTACAGTTATGAAGTAGGAACAAAAGTAATTTTATGATTGGGGGTCATCACAACATGAGGAACCATATTAAAGAGCTGCAGCATTAGGAAGATTGAGAATCACTGGTCTATAGTGACCAAAAATCAGAAGTATTTTCTTTCTTACTTCTTCCCTCCTCTTTGGGCAAAGTTTTCCATACCTTTATCACTCAGTTCTTCCAGGCAGTCATCTGAAGTATAAGGACAGCACCATCTACTTTCCTTTCCTCATGTCCCATACTCAAGTCTCAAGTCCCAAGCTTCTTTCTTATTAACATCCTTTTCTCATTCTTGCCATTCTGTGCCAGCTTCTACTATTCTGGTCCAACAGTTTCAGTTCTCACCTGAGACTTTGCTAGCTTTGTGTCCATGGCATCTTCTCTCTAGTCTTGTCTTTTCCCTTTTCCCTCCCTCCCTTCTTCTCTTCCTCCTTTCATTCCTCTCTTTCTCTCAAAATCATCTAAACAGCAAAGTAATTTGGTAGACTTTTTTTATTTAAAATTGAAGACATGCTAGATATACCATTAGTTTCAGTGTTTGAGTCAGGAAGAGGACTACATAGTAATAAAATAGCTATGTAAGTGAAATGGCTGCTCATTAGTATGACAGGCAAAATTTATATAACATATTTTATGTGTTTGTCAGTTTTACGATTTGATACAATATGATACTGATTAGTATAGTTATCATACTTTAGTTTTAGATTATAGGAAAATTGATTTATGACACCCCTGCTGGCACAGTTCTTTGATATGCATGCTAAACTTGATACTCATCTGCTTCTTATTAAAATATTTGTTATTTTCCTTTAGGACCAATTTGGACAACATATAAAATCAGAAGTGCACTTGAATTTTTATGTTTATTATGGCCCTGATCGTATTAGACATCCAGCCTTCCTTTCAAAACAGGATATTGTTTTAACAACTTATAACATTTTAACTCATGATTATGGAGTAAGTATGCAAATACCTAAAGCCTTTAAAGATATTTATTGTTTTTTAAAAATCATGTGTGTGTCTGTGTGTTAGTGCTGGTTATTTTGTAGGCCCCTGTAGCTATAGTTACCTGATGTGAATGCTGGGAACAAAATTGGTCTCTTCTGCAATAGCAGCAAACACTCCAAACCACTCATCTCTCTAGCCCTACGAAGAAATTTTCTAAGGGTTGAATTTAATTACGCTTTTTCATGTTTCTAAATTACTCTAAAATTCATAATGTGTACTCTTCCCTTTCTCTCTTTGAAAGTGCCTAAGAATGTCTATAGATAATGGGGTACAAAGAAGGGGTTTGTACTGTCTTTAGATACTAATTTGGAAATATTTGTCATTTAGAACATTTTAGGTTAAAACTTTAAATTTGAATTATATCTAGTGGTTATCACAAGTTATATACAAATTTCTTTTTCATGTTATGAAAAATTGTTTTTTGTTTCTTTAATGATTAGTGTTATAGTTTGAAAATAATCTTTTTGTTTATAGTAGTCATTAATTAGGTTCTCAACTCTTTTTATGAGCCTGTTATTTTCCTTAACAATTCCAGTTATTTTGGAAATACTATATAGTCAAAAATCTCAATCTTCTGGAAAGAACATTACTGTTTGTATAAAACACAGCAAGATTGTTACATTGAAAAATGCCTCACAAGGGATGACTTCTGTCACTGTTTCAATCTGGTGCAAAATGGTTCATTGTGTTATACATAACTCAGTAGACTTCTTAGCTTGGAGTAGGAGGTAGCTGCTTCTTAGTGGTATTTTGATTAACATATTTGTATCTTTTACCTTGTTGTTCTTAGCTATAGAATAGAGGTAATGTTCTAGGCTTGTGTATGTTCACTTTAGAGTACTTCTTCACAGTACCAGGTACCTAATAAGAGTTGGTAGGAGAGATCAGAGGTACTATTATTTAACAAAAATTTAAGTACTGTATTATTTTACTGTGCTTTTTGAATTCATATGAAACCTCTATTTCAGACTAAAGATGATAGTCCATTACATAGCATAAAATGGCTAAGAGTAATCCTAGATGAAGGACATGCCATACGAAATCCAAATGCTCAGCAGACAAAAGCTGTACTTGACTTAGAGGCAGAAAGAAGATGGGTATTGACAGGTAACAGTAGCATTCAGTTTTTTAAATTTTGTTTAAGTTTTGTGTGTCTGTGTATTCACTTGCATATGGGCATATATATGTGTGCAGGTAGACATCCAAATATGTATGTATTTCTGTGGAAGCTTGATGTCAGTATTAGGGATCTTCTTGGATCATCCTTCATCTTTAATGGAGGCATGGTCTCTTAGTTGAACCTAGAGCTCACAGTACTGCAAGGCTAGCTATCCAGCTAGCTTTGGGAATCATTATTTCAAGCACTGGTATTACAGGCAGCCTTGTATAAACACTCAGAATTTAAGTGACTTCTATGGATCCCATTGTAGCCATGTGGCAAGGATTTTATCTGCTGAGCCATCTTGATGCCCTGATTTTTTTATTAGTATTTTTGAATTGATGCATAAAGCCTAAATATTATTCATATTGATGAACCTTAATATTGTATGAGAGCTCATTGTATCATTCAAATTAGGGTAATTACATCTGTTTCCTCATTTATTTTTATAGTAAAAGCATTCAAAATAATTTATTCTACCATTTAGAATATATATATATATAGGGCATTATTTGTTTCTCCATCATTATCCTACTACTGTGCAGTGTAAGAGCAGAACTTACTTTTCTTGCCATTCTATACCTTAATAACCATTGAGCAATATTTCCCCTCAACTGTTCTTCTTCTCAATCTCTGGGAAACACTATTTTCTTTTAATCTCTAAGAGATCAAGTTCAGATTTTTTTTTAATTTGTGTGTGTGTGTGTGTGTGTGTGTGTGTGTGTGTGTGTGTGTGTGTGTGTGTAGATTAGAGGACATGTAGATTATTACATGACAAACTTGGTTGCTAGTGTTCATCTTTCTCTGTGCTTGAGATAGGGTCTACTGCATATGCCAGGTTAGCTGGTTTATGAGCTTCCAATTCTGTTTCTGCCTCTCACCTTGTATGATCCCTGAGATTACAGATCCCTGCTATTGTGTCTGCCTTTATATGGTTTCTGGGCATTAGAATGAATTAAAATTCAAAGTTGCTGGATACAAAATCAACCTCCAAAGTCCACTACCTTTTTTATGCACTAATGATGACCATAGTTTTACAAAATAGAGCTACTATAGATTATTTGCTGCTGCTCAAGCATAATCTTAGTTGTCAACAATTTCCTGATACATGATGTTTCAATATGTCAGATTTTCCTAATACTATTAATGGTGAAATTAATGATTTACATAAAGAGACAGACAAAAATCTATCCTGACCTTTGATTCATTCATAAGATGGCTTTCCCCTTTTCTTAGTCCTCTGGTAGCTATTATAATTCTCTTATGATTGCATAGCCATAGAGGCAATGCATTCTACCATGGTTTTCATTATGACCACTATTTTTTTTCTTTAAAAACTTAGAAATGAGGATATGTAGGGGGCATGAGTGCTCAAAGATAAGCATTACAGAATCCAGGACTGTTAAGCAGCAGAGTTGTCTCCTCAGTAGAGGAAATGAATACCTGTTTTCCACCCAGAAGTTTGGGAATGGATGCTGTTAATAACCTGGTAACACTTAATATCTGTAGAGGTAGATCTCACCCAAATCCCCTAGAATGTTTATTTCAGACTCTCCCTCCCTAGATGTTTATCTGTTTCTCAGTCAATAAGAACCATCCTTAGGAGAGATGTCACATGTGTCTTATAGCCAACTAACCTCCATCTCTGAACAAGACCACACCAGATTCTAGGCCCTTAAAGTTATAGAACCCATATTCATTCATGGTTACATGAACTTTGCAAATAACTTTCAATGTAGTCATGCTTTAAGTTTCATTGTATACATAGGATTGGGATTTTTTTTTTAGAAAAATGGAAACTTTTTTCTAAGATTATATTACAATAAAAAGTTTCAATCTTACCTCACCCTGGTTGTTTTTCTACTGACTGTGTTGCTTGTAGGGACCCAAACACACCAAAAACAAATTATCTGGGAAGGAAATCTAAACTAAGGAAATGGTTCAGTGGTCAAACATTTGCCATATTAAGTATATGAGGACCTGAGTCAGTGTGTGCCTAGTATAGTGTCCAATTTCAACTCTTACTTGTCTCATTGGGCCTGGTGAATATCTTAGCTAAAGAGCTACAATTCAGTGGTAGAGTTCTTGTCTAACCTATGGGATCCCTAGCACCACAAAATCAATTTAATTTTGAAGAGTTATAATGGTTTCCCATTTGTTTGCTTTAGGTACACCTATCCAGAATTCTTTAAAGGACTTGTGGTCGCTTCTGTCCTTTTTAAAACTTAAACCATTTATTGATAGAGAATGGTGGCATAGAACAATACAGCGTCCTGTTACAATGGGAGATGAGGGAGGACTTAGGTAAGTTTATGACAGCAACAGTTTGCGCAGCCAATTGCCATGTCCATTGCCAATTTCACTTTGCTTTCAACTTCAGTCGCAAAGTCAAAGCACATGAGAGACAGTGACAAACTCGTAAAACCTGGTAACTTGATCTGGGGATACAAGATTCTTGTTTGTGTACTTTTTCCCTACTAGCAAAACTGAAAGGAAAGGCAGAGCTTTATGGGTATTGTGTGTGGCTATCACCCCAAAGCCAACACAGAAAGGTTCAACAATGATAGGAAAAGTCACATCCTTTGATGACTCGCTATGCATTATATTTTGATAACTTAAAATAATTCTATAGAGGCATTTGGTATGGTATATAGTACACAGTGTACAGTGATTATAGTGACCTCAAATGAACATTTCATATGGCTGATTTGGGTGGGTACAGATAAAAGTTGAGAAAGGAATGGAAACACTGATGGGTATTTTGCCACATACTTGGCTATTGTTATTCTAGAACAGTGTTTGTCTGAATAAGATTTGTTACTTAATGGTGGGTCATAGAATCATTATAAAGGTGCAGTCAGTGTGGAAAAGAAACAGAAATATAATAAAGAATATGAAAAATACCAGAATACATTCTCCAAGTGAAGATGTATGATTTATATGTATTGAATATTTATTTCTGTTATTAGTAGATAGAGTCAAATGTGTTTCTGAGTTAAAAGTGAAAATGATTCAAAATTTAAACCATTATCTTAACTGTAAGAACAGGCCACATGATTCCTGAAAACTATTTGTGCTCTATGTAGCCTAAGTTAAAAATTGTGTATTTTACTATCGGAAATACCCTAACTTTTCAGCCTTATTTTTAGAATTTTGACACTGAGGAAAAAAAATGGCAAGTAAGGTGTTTTTCTCTCTTCTGAGTATGCATGTTTTTATTTTTCAGTTATTCACTAATTTATAAAAAATTTATTTGGTTTTTATTTTATACCTTTTATTTTTCATATTAGATAAGATTTTTTTAATTCATAAGAGGATTACTTTAGAGTACAGAAGATAGCATCTCACTCCTGTCTGCACTCTGTTTTATAAAGTACTTTAAACTTAGTAATAGCTGCTTAGTAAGAATGCAAATATTGTGTATTGATTTTTTTGGATAAGAAGGTAGTTGAGGAATAAAAGTGTCTATCATGACAACAAAACCAGAAAAGCTTTGGAAAAGTAAGAACATGATATATGATTATTCATATTGTGTTGAGGCACAATTTCATTACTCTTTTTGTAATTTTTTTTATTTGTAGAAAATTTTTGTGACTTTAAAAGCCTAAATAAAGGATTTTTAAAAACATTTAATTTCTTAAAATTATAAGACAATAAATTCTTGGGTTTTGTTCCTTTTTGCTCAATTAAATAGAAATAGTTGTATAATTACTTTTTTAAATTTTGACTAGGCGTTTACAGTCCTTAATTAAAAATATCACCCTTCGAAGAACAAAGACAAGCAAAATTAAAGGGAAACCTGTTTTGGAGCTACCAGAAAGGAAAGTATTTATTCAGTACATTACACTTTCAGAAGAAGAGAGAAAGATTTATCAGTCTGTTAAAAATGAAGGCAAAGCTACCATAGGAAGGTAAGGAAATAGAATGTCATGTTAAATTTTTTCATTTTTTCTGCTTTCTTAGATTCTTACTAGCTGAATTACAGTTTTTAGATATTTTAGCTATAAAATCTGACATATATTGAAAACCCTTTTTCTGTGGCTTATACATTACATTTTTTCTTTTTCAAAAACTAGTTAAAATGAATGAAACAAAAGTATAATCCATCAGGTAAGTAGTTTCTTGGGCCTCCAAAAAGTTAAAGCTTATGTACAATATTGATTTCTGTTAATAGTCAGAGGAACTCGCTTCCTTCCATTTCTGAGTGTCATGGGCTGAGGCACACAGGGCAGAGTCGGTTTTGTGCTTGTTTTCTGTTTTGACAGATACCTGAACCACATCTTGTTTTGTTGTCTCTATATATCAACTTTTTAGTGAAGTCTTCCTTACTGACCTGTAAAAACAGCTTTAGTACTTCCTGATTCCTTCCCTCTGCCTCCCTCATCCCTCATAAAACTTAATATTTTTAAATTGCCTGTTTCATCTTATTGAAAATATAAACTCATTTAAATCTATTTGTATCCTACTATATATGTATGTTAGGTACAAGTTTGACAAGTTTGAAATAGTTTGAGAAGAAATTTCACTTAGCCTGGAAATCTCCTTTTTTGTTCTTTCCTTATCTCTCTAATTACATCTGCTTTGTGCCTACCACATTATAGTTTCTCTGATATGAAGAATCCCCAGTTTATAATCCTCTTTTGTCTTTCTCATTCTGATCCCTGTGGGCAGATGATGTTATTATTGAAGTGGAATTATTCACCTTCTGACTCTTTTTTCTTTTTCTGTTTTTATTAATAATATAATTTAAAAATTTTACATGTCGATCCCAGTATTCCCTCCCTCCCTCCCTCCCTCCTTCCCTCCCACTTACCCTCTTTCCCCACTCACATGCATCCTGACCACACCCTCCCCTCCCATCCCCCCACCCCATTCCACTTGTAGGGCTATGCTATCCAGGTGGGGTCATGTAAATCTGTCAAGTCATTTGAAGTAGGGACTAGGACTTTTCTCCTGTCTCTAGGTTAAGGGAGTATCCCTCCATGGGGGATGTGTCCACAAGGTCCTTTGTGCATAAGGAATTCATCCTGGTTCAACTGTCTGAGGTCCCTTAGACTTCTCAGGGGGTCCTTCTAGCTGAGACCCATATTCAGGGGGTCTGAGTCAGTCCCATGCTAGATTACCAGCTATTAGTCTGGGGGGGGGGTGGCCCATTAGCTCCTCCTTGTTCAGGTCTGCTGTCTTTGTGTGTTTCTGCAACCTGGTCTTGTCCCCTCTCTCTGCATTTGGATTCTGGTTCGACTCAGTGTTTAGTTATAGGTGTTTGCTTCTGTTTCCAACATGATGGTGGATAATTTAGTTGATGATCTCACTATCAGGGAAGGGAATTTATGGTAGCCTTCCCACGGTTGTTCAAATTGTTAGTTGAAGTCAGTCTTGTAGGTCTCTAGACCTTTCTTTAGGTTTAGTTATCTCTTCAAACCAATAATGGCTCCCTCTTTTATGTTCTCTCTCTCTCTCTCTCTCTCTCTCTCTCTCTCTCTCTCTCTCTCTCTCTCTCTCCTTCCCTCCCTTTTCTGTCTTCTATTCCTACCTTGACTCAATCTTCCTAGTTGCACCTGCTTTCTTCTCCTGCCCTTCTGTTTTTCCTAGTTCTCTCTCCATTCACTGCTCCCCCCCCCAACACACACACACTTCTCATGTGCTCTGGGCGACTTGTCCCTTCTCCCTTTTATGAGGGACCATATATGAATCTCTTAGAATATACTTTGTATCCTAGTTCCTCTGGTAGTGTGAATTATAGTCTGGTGATCCTTTGCTCTAGGTCTAAAATCCATATATGAGCAAGTACATACCATATTCTTCTTTTTGTGACTGGGTTACCTCATTCAGGATGGTTTCTTCAAGTCCATCCATTTGCCTGTGAATTTCAAGATTCCATTATTTTTTTTTTCTGCAGAGTAGTATTCAGTTGTGTAGATGTGCTACATCTTCTTTATCCATTCTTCAGTTGAGGGGCATCTAGGTTGCTTCCAGGTTCTTGCTATTACAAATAATGCTGCTATGACATGTCTTTGTTACATGGATGTTGATCATTTGAGTATATACCTAAGAGGGGGAATTGCTGGGTCCTGTGGTAAATTAATTCCCTTTTCCTGAGGAACCGCCATACTGATCTCCAAAATGGCTGTACGAGTTTCCACTCCCACCAGCAGTGGAGGAGTGTCCCCCTTTCTCCACATCCTCTCCAGCATAAAAGTTGTCATTGGTGTTTCTAATTTTAGCCATTCTGGCAGGAGTAAGATGGTATCTCAAAGTTGTTTTCATTTGCATTTCCCTGATAGCTAAGGATGTTGAGCACCTTCTTAAGTGTCTTTCAGCCTTTTTTGTTTCCTCTATTGAGAATTCTTTCTTCAATTCTGTACCCCATTTTTTAATAGGGTTATATGGTGTTTTGTTGACTAGTTTCTTGAGTTCTTTGTATATTTTGGGGATCAGCCCTTTGTCAGACGTAGGCTTGGTAAAAATCTTTTCCCAGTCTGTGGGCTGCCATTTGGTCTTGTCCACTGTGTTTTTTGCCTTCAGAAGCTTCTAAGTTTGAGGAGATCCCATTTATTAATTGTTGATCTCAGTGTCTGTGCTACTGGAGTTATGTTCAGGAAGCGGTCTCCTATACCAATTTGTTTAAGGATACCGCCTACTTTCTCTTCTAAGAGGTTCAGTGTGGCTGGATTTATGTTGAGGTCTTTGATCCATTTGGACTTGAGTTTTGTGCATGGCAATAAACATGGGTCTATCTGCAGTCTTCTACACACTATCATCTAATTGTGCAAGCACCATTTGTTGAAGATGCTTTCTTACCCCCATTGTATTCTTTTAGCTGTTTTGTCAAAAATCAGGTGTTCATAGGTGTGTGGGTTAGTATCAGGATTTTCGATTCGATTCCATTGGTCTGCCTGTCTATTTTTGTGCCAATACCAGGCTGTTTTCAGAACTATAGCTCTGTAGTAGAGCTTAAAGTCAGGAATGGTGATGCCTCCTGAAGTTCTTCTATTGTACAGGATTGTTTTGGCTATTCTGTGTTTTTTGTTTTTCCATATAAAGTTGATTATTATCCTTTTATGTTCAGTGAAGAATTGTGGTGGGATATTAATATATTAATATAATATAAATGGGATATTAAGATTGACAATTTTACTATATTTATCTTGCCTACTCAAGAGCATGGGAGATCTTTTCATTTTCTGGTATCTTCTTTAATTTCTTAATTTAAAGACACAGAGTTCTCATTGTATAGGTCTTTCACATGTTTGGTAAGCATTACCCCAAGATATTTTATGTTGTTTGTGGCTATTGTAAAGGGTCATATTGCTCTGATTTCTTTCTCATCCTCTTTGTCATCTGAATAAAGTAGGGCGACTGACTTTTTTGAGTTTATCTTGTATCCTGCTAGTTTACTGAAGGTGTTTATCAGCTGTAGGAGTTCCCTGGTAGATCGCTTATGTAAACTATCATATCATCTGCAAATAGAGACAGTTTGACTTCTTCTTTTCCAATGTGGATCCCCTTGATCTCCTTTTGTTGTCTTATAGCTGGATCTTCAAGTACAATATTGAAGAGATATGGAGAGAGAGCACAGCCTTGTCTTCTTCCTGATTTTAGAGGAATCTTCTTAAGCTTCTCTTCATTCAGTTTGATGTTGGCTCTTGGTTTACTGTATATTGCTCTTATTATGTTTAGATATGTTCCTGTTGTCCCTGCTCTTTCCAAGACCTTTATCATGAAAGGGTGTTGAATTTTGTCGAAGACTTTTTCAGCATTTAGGGAGATGATCATATGGTTTTTCTTTTTCAGTTTGTTTATATGGTGGATCACGTTGATAGATTTTCATATGTTAAACCATCCTTGCAACTCAGGGATGAAACCTACTTGGTCATGGTGGATGATTTCTCTGAAGTATTCTTGGATTTGGTTTGCCAGTATTGGTCTGTAGTTTTCTTGCTTAGTTGTATCTTTGTGAGGCTTGGGTGCCAAGGTGATTGTGGCCTTGTAGAAAGAGTTTGGTATTGTGCCTTCTGTTTCTATTGTGTGGAACAATTTGAGGAGTATTGGAATTAGCTCTTTCTTGAATTTCTGGTAGATTTCTTCACTGAAGCCATCTGGCCCTGGGCGTTTTTTGGTTGGAAGGCTTTCGATGACTGCTTCTATTTCCTTGGGGGTTATAGTTCTGTTTAAGTTGTTTGTCCTTGATTTAATGTTGATAAGTGATAGTTATCTAGAAATTTGTCCATTTTCTTTGAATTTTCAAATTTTATGGAGTACAGATTTTCAAAGTATGACCTGAAAGTTGTCTAGATTTCCTCTGTTTCCGTTGTTATGTCCCCCTTTTCGTTTCTGATTTTGTTAATTTGCATGTTCTCTCTTTGCTTTTTTGTTAGTTTGGATAACGGTTTGTCTATCTTGTTGATTTTCTTGAAAAACCAACTTTTATTGCATTGATTTTTTTTGTGTTGTTTTCCTTGTTTCTATTTTATTGATTTTAGTCATCAAATTGATTATTTCCTGCCATCTACTCCTCCAGGGTGAGTTTGCTTCCTTTTTTTCTAAGGCTTTCAGTTGCACTGTTAATTCTCTAATGTGACTATCCTCTGTTTTCTTCATATGGCACTTAGTGCAATGAACTACCCTCGTTACACTGCTTTGAAGGTGTTCCATAAGTTCAGGTATGCCGTGTCCTCATTCTCGTTGAATTTTTGGAAGTCCTTAATTTCTTTCTTTATTTCTTCTTTGACCCAGGTGTGGTTCAATTATACATTGTTCAGTTTCCATGAGTTTGTAGAGTTTCTGCGATTTGTGTTATTGTTGAATTCCAATTTTAAAACATGGTGGTCTGATAAGATACAGGGGACTATTCCAATTCTTTTGTATCTGTTGAGGTTTGTTATGCCACCTAGTATGTGGTCAATTTTTAGAGAAGGTTCCACGTGTAGCAGAGAAAAAGGTAAATTCTTTAGTGTTTGAATGGAATGTTCTATAGATGTCTGTTAAACCCAGTTGAGACATAACTTCTGTTAGTTCTTTTCTTTCTTTGTTGGGTTTCTGATTGGTGGTCCTGTCTAGTGGTGAGAGTGGTATGTTGAAGTCTCCCACTATAAGTGTGTGAGGTTTTATGTGAGCTTTGAGTTTTAGTAGCGTTTCTTTTACGAATCTGGGTGCCTCTGTATTTGGGGCATAGATGTTCAGAATTGAGTCTTTGTGTTGATGGATTTCTTCTACGATGAATGAATAGAAATGATCTTCATCTCTTTTGATTGATTTTGGTTTGAAGTCTAACTTGTTACATATTAGGATAGCCACACCTGCTTGCTTCTTGCGTCAATTTGATTGGAAGATCTTTTCCCAGCCCTTCCTTTACCCTGAGGTAATGTCTATCTTTGAAGTTTAGATGTGTTTCTTGTATGCAGCAGAAGGAGGAAATCTGTCTTCTTATCCATTCTGTTAGCCTGTGTCTTTTTATAGGCGAATTAAGACTATTAATGTTGAGGGAGAGTAAGGACCATTGATTGTTAATGATTATTTGTTTTAGATTTTTTGTTGGCAGTGGTATTGTGAATATATTTGTCCTGCTTTACCCTTGGTTCCTGGTGAAGTGGGGTTATCTGTTGCCTACGTCTTTGTTACTGTAGTTTGGAGTTTTCTTTCCAAAACTTTCTGTAGGGCTGGATTTGTCGATATGTATTGTGAACATCTGTCTTTGTTATTAAATATCTTGTTTTCTCTATCTACAGTGATTGAGAGTTTTGCTGGGTATAGTAGCCTAGGCTGGCATCTGTGGACTCTTACTTGTAGAACATCTATCCAGGACCTTCTGGCCTTGAGGGTTTCCATGGAGGAGTCAGGTGTAATTTGATAGGTCTGCCTTTATATGTTACCTGTTCTTTTTCCTTCGCTGCTCTGAATATTCTTTATTTATTCTGTATGTTAGATGTTTTGATTATTATATGTCGAGGGGTCTTTATACTTTGGTCCAGTCTTTTTGGTGTTTGGTATGCTTCTTGTACTTTCTTGGGCATGTCCTTCTTCAGGTTGGGAAAGTTTTCCTTGATGATTTTGTTCAATATGTTTTTGGCACCTTTGAGCTGGGCTTCCTCACCTTCTTCTATGCCTATTATTCTTAGGTTTGGCCTTTTCAAGGTGTCTCACGTTTCCTGGACGTTTTGTGTTAAGGATTTTTTGTATTTCCACTTTTCTTTGGTTGATGAATGTATTTCCTTAGTTTATCTTCCACACTTAAGATTCTCTCTTCCATCTCTTGAATTCTTTTGGTTATTCTTGTATCTGTAGTTCCGGATCGTTTGCCCAGTTTTTCTGTTTCCAGCATTCCTTCGGTTTGTGTTTATTGTCTCTATTTCCATTTTCAAGTCCTGTACCATTTTCTTCATCTGTTTAATTTTATTTTCATGGCTTTCTGTTCTTTCTTTAAGAAATTTGTTCATTTCTTCCAATTTTTTCTTTTCTTCCAATTTTTTGTTTTTTCTTCCATTTCTTTAAGGGATTTTCTCACATCTTCTTTGAGGGCCTTTATCATTTTTATGTTCTCTTCTTCTTCATTAAGTCGTTCTCTTCTGCTTCATCTGCTTTGTTGTGTTCCGGTCTAGTTGGTGTAGCTTACCTAGATTCTGGTTGTGTTATGCTTATCTTTCTGATGTTAGGTGTTTTCTTGTATTGCCATCTTCCCATAGCTTCTTCCAGTAGGTGTTGGTGGGGTTTCTCCCTCTCTCTATGGGCTTAGGTGGGTCAGAGGTTCGATGTCTGCAGCTCTGGGTGGGCCAAGCTCTCTAGGAGGTCTTTGCACTGGCGGGGGGGTGGAGATGGGGGTCAAAGATCAGGCTCCAGCAGAGGACAGCAGAGGCCAGCCCTCAGGATGTTTCCTCAGGGATAGTGGGGTCTAGCTGGGACCTGGCACTCTCCAGCTGAATGAGGCTTCTTTATCAGAGGCCCTGTGATGGGGGTCAAGGATCCAGCCCATAAGAACTCAAGAGTGGTCCTGCAAAGATAGGTGGATCTCTGGGAGGGTTCCAGAATTCCAGTAGAAGACCTGCAGTAGGGGTTAGAGACCAGGCAGGTGGAAATTGCAGGTGGTCCCTTGTGGATATTCAGGTCTATTGTGCTCAGATCAGCTCCAGGAATTTCCTGGAAGGTGGCTGGATTGTTGGCTCCACCCTCTGTCTCAGTCCTCAACCAGAGCAATGGGACAATGGGCAGAGTAGAGCTGAGGGTAGGGGGAGGGCAGGTTCTTGGTGGGGGTTAGTGGTGGTGTATCAGAGCTCCAAGAGCACTCTTGATGGGGACAGGACACAGGGGCAGCGAGATCCAGGACCCACCCAGGGATTTCCCTGGGAAGGGTGTAGGGAAGAATCTACCCCACTGGAATTAGACCCAGACTCACCTCTAGCCAAGGCCTGGTGATGGGGGACAAAGGCTGGCCTGATACTCAGGATGTTTCTGCACCAATAGGTGAGTCTAGCTGGGACCTGGCACTCTCCAGCTGAGTGAGGCCTCTTTTGCAAAGCTTTTTATTTAAATTTTAAACAAGCTTCTTTTACATGTCAATCCCCGTTGCCTTACCCTTCCCTGTCCTTCATCAACCACCTATCACATCCCCTTTCTGCTCCCCAGGGAGGCTGAGGCCTTTCATGTGAATCTTCAGTCTGTCATATCATTTGCAACCTTACCTAGGCCCTCCCCCAAGTGTCCAGGCTGAGAGAGTATTCATCTATGTGGGGTGGGGCTCCCAATGTCCATTTGTAAACTAGGGATAAATACTGATCCACCACCAGAGGCCCTATAGACTACCCAGTCCTCCTAACTAACACCCACATTTAGGGGTTCTTGGTCAGTTCTATGCTTGTTTCCATGAACTCCCCTTTGTTCAGGTCAGCTGTTCTGTGGGTTTCTCCAGCCTGGTCTTGACCCCTTTGCTTATCACTCCTTCCTCTCTGCAACTGGATTCCAGGAGTTCTGCTCAGTGTTTAGCAGTGGGTGTCTGCTTTTGCTTTCATCAGCCACTGGATGAAGGCTCTAGGATGGCATATAAGGTAGTTATCAATCTCATTATCAAGGAAGGACATTTAAGATAGCCTCTCCACTATTGTTTAGATTGTTAGTTAGGGTTATCCTTGTTAGATCTCTGGACATTTCTCTATAGTCAGTTTTCTATTTAAACCTATAATGGTATTTCTCTATAGTCAGTTTTCTATTTAAACCTATAATGGTATTTCTCTATAGTCAGTTTTCTATTTAAACCTCTAGTATGTCTTTTCTTGCTGTCCTTTATTCTTTTTCTGACTCAATCTTCCTGCTCCCTCATGTCCTCTTCTCCCCTCATCTTTTCCCCTTCTCTTTCTCCTAACTCCCTCTCCCCTCCCTACTTGCTTCCAATTTGCTCTGGAGATCTTGCCCCTTTCCCCTTCTCTGGGGGACCATGTATGTCATTCTTAGGGTCCTCCTTGTTTCCTATCCTTTCAGCAGGTGTGGATTATAGGCTGGGAATCCTTTGTTGTGTCTAAAATCCATATATGAGTGCTTACAAAGCATATTTGTGTTTTTGTGACTGGGTTACCTCACCCAGAATAGTTTCTTCTAGTTCCATCCATTTGCCTTTGAATTTTAATATTTCATTGTTTTTTTCCACTGAGTAGTACTCCATTGTGTAAATGCACCACATTTTTTGTACTGGTTCTTTAGTTGAAGGGCATTTAGGTTGCTTCCAGATTCTGGCTATTACAAATAATGCTGCTATGAACATAGTTGAATAGATGTCACATGAAGTGATTCCCTTTCTCCCCATGCTCTCCAGCATAAACAGTCTTTGATGTTTTTTATTTTAGCCATTCTGCCAGGATTAAGATGATATCTGAGTTATTTTGATTTGTATGGGTAAGGAAGAACAGGTTCATTTTGAGCAATGCTACTCCCTGGTGAGGCCTCTAGCCCCCAGAGATGAAGGTGGGAGAAGGGACAGGAGAAAATCACATGGCCAAAGTAAAGCAGAGGCGCTTACATACCCTGTAGGTGAGCAGTGATGACATGTCAGCCACAAGCTGGGGTTGTGCCCAATTATAACACTTTGGATAGGACTTGGGCCACTGACTATTTCAAGGGAATAGCCACTGCAGTTGCCAAGAATGCAGAACAGGGCTTTTAGACGCTTTTTGTTTGTTGAGAAGGCAGGGTTTGGAGAGAAAGGAATGATGCTTTCACAGGATCAAGCTAGTAGTTCCATCTGAACAATAGCACAATTTTAAATCTTTGGGTTCTGTGTATGTACCTGCCATCACCCAAAATGTACTTTTTGTTGTATTTTTAAAAAAATTCTGTCTTTTAAATGTGTTTCATCTTCTTTTTACCAATATTTGTTTATTTATAATCCTTTATAACTAATTTTTGTTTTCTCAGTCCTATTTCCTTTCCTATGGCTTTGTCAGTGGTTTTAGTGTATCGTTATTTGAATAAAAAATGGCCCCCATAGGCTCAAAGGGAGTGGTACTGTTATGAGGTGTGGCCTTTTTGTTGGAAGTATGTCACTGTAGAGATGGGTACTGAGGATTCAGATGCTTAAGCCAGGCCCAGTGTACCACTCTCTTTGTGCTGTCTGGTAATTCAGATGTAGAACTCTGAGATACCTCTCTAGTGCCAGGTCTGCCTGCATGCCATCATGCTCACTGCTATGATGAGAATGGACTAGATATCTGAAGTGTAAGCCAACCTCAATTAAATCATTTCCTTTATAAAAGTTGCTGTGGTCATGGTGTCTATTCACAACAATAGAAACCCTAACTAAGACATAGTATGACCATTTCTCTCTCTGGTGGCTTCCTTTTCCTTGCTATACTCAGGTTTGTCTTGGCTGGTTGGATGTCTTGTTGACATGCTGCATCTTATAAAATCTATTTACCTTTGCCATAAAGTCTTTTTTTTTTTTTTTGGGTGGGGGTTTTATTGAATAAATCATGGTGATACAGTCATAATTCTTATTTTTTCTATGGTAAGTTTCCTTGGTGAGTTTTCTTTCACTGCCTTCTTTGCTCTATGCTGGTTATTTAATATTTGACTATCTTGAGTTTTTTCTGGACTAGCTGTTTGTCCAGATTAATAAAAAATTCCTAGCTATGTCCCAGGCCATGAAGAAATATCTAATTTTCTTATTCATAGGAGTCACATATGAATTCTTCTAGGTTTTATTGATGTTTATACAACAAAGATCAGAAGCATTATAATTGCTTACAAGATTATTGTGCATAGCCTCCTGACTCAGCATGCACATGTGTGTACGCAAGAGTGTGTGTGTGTGTGTGTGTGTGTGTGTGTGTGTGTGTGTGTGTGTGTGTGAGTGAGTGAATTGGTAGACAATTCAGGTCACCATGCATATACCCTATTTCTGTTTTCACATGAGAGACACTAATTTTCCTTTCAGTGTATATCTACCTCTTATTTTGAAGAACCAGCTGAGGAATGCAGTCAAAGTTTATTGGCTTCTACCTAGCTCAGTTTTTTGCTTGGTTTTCTTAAATATGGGGTGGCTTTTCTTTTTATTCTTGTTCAGAGATGTTGATAATGTGTGGCATTTTATCTCTAGGTATTTTACTGAAGGGACTGTCCTTGCACACTATGCAGATGTCTTGGGTCTTCTGCTTAGATTGCGGCAGATTTGTTGTCATACTCATATTCTTACCAATGGAATGTCTTCGAGTGGTCCTTCTGGTAAGGATATGTGATCGGTTCATATTTCATTCAAAAAGGACAGATTTTCGTGACTTCTGTTACATTGCTATGCTTTCATTAAGACTTTACAAATTACATCTTTAAGTGTATTTAACTGTGCATGGGTGCATGGATGCATATGTGAAGGTCAGAGGACAACTTTCAAGAGTCAATTCTTTCTATGCCATGTGGGTCCTGGGGATTGTATTCATGTTATCAAGCATGGTGCCTTGTGTCCTTACCTGCTGAGCCATCTTTCTGACTCCCAAGAATTTTTTTATGAATGAAATGGAAGTGTGATATCTCTGCAGAATTTCCAGAAGAACATTCAAACTGGTTCTTTCTCATATACTGCTAATGTGGAAGGTACTATTTTATGCTTATGTGATGTGTATTAAGTAAAATGGCATCTTATAATTCTAAATTTTGAACTTGTGTTTTTTAAATTCCATAATAAAGATGAAAGACAGTTAAGCAAAGTTCCTTATATAAGGTAATCTGTTACAGTTACATTTACAAAGTTTGTTCTGCAATTAATTTTTGAGCCTCTTTTATTTCTAGGAAATGATACACCTGAAGAACTGAGGAACATGTTAATAAAGAAGATGAAGTTAATTCTGAGCTCTGGTTCAGATGAAGAATGTGCAATTTGCCTCGATTCATTAACAGTTCCTGTGATAACACATTGTGCACATGTGTTTTGTAAACCTTGTATCTGCCAGGTCATTCAGAGTGAGCAGGTTAGTTTGTTGTTCAGTATGGAGTCAGTGTTTGATGGAGTGATACAACTTTGTTTGGTTCAACCAAGTTCAGGGGATGATAACATGTTCTATACTTGAATTTAGTAATATACCTCTCATGTTTAATTATTTCAGTGTTGTAATAGATAGGGGATGTATTATAAATTAAAAGGCATTATTTTTTTGGAGTCAGTAACTAAATTTAGAACTAATTTCCAATTTTGTGTTCAATTAAATATGTTAATCAAGTGAGACACAATGAATTTAAGTTTTATAGTAACCATGTCTTTTAAAAAGTAAAAAGCAACATGTTTAATTTAGTCTAATATATTTAAAAAGTAAACTACTTATTATATTTTTTTTTTCTTAAACTAAGTTCAAAATCTGGTGGTATTGTACCTAATTTGGCTTGGCTATGTCTCAGAGATCTGATAGACACATGCAGCTCTTTGTCACGTTGATCAAAGTAGGATAAATTAGGATTAGATTCTTTTGTGGAAAGTGTTTGAAAGTAAATAATATTTTAAGCAATCTTTCAGCTAATGCAGCTATTGTAAATTAAAAATATTTCAAATTGATGTGGAATATACATGTGGGGAAAAATAGCTGTATGAACTACTACCCTTATCTACCCCTCCACCACCAAACAGGGTCATGACCCAGAGGTTGAGAACCACTGCATTAAGAACTTTTTCTGTTGAAGAATTGCATGCATGTTTACTGTATTATAGTTAAGTTGAAGATATTATTCATGTTTTATTTAATAACAGGTGATACTCAGTGCTCTAAGTTTCAGCCATTAGTAAGGATTGCACTCTTTTGCTCTGTACTTTGTGTATGTGTCTTTCAACATGAGGTAATGTTTATGTGTTTGCAGTTCATGTACAAAGTTGATCCCAAGTTGATGAATGTGACAAAAAGCCTGAATAAAATGTTAACCACAAGGAGTGTAGAACTTCTATGCATGACAGAAAATTTATATCTTTATCCTTATGACAAGTATGGTTCCTTCTTTATTCTTTTGTATTAGCCACATGCAAAATGCCCTTTATGCAGAAATAATATACATGGAGATAATTTATTAGAATGTCCTCCAGAAGAATTGGCATGTGACAGTGAGAAAAAATCCAAAATGGAATGGACATCCAGTTCAAAGGTAATGAACTCATGTGCAAATATTCTAGTGTTACTTCATTTTCAATGAGGAAATGTCATATAATAAAATAGTAACTCTAGTTCTGTTTTAGTCTTGTCATTTCTTATTCTTCTGGTGATACAGTCTTGCATTTATATTTAGTGTTAAATTTCAGGTGGAAAAGAAAGGAATTTGATTTATTATGGTATTTTTTTTCAGTCTCTATTCTTTCACTTTTCCTTTTTAGTTAAATTATATGAAAACCCTATCAGTGCTCAGACTTGTTCAGTGAATGCTGCATTATATGAACCTGGTTAAAATTAGTCTTTGCTAATAAATTTTTAAAAACTTGACTTTTGGACTTATCTTACCAACTGAGATCTGATCTAATGGGTATGATTTTTTTTTTCTTCAGATTAATGCTCTAATGCATGCTTTGATTGAATTACGGACAGAGAACCCCAACATAAAAAGTTTAGTTGTTTCTCAGTTTACCACATTCCTGTCTTTAATAGAAACACCACTTAAGTAAGTTTAACAGTATATTTTACTTCACATGGGAGGATTTTGTATATGTGTATTGTTTGATAGCAAAAACAGTGTTTGAGTATTTTATAAGTTTAGTTATTTCATCTGTTTAAAACAGTAGTGTAACTACAAAACTTCTCCTGAGTATAATAACTTAAAATTAAGGCAGATGGCTAGGAGCTTATAAGGCATTTGCTTTATTGAGAAATGAATGAAGGAATGAATGTGTAGTGACTGGGAAAGTGCTTATCTAGCTAGCTTCTGCAAGGCCTTGGGTTTAACTAATCTTTAGTGCCACATAAATTAATTAGTGAATGTATTTGGTTTAACTAAAATTTGTTAACTATTTAATATTTTTTATAATATAGTATTGTCTGTTTTCTTTTTCCCATTAGAGAATCAGGATTTGTGTTTACTCGTTTAGATGGTTCCATGGCTCAAAAGAAGAGAGTTGAGTCAATTCAGTGTTTTCAAAACACAGAAGCAGGATCTCCGACTATAATGCTACTGTCCTTAAAAGCAGGTGGAGTTGGCTTGAATCTTTGTGCAGCTTCTCGGGTATTCTTAATGGATCCAGTAAGTACTTAATAGACTTTTTAAAATGTTCTCACCGCCACCCCAAGACAAAACAAAAAAAGAAAAAGAAAAAAAAAAGAAAGAATGGAAAAGAACAGAAACAAAACCTGTTTGGTAGATGCCTTTGTAGTTACAACTAATTGTGGTAAAGGTAATATTATTCTTTTTATCCTTATTTGCAGATAAGAAAACTGATGTACTGAAGAGTAAATAAAATTAAACAATGTGTCCAGTATCACACAGTACTTTGTAAGGCCAGTCAGATTTTGGGTTCTTAAGTACTATTCTGTGCATTTCTATTCTTCTTAATACATAAAACATGCCTGTTACAATGTTTTTAGATGAAGTATGCAGCTAACTAACTAATGAGATCTTGCTTTGTGTTGTATGGCCAAGGCACTGGAAATTTGACTATAAATCAGAAATAAGGCCTTTATTTTTGGTGCTGCCTCTAATTTGCCTAAGAATTAGGTCATATGCAATGCAATTTTAAACCTCTCTTATGAGACTTAGTAGTTCCTGGAAGAGACTGAAATTTATAGTTTAGACATATATCCTAGCTGATTCAGATTTAGCTGTCTATCAACATGTTATGGGTAAGTTTTACTAGCTGATAGGGTATAGGCACTTGTGGTTGTGTAATTCAGGCCCTAGAGAAAAGAGAACCACAATTCACTTTGCACTTTTCTTACAAAGACAAATGATCTGAGCTTGCATAAACACACAGAGAGAGAGAGAGAGAGAGAGAGAGAGAGAGAGAGAGAGAGAGAGAGAGAGAGAGAGAAGAGGAGAGAGAGAGAGAGGAGAGAGAGTCCGTGTGTGTATGTGTGTGTTAAAGGTGTTTTCTCTTTGAGGATAACCTTCCCAAAGTCATGCTGTACCCATGTCTATGTGTGCAAATCATGGGTAGCAGTGGTGTACATTTCCTAAGTGCTGTCACAAGTCTAAAGATAAAATTTATAGTTACTGTTTTAAAAATTTTGTAATTTGGAACATAGCAATTCAGTGATAATTCTGAAAGTTCATTTTAGAAGAGAGTCTAAAAGTATTTGTTTTGCTTAAGTTGGCCACTTGTTATAATTTAAAAGACAGTGTCAAAATGTTTTAGTGCTTTTGTAGTAGATTTTCATTGAACTTTGCCACACTTTTCAATGTCATTTCTAACTTAAAAGCAAAAGTCAATCTCCAGAAAAATAAGACTCAACAACAAAATCTTATTGAAAATCTTTTACCTATTCATAAGGAATTCCCTAAATAAGTAAGATAATATTTAAATGGACATCATGAGTTCCTGATTAATCTAGTTACTTCCTTACTCATTACATGTGAGAATGAGTACTGTATGTTTTATATTGTGAGAAAATGTAAATTTGTTAGTTAAACTAGATATCTATTGCCAGCTAATCATTGTTCCTGGAATAAAATAGAGGCAATAGGAAAAATTGATTTAGACTCTTGGCGTAACTTAAAATGTCTGTGAAATACAAGTAATTCATAAAGTTTGTTTGGAACTATAGCTCATATATCCTGATGTCAAAACTCCTATACTGGAAATATACAGCTTAAGGCATCAGCAAATTAACAGCAAAAGTATTCCTTTTCTTAGTTCCCAGGGAACTTAGAGGGAAACGACAGCTTAAGCATGAACTCATCTGCATCAAAATTATTGTTGTTTCTGTTTTTAGCTAGTACTTTCTGTGTAAATGTACCTTTACCCCAAATGTGTGTGTTTTGTTGTGGTATACAAGTATGTAGAACAGGGAATGACATTGGCTGTCTATTTCTCTCCATGTTTTTCCTTCAAAACACAATCTGGCTTTGAACGGAAGTTCGCTATTTTGTTGAGGCTTGCTGACCAATGAGCTCCTAGAATCTACTTGTCTCTGTCCCCCAATACTAATCCAAGAACATGGAGCCATGCCCAGCTTTTCTGTGGGTGCTGGGGATTTCAAATCCAAGTTTTCATGTTTCCATAGCAAGTTCTCATACCACTAAGCCACCTCTAGCTCTTGCTTTAATTTTTAAGAATCTTCAATTTTAACTTTTTTACAACGTTTATTATTTATTTATGTTTATGTGTGTAAATCTACAGTGTGCACAGCAGGTGCCTGAGGAATTCAGGCAGAAAGCTTCAGATACCCCGAAGCTAGAGTTAATGGTGGTTTTGAAATGCCTGAATGGGGTGCTGAGCACTGCATTCTAATCCTCTGAAAGAGCAGCAAGCACTTTAACCATTGACCCATCTCTCCAGTCCCCAAATTTAATCCTTTTATTTTGAGACAGTGTGGAGCTTGCTATGTGGGACTTGAACTTACAGAGATTTGCTTGCCTCTGACTTTAGAGTGCTGGGATCAAAGGTGTATGCCGCTGTGAGGAGCAATGTACTGGTTATCTTGACAGCAATTTCTTTTTTTGAGATTAAATATAATAATGGCTCCGTTCCTTTTCCTCCCTCTAAACCTTGCTCTCTTTTAAATTTGTGTCCTATTTCATTAATTGTTGTTATAAACATATATGTATGTGTTACTTGTAAATGCATAAATATAGCTAGTTCAGTCTGTATAATGTCTTTTGTGTATAAATGTTTTCAGGGCTGACCATTTGGTATTAGATAATTAGTTGGTGTGTTCTTCCTTAAGGAAGACTATTTCTCCTACTCTCAGAATTCCTCAGTGGACTGTAATTCTTTGTGTGGCTGGGACCTCTTGGACTTTACTCATACATATATTAGCATGTCACAAACTACACCTGTAGTGTCTCACCAATATGACTGCCTCTATCATTTTGAAGCCATTTGGCTGCTGAAGAACTCTGTAGCTGAGTGTTTTTTTGATGTTGGTAGCGTTTTGTTGTTGTTTGCTTGTTTTTGTTTGTTTTGTTTTTTTGCTTTATTTCATCATTTTCTTCAGCTTAAGAAAGAACTCATGTACTTTTAAAGTTTATTTTGGAATTCCAGCTGATTTCAAACATAGATACATATGGTTGCTTCAACAAGTCTGATCTGAAAGAGCTTTTAAGACTTTTGACGCCCCTTGAAACTTTTCAGAGTATTTGTGTTTTATCAATGGGGAAAAGAAAACCAGCAGAAAAAGAGAAACTTTTTCATATGGAGGTCCAAGAATGACATCTTTTCTGTTGTCTTTTAAGCCATCTGAGAAGTCATAACTTTTCATTTTACACTGAAATCATAATGTGTTCTGATCATTTGGCAGGGCATAATGTTGCTGCTGCCATACCTGTCAGACTTTTTTGGGACAAGTTGAACATTGCTATCTGAGATGCTCTAAAATTTGGATCTTTTTGAGTACTGACTCAGACTTCAAAACATTTTGGACTTTGAGTTTTTGGATTATGGATTTATGCAAACATTCCAAAATCTGAAACATTGAATGTTAAAACACACCAGTTAAGATCCTCATTTACTATTGAAGTGGATAGAATGCGGTATGTGGGGAGAGGGCTGCCTGTCTTCATAGTGATTGGGAAATAACTTTCTACCAAGGACATTTATAATGTCAGTGTTTGAATTTTGCATACTGAGATGAAGGGCTAGTGCAGAAGACTCACACAGTAGAGCAGTAGTCATACAATCATCTTCTCCTAGGCCTGGAATCCTGCTGCAGAAGATCAGTGCTTTGACAGATGCCATAGACTTGGCCAAAAGCAAGAGGTTATCATCACAAAAGTGAGTTTAAAGCTACCTATTTTTAAGATTATGTTTGCTTTTTAAATGTAACATAGGCAATATATAAATATATTACTGCCAAGATTGAAGTAGAATTGAGAAGAAAATGTAAAATTCACCCATTTTCCTCCTTCATAGTTTCAAATTTGTTCAAAGGGCTTTTTTTTCCCCGTCTGTAACTACTTAAATTCTTATTCATGTATATTGCTCAATGTAAAAAAAAAAAAATGAAAGAAAATGAGGTAATACTTTATAATTTATTCTTTTTCTTTAAACATGTATTGAAAATTTACTATCTATGTACATTTAGATCATCTCTTTCTTCCTGTGGTAAAATGTGTGCGGAGTTTACCATTACAGCCATTATTTTAAACACACAGTATCACTGTTACTACTGGAAATTTGAAATCTACACTATTATATTCCACTTGAAGAATATTGCTTAGGATTTAATTTATAATTATTTGATAACTGTCATCTTTAGCAATAAGAAATGTTTCTCAATAGAAACATATTAAATAATGTATCTAGTTTTTAAATGTATCTCAGTAAAGTTCTATGATGCAACTTCCTTTGATATTGCAGCAATAAGACATTATACAATATAGTGTTTGTTAGGAACACTTTGTTATTTTACATTAAATGTTTTCCTAAAACGTTTGTAGTAGAGATGTTGAATAAGACTTGGATATGCCTTTTATTCCTCGTTGAAAATTTTATTACCTTTAAGAATTTTATCAGAAATTTTGAATTTTTCAACTTAATCATCTTTTGCCATATTGACAAATACCTCCTAACGTACATAAAGACTTTCATTTGTGGAAACTTCATTTGACTCCTAACATAATGCTAAATTAATTTTGATAATATTCTAGCTATAGGAATACCTATAAAATGTGTGTGTGTGATTTTCTCTTGTGGTGATAGTGGGGGTGGCATAACTTTTGTGCTTTCAACTATATTCTTTGTACAAAAAAATGACATTGGGTGAGAAAGGTAAGCCATGCTTAGCTTTTGCATTTGTTGTAAATATCCTCATTGTATGTTGAGAAAAGGACACAAATATATATATATTTTTAAATGTGAAATAATATAGTATTTCTAACACCCACTAAAAAAATGTCCTAGTAAAATGGTATGAAATATATATATATATATGTATATCTAGATACATACATATAAATATATTATCATTTGACTTTGAAATTTGGGTATTGTTGAAATACAAATTCTTTTAAAGGTGGTATGTTCTTTTTGACTTTAGTGGGCAGTGTTGTTAGCATGTTAATCTTTTGTGGCGGCTCAGGAATAATCTAATTAGTAAGGTTTTTAAAGAGAATTGAAAAAGAATTTCATTTATTTGTCACCTGAAAAGTTCTTAACCAACTTCATTTATTTCTCTTTTTGAAGTTCATTGTAAAGGATTCTGTTGAAGAAAATATGTTGAAAATACAAAACACAAAAAGAGAACTTGCAGCTGGAGCTTTTGGAACTAAAAAAACAGATGCTAATGAAATGAAACAAGCTAAAATCAATGAAATCAGAACTTTAATTGATTTATAATTCATGGGATTTTGTAAGGTCAGTTCAAGCAATTACCTAAGATTTATACATGAAAAATGCAGATTTAAGAATGAGAGCTAGAAAATATTCTATGTGGGGCATATTTTATATTAATAAAGTGATATTACTGATACATCTATAAATAAATCTTACTTTTAATGATACTTCAGATAGCAATAAGTTCCATTGTAAATTGGCCTGCAAGAGATTGTCAGTTCTTTTGCGCTACAGCTTTGCATAATGCCTTTGCTTAGTATTTCCTACCTCTTCCACGAATCCCACACCTTCATTCTTAAGTGGTCATAGCTTATACTTTTGACTAGGAGATTAGTTTTTCTTTGTTGGAAATATTTAGTTGTTCACCAAAGCCTTTAATTGATGATTCAGTGGATCCATCATCCTTGTAAATCATTAAGAAATATGTATACAATCTATAAGGAAGATTTTATTGGATGTTCAAAGACTATAGTTGCATCTATAACCAAACCTTAAAGGAAAGATCAAAGTACATGGGATCCAGTTAATCACAATTTTTTAGCTTTATTGAGATATAATTTATATATGTGACTTGCAGTGTTTAATTTGAAAAACTTAGGGACCTAATCAAAGATGGTGTCCATTTAACTAAAGTGGTACTATATTCATTAAATTTAAATGTAGTGATAGAAGCATAGGGTTTAAATAGTCTCTAGGGGTGCGGGAGCCAGTTCTACCCAGCTCAATTTGAATGTTTAAATTATGTGATTCAAGTATATATTTCTATAAATTGTTTTTAGTTACGTATGGTTTCTGGAAGTAGCTTTATAAATTTTTGTAATACAGAAGACTGCTACTATATGTGAGAAGCGTGACAATCAGATTGGAAGTTGGGCTAATAACCTCCAAAATCCTTTCAACTCTTAAAGACATCTAATCCTGAATGTAAAAAACCTTTGTGTGTTTAAAATCAGAATTTAATTTTGGAATTTCACTAATTGATCTGTACATATTTCTTACCCTTTTTGTTATTAAGAAAAATTACTAGTTGCCACAAAATTATAGATGACTTTGAGTCATATTTAAAATAAATAAGCAATCAGGTTCTGTAATTAGTTTTATTTTCCTGTGGATTTTTTTTTTTTTTTTATTTTTAAATATAGGTAAGAGATTACTAAGAAAACCCTCACGGCTTTTATTTATGCTACCAGAGACTTGACTGAAGAGAGAGATGATAGGTACCCATCTAAGGTGTATGACATATATCGTACCCCCTAAGTCCTCTCCAACCTGCTATTTCTCCAAAGGAACAGGATTAGCCAGCAAGAATCATCTTGGTACCATTCCTCATAGTAACAGGTGAGGCAGGCATGGTTTTTAGGAAGACGTTTCTGCAGGGGTGAAAGTGGAATAACCATTCTTGTCCTGCTAAGGTTAGGGGCCCCTCAGTAGATTTTCTACCTTCTAGGACAAGCATCACACACAAATCCAGTATCATTACATATGTCATTAGGGTTCTGTAGTACCCACACAGTGAAATTAAGTATAAACTGTTTCTGGCCCAAATAAACAAGAAAGAACCCAGCTTATCTGTTAACCACTTACCTATTTTAATTACAGATAAACTAAGGCTCAGAAGTGAAGGCAATTTGCTGGTTACCCAGAAAACTACAGTACTGTGCTTTAAAATATATTCATAACAATCAAATTTATTAAGCAATTTTTTTTAGTATATTAAGTGGTGTTAATAAAAAAGTTAATTCAAGATATATAAACCACTGGAATGAAAAATTTTATGCTATACTGTTTTATTACTTAGAAATATATTGAAAATATTGTATTTAATTGTGTTTCAAACTGGATTTTTCTTTAAATTTAAATTCAATAAAAAGCTAAAAAAATTTACTTTATATGGTGTCATCATTTAGTGACTTCTTTTTTACAGAAAAAAAATTCACTTTTATAAAGATATTGCACACTTTTCCATTGAATCACTTTAAAAAGTACTGCTACTGTAATTTACTCATTCACATTTAAGTTTTGTACAACTATTAAAGTTCTCATTCAGATCTTAGTGTATATTTGAGGTTTATATAAAATAAATTGATCTAAAATACTGGGTTCCACTTAATTTCCTCATTTTAAGAACAATGGGAGTTGATAAAAATAACGTGTACTAAATTATTTTGTACTTAAAAATTATATTTTTATGATTAAAAATACTCCCATTTAGTTTATTAACAGTGAGTATATTACATGAGAATAAAAATGTAAGAGCACATTCATTACTTCCATAAATGTCCACCTTATAATTTGTTTTACTGACTCTTATACATCTTATTACAAACTTTCAGGGGTTTGTGGGTATTTTTAAGTTTGAGCTGCTTAAAAACAATATTATATGGTATTTTTTTCAGTAAGGTTTAATTAAGACATCTTTGGAAGATGAAGGTGATGAAAAGAAGATAGGGACCATAAAAGTGAGGGCATAAAAGCCATTGCAGCTTTTGTCGATTAAACCTTGTTTTTCCCATTTGTGTTCTCTCTTTTCTTCAGCTGAATTATTTGTGATACCTTGTTTTGGTTATAAAAGATTGTTTTAGGCCCCACTCCACACCTTGCAACCCTATACTCTATTGGTGCCATGGGGTCGCTGCTGGAGGGTGACGGAATGGATGCATAGATTCAGGCACCTAGAAGTCTATCAAACTTATATTTGTATTGTTTTTCTTTTTGTTGTTGTTTTTTAAAACTAGAGATCACTGGGTCCATCACAGAGTCAGATTATTCTGAAAGATTACTTGAGTATACTAATTATTGACATGGCCTGGTAATTTAAGGTTTCAAGAGTCAAACTATCTGAATACTCCCAAGGATGTAATTTTTCTATACTGATCAGATCTGTCACAATCATTGGAGAATAGATTTAATGTCTTAGATAATTTTAAAAGCTTATACCAGTGTGAAGGTTTGTATTTTTGAAACTGACCAATTGCATAAATTTTGAGAAATTACTGAATGATTTTTTTCAAGGGTGAGGTAGAAAAGTACTTAACCAAGATACGTCAATAAGTCTTTAAGTCTTTATTTGTTCTATATAGTGCTACCACAGTTATCCATCAGAGAGAGCACACTGCAATTTTCAAGTAGACAGAACTGAAAAAAAGTAAGTCTTCATGCTGTCTTCACGGTGCATAGAAAACTTAAACTAACACTAGCTGGTAGGCTTATAAATCACTCCACTGTGTTAATAAAGGCTGTTTTAGCCTGGAAATAGAATTGACTTTCTGACAGGCTTTGGGCAACTCTAAATTGCAGATCTAGTGAAGGGTACAACAAGCAAGTATGGGACAATGTCATACCTTGTTTTGAAGTGAGACAGATGGAGAGTCAAGTTCTGTACCACTTGAGAACAATCTTAGTGACTTAATGTTGGCTTTCCTTTACCTCATATGTTGGCAACTGAAAGATAAGAGTTTCTGGAAAAGTCTGGGGTTAAAAAGCACTTATCCATATAACAGAATTACTACTTCATAACATCTGGCCAGTTCTCATCTTCTGTCCTGCCCAAGCCCTCATCTGGTGAGGTGTAGTGAAAGCCTGTAACAACTGTAGCAGACTTTTCAACCAGCTTCACATACTATAAATATCAGAAATGTGCCTAAGATGTGGATGTGTCCACAGGGAAATGGCAGTGCTTCTATTGTAGGTAAGTGTCAAGTTTTCTCTTGATGTTATCAAAAGAATCTGCTCCCATGTAATCAGCCTGTCCCTGTTCCCACCGCTCCTTTCTTTCTTCTGAGGACATAGAAGGTTGTGTTGTAGCTGGGGCTTCCCCAATGGACAGGTGTGTCAAAGCTCCTGAGACATGTTCCTAGAAAAGAGAGTCATCAGAGGCACCTTAATAGCTGAACTTCTGATGAACTTAAAGAATGCAATAAACAGAACATGAGAAAAGCCAAAATGAGTTATCATGCAAAAACTGAAAAGCATTACACAAAACAACAAAAAAGACAAGAATACAAGGGCTATATGATTTTTTTTTCCCTAAAAAATGAAGACTTCTTGACTCAGTGAAAACATTGGGAGAACAAAGTAATTAGGGTTAATGTTTAAGTTCTGCATACCTTTCTACAGAAGCCACAAGAGAAAGCCAGTGTATAGACCAAGTCTGAAAGCTGCAAACAGTTCAGTAGAAAGTGTAAGATGGACGGACAAGGGAACACAAATCTCATGATAAATTCTTGATCCATGTGGGCTTGGAAAGGTTGAGAACTTAAACAAAACAATTCCTCGGATACTGTGCTTCACAAAGAACTTACCCAGGGAGAGACAGTGCACACTCAAGTCATTTTTTTATGAAGGAAAGCTAAGTGGTTTGAGGATGTATCAAATTTTCCTGTTCAAGCTTTCATTTGGATTGCAAGTAGCATCTATTCTTGCAGCTTCTGTTAATGTGCTTGGTTTTAGATAACTATTTTTGTTTCCCATCTTCACCTTTTCTTGACTTATAATCCTCAGATCTTTTGGAAAGAATGGGACATGCAGCAAATCTACTCTACCTTAAATTTGAATCTCATTTCATATGGCTAGCCAATCAACCAGAAAAGACAACCTGTGCTGCCATTTGAAAGCTCTTAAGCTGCATAACTACCAGAAATCTTATTAGAAGAATTGATAAAAATAGGCAATGCTTTTAGCAGAAAAAAAAATGGTGGATAATTTTTCTATACTTAATTTACTGTCATAAATGTTATACCTCTGTGTAAGTATACTGAAACTCAAGAGTTTAAGTAAAGAGTTTTTGCTGTAAAATTATAAATGAATATTTCAATGTACTTAAACTCCAAGTAGTTTAGATATAGGGTTTTTACTGACATGTGAACAACCCTTAATCCATGTATATTCTGAAGCTACAAGGAGTTTAGGTACAAAGCAACGTCAGAATGCAGGCAAAGCAAGAACATAAGGTCAGGCCTGCTTTTGCCTTCTACTTGCAACACAGGTGTTAAAGACATGGTTGCTTATCATTTTTATCTCACAGTACAGGAAGTTGAGTTTACAGTGAATATCTTTAAGAGACATGTCCCTAAGGTCAAGCTTGGTATGGAGCTAACCAAATAGATTATCAAAAAAGTTCTCCCTTCTTCTGCCATCAAATGCTATATGTACTTATTGGCTCTAGAGATAAATTGTCATAAAGATTATAGTCTTTCAGACATAGTTTGGGTCCTAATTGTTACTGTAGCATTTTACATGAGTAAAATTCTTTGACTTCCCTAAGCCTTATCATTCATCTACAAAGAGGGGATATTAACAATAACTACTTAGTTGGAATGAGCTAATTGTACTAAACAGTGAAGGACTTAACTATGTTGCTAGCCACTGCTGTGAATATGTATCAGTCATGATAGAGTACTGAATCAGAATATGCTATTTACTTCTCCCTTTCTCATGCCTACATTGGATACTACCTCATCATTTACTCATTTTTTTTGTATCTTAATATGTAAAATAACATTCTTCATCTTCTTCCAATTCACCATGAAGGACAAACCTCAGAAAAGTACCTTTAAAATCAGAAAACATGCTAATGAAGGTTGTTATTATAAAATGTACAGTGTCATGTCACTCCCACAAAGGGATCATTTCAAGATCTTAGGAGAATAAAGTAGGAAATCAGAATATTCCTACAGTATTATGTATTCCTATTATTATAATTTTCATATAAAAAGTTTATTTTTTAAACAGGCAAATAAAAGGTATATTTAAATGTTTGAGGTTTCTACAACAAATGTGGCATTCTTCCCATCTCTCCCACCCAGGGCTGGAGATGAAGGTAGGGCTTTCACATACATGTAAGCATTCCCTTCTAATCTTCGTATAGATTTACAATATTAGGAATCATCTAAGCATCACTTTTATGAACAATGGTCAAGAATTCTATAGTTACAATGTATGGATATATAGAAGAATTCCAAAAACATATTAAGATTTGCCACTTTTGCTTTTAGGTGTTGTTTTCATTTCCCAGCTCTAAGATGGCCATAGCTTTTCCCTACTCAGTCCTACCTTTATTTAAAATACTACTATAAATTCCTGAATTCTCTTAATATATCAAGTTTTAAAAGTATAGCACTGAATTTCCTGAAATAAAAGTGAAAACAAACAGAACCTACCATCATTTGATAGGAGCAGTCATCTTTGACAAGGCCTTGGTGTTGAAGCAGGGGTAAAACACTGGTGGTGAAGATGTCCCACCACAGGTTCAGAAACTCTGGGTGACTCACAGTTGGGTCTTGAGATTCACATTTGACACTCTTTGTTTGGGGACTGTAAGTGTAATTCCATGGCTTGATTTGTCCCAAGAAGTGCACAACTTTGGCATTTGCACCAAACCTGCCAAATGGATGGGTAGAAAGGATGAGTGGATTCTGAGCAGTAACAGAGAGCATCAGCACCTTTCTCAGTGTGTAGCCTCAGTTGTGCACCTTCTATCCTGTAGTAGGTGTTGGAAAGAAACCTAGTCCACTGTAAGAATAGGAGACACTTTGATAATGCCCATGTTGTATCACCAGGAGCTAAGCTCTTAGGCACACATCCTAAAAAGATGTATTTGTGTAGTGGCAGACATCACAATGTCACAACTACATGGTAGGTGAAGTTATTAAACAGTAAATGTGCGTTCTCTTCTTCCTCCACAGAGAGAGTGCACTTCTTACCTAGTACTAAAGATGGTCATATGATTTGATTTGGTCAATGGAAGATAGAAATGTGATTGCCTTGTGAGCTTTATGTTTACCCTCTCTGAGAAGTTAAAAAAAAAAAAACAAAACAAAACAAAACAAAAAACACTCCTGCCAGCAGAACCATGTTTCCTGTAGCCTGCCGGTTACAGAAGTATTGGAAACAAAAGATATCTTCACCAAATCTGTGGCCTGGCTCCAATTTCAACTAGGAATGGGTGAGAGCTGCCAAGACATTAAGTAATAAATACTTGCTTATAAGGTTATGCAGTGTTTTAATATATGTACATGTTGCATAATTAGATCAGTGTACTCCTACATTTCCTGAAGTATCATATTCTTTTGGTGAAAACTTTTGAAAATCTTTCTAGGATTTGAAAACAATATAGTACATTATTATCTAAAGTCACCCCTATGTTGTAATGTTTCTTGAGTGGTGGGTATTTTAAAACCCTGCAAGTTGGGGTTGGAAAGATGGCTTAGAGGTTAAAAGCATGTATTGCTTTTGCAAAGGATCTGAGTTCAGTTTCCACCACCTGCACTGGGTAACCCACAACCACCACAGTTTCATGGGGTCTAGTGCTTCTTCTGACTTCTGAGGTCACTGCACTGACTTGTACAAACCTACCTATCTACACACACATGGGCACAAAAAGTAAAATTAAAGCCCTCTCCAGTTTATATGATATATGTATGAAATGATGTGGACGTGTGCATATGTGTGTGTGTGTGTGTGTGTGTGTGTGTGTGTGTGTGTGTGTGTGTGCAGAAGGCAACATTCGGTGCCTTTCATAACTGCTTTCCTTGATTCTTGTGACAGTTGGCCTGTAACCCCAGCACTGGTTACAGATGCCCACACCTGGCTTTTAGGTGGGTGCTGGAGAGCCAAACTGATGACCTGATTGCTTGTATACCAGACATTTTACCAACTGAGCCATATCTCCAGCCTCACACTGCACATTTCTGACATGGAAATGTTTTTGTAATGCATACAAAATTTCACAGCAAATGGTACCTTTAAATACATAAGAGCTAAGCCTGGTCCTTTATTGGCTTGAAGGAAGTCTGTGAATTTATAAACAGACAATAGGGGCTGGAGAGAGGACTCAGTGGTTAAGAGCACATGTTGCTCTTGCAGAGGACCTGGGTTCAATTCCCAGCACTCACATGGTAGTTCACAACCATCTTTGATTTTAGTTTCAGAGTATCTGATGTCCTCCTGTGACCTCTTTGGACACTAAGCCTGCATGTGATACCCTTACATACATGCTGTCAAAAATACAAATAAAATGAATAACTAATTTTATTAAAAGAACAACTAGGATTTCATGCTTGAGAAGCATAAAAAAGATGGTAATGAATTTCAGTAACTAGCTGGGCTGGTTTGTATAGGACTGCGTGAGAGAACAAGGCAGAGGATTCAGAATTCCAGGTCTACTTATGTTATGCAGTAAATTCAAGTCCAGACTAAATACTTAGTAAGAACCTGTCTCAAAGTTAAAATAAAGGCAAGTACAAGAAGTATCACAAGGTAAGTGGGAACCCTGAGTGCTCGCGAATTCATAGAGAAACAAGGCACCACAGTCAGTGTTGGAGGGCAGAGGTTGAAGATAGTAGATTGTAACTTCAAGCTTATACAGGCGACATCTAAGTATATTTACTGAATCTCAGCACTTAGATGGTAGATGTCAGTTGAGCACCTGTGAACACAACCATGTGCCATACTGGGGGAGAAACTGGGGTACAAGTCCTGCATACTGGGTTCAAAAGTTAGACTTAGTACATTAATCCTATATGTATCCAACATATTTGAGTGAGATATACAGCCAAAATAACCTGGACCATTTGGACAACATTTCCTACTTCCCAATTGTATTTTGTAATGTTTGGGACACATCCAGATTTTGTAAGGACATGGTTGGGAATAATAATCCTATTGGGTAAAGAGACTGAGTTATTAATGGCACAGATGGACAGTTTTGTCTAAGGCTAGAGCTTCACTGTCCGTGATCATGGAAAAGCAAAAATGACAAAGAAAGTTCCTCCTCCAGGTTTGCTTTATTTACCTCATGTTTCTTTATAAAATTGATGCATGATATCCCAAACCTGATTTTATACATAGGACTTTGTTTTCCTTCTCCTCCTCTCTCCATCTCATCCATCTTCCCCATTCTCTATACTTAAATGGATAGAAAGCCTAGATCCTAAATAAGTAACTATATCTCAGGCACCATGTTTGCTGTGTGTCCACAAGAAGCTTTTGTCCATGCCTGAAGATGGGTCACATAAAAATAATCAAGGAAGCAAGTCAGAGGCACCAGGGCCACCCTGACATTAAGGGCTATGGGAATTCCAAGGCAGTACAGGTGGGCTTTTCAAAAGAGGGTTTATGCAGGAAGTCAAGATGGGACAATACCTGAGAAGGGTAGACAGGTTTCAAGTAACCATTGCAAATGTTCCACTGATGGTGAGGGATTCTGTCTCAGATCTGATACTGGTGTACATGTGTGTTGAGTGGTGCAGGGGTAGTGACAGGCACAGTTTCATCCTAGCACTAGAAATCATTCAAGAAAATGCATACAAAGAAGCATAGGTTTCATAACTTACCACCCCTGATGCAACTTCTCTGCTTGAAGCCACAGCAAATATTTTATTTTCCTGTATTAATTAGCCACTAAACCTCAACCTACATACTGATCCTTACATTTTCATTAGCCTGTACTCATATAAATGCTACACTGTTATAGCATGGTAGCAAAGATATTAAAATATACTGAAACATTAGGTAGTAACTATCCTTTCTAGTCTACTTGTCTTCACAGTTCAGATGTAAGCTACCAAGAGTCAACCGACACATTTTTGAAGTATATATGCTAAAATCTGTTTAGCATTTCCATTATGTACCTCATTTAATCTCCAAGACAATTATGTAGTGAAACCAAGGCTTAAAATTTAAAAAAAAAAAATCGAAAATTAATTGCATGGTTGGGGACTAAACAAATTGTGATTAATCCAGGCCATATAGCCTTAGAGCCAATGCTCTTTTCCAGGACCAGCTATTATATAAGACTCTCAGGATTACAGGGCACTGTTTGTTAATCTGTCCACCTATGATAAACCAGTCTAAGCTGAAACAGGAATATGTCAAATGTAGTCAAGGATTCTGCAATAGTAGTAATCAGGAGGGAAATTATACAAATATACAAAGTTTGGGAAGAAAGGAAAAATAAAAAGAAGTAGATGGTGTATCTTAGGTCCACAATGACCCACATATAGATTGTGCTAGGCACCAATCATCTAAGGCCTCCCTAGATGCTTTCCTATAATTCAGTCTGTAAATTCGGACTCTGAGCTGTATATGGGAAAAGGACAAAATGACCCAACCCATCCTCTGCTGTGGACAGGAATGTGCACCTCAGTTTCAGGTGCTCCCCACAACCTCCCTGGATTTATGTTGGGACTCATGGTCTTCCTGTTATGTCAATAGCAATTGCCATAGCCATAGGCCTTCCTTTTACTGTGGCCCAGGCCTTGGGCTCCACATTCATGAATCCATGTTTCCATACTCATTAGTCTGTTACCTTTTATAATAAGAAATATTCTCTTCCTTCAAAATATCTTTACTTATTCTTCTCTAACAGAAAAAAAGAAAAAAAAAAACAGAAAAAAATGGAACCAGTGGATAGTTTTGTTTTATATAAACAAAGTAGTCTTAAATTCTTAAGTTTGTTTGAAGTAGATGCTAAAATTCTAAGGTAGTGGTTCTCAACCTTTTTAATGCTGAGAACATTTATTCCAGTTCTTCCTGTTGTTGTGACCCCGCCCCCAACCATAAAATTATTTTCACTGCTGCTTCATAGTTGTAATTTTGTTACTGTCATGAATTATAATATATCTGATAGGCAGGATATCTGTTAAGCAATGCTGTCAAAGGGTCCTTCAAACCCCAAGGGTATCCTGACCCACAGATTAAGAAACACTACTCTTAAGGAGTCTGAGGTCTGGATGCAATTGCCCTTTCTCACCTGACAAGAAAGTTATCAGGACTGTGGCAAATAGCATGGCACAAATGACCCCCGATTTCTGCAACAAAACAAAACAAAATGTAGGATTTAGTAGCTTTCCTAAAATGCTAATCAGTGCAGATTTTTTAAGGAAAGACAAAACATAGTTACTGAAGACTGAGGAGTGTAGAAGCAGACAGAGAAAAGCACAGAAGAAGGAAGAATGACACAAGGCCTCACAGAAAGCAGGCAGTGACTTCTGCCTGTGGCTTCAGCTGAGCTGTAGCGAGCCTTATTTCTGTGCAGTAAGAAATAGGGACTTTTACTTTGGTAGTTAGATGAAATGCCACATATAGAGCGATTACAGAAATGTGTAGTAGTGGAAAGCAAGAGAAAGAAAACATGTTATAGATAGCACCTGTGTTGGTCACTAAACAAAGGTGGTCTGGTCCAGTCCAGGGGATCCTGAAGGGTGATGGGGGCAGAAGGGAGAAAAGCAATGTTGAGTGGAAAACAAGCTGCAGGTCAGGAATGGAAATGAAAACAAACTTTGCACTTTTATGTAAGTTAGTCACAGCAAAGAATGTTATTGGAAATCATGTAGAACTGTCTTGGTATGAAGACTATTGTCTGGGTCCCACACTAGCTACAAAAGTTTAAGTGATCCTTCACCTATATTACAGTATGCCAGCTGTATAGCAGAACAGCCAAAGAGGCTAAAGGATTTATCTGACAGTTTTGTATATAAAAATAATGAGCAAACTGTCTCAAACACTGGTCTGGTTTCTGTATCCAAGGTTTTAATTAATTTAGATACACATTTCAGATAATTTTTCACATGTACATTATGGTCATGGGGGGATGACTTAAAAATAATTTCCCATCTTTTGGTTATTTGTAAAAACCCAAAAGAATCCTATCAAAATGAAATGAGTAAGATCATAAGAAAAATGAAAATACTTTCAGTCTTTTCAGACTTTCAGTATGGGAATTTCATTCAGTAGGTTACTTGCTTGGCATGAATGTAGTTCTAGGCTTAATCCTTTGCACTGGAAGCATGCAAACAAATAAATGAACTATTAATTTCAGCCAAAATACAAAAGTGGGTACAGAGTTATAACCAAACAATCAGGAGTATCTCAGTGTCATATTTTCCCATATAAGTGAGGAGAATGTAAACCACCTGGAAGAAAGCAAAATAACCAGTGGCTAGGAAGGGATGTGTTGCTGTGAGAACACTCAGTTGACGCCAGCTTATGACAAGAATGAGGAGGTTTCCTGACGTGACCTGGGTTTATCCACAAAATCCACCCAGGAATTTAAAAAAAGAAGTTTGGCACAATTGTCTCTAAATTATCAAGAGCAATTTATTCTGACCCAGTAAGGGGATTTGTATCAGCTTGCATACATTTCTTAAAATAAGTATTCTAATTTTAACTTGATAGAATCTCCAAAGAGTCATCCAGATCACAAGACATAGTTTGAACCCAAGCCAGCAACAATAGTGCTTATGTTAGCTGTTGAAATAATCCCTGTGACCTGATGTTACCAAAAGATCAGATGGACAATATATGGCTAGTTCAGTAGTTGGTAACACAGATGAGGCTACAGACCTGTTTAGAATGGCAAGAAACTAAACCAGGAGGGTAGGTACACCTAAAAGCAAATTTATCCATCAACTTTTTATGGATGAGACACTAAGAAAGAGAAAGCAGTACTTGCATGGTACTCCACTAGATACCAGGCCTTCTCTTGCCCACTCCAAAATGAATCATACTCTCTGTCTCATTGCCACTTATTTACATGCCTCCTCAGTTTCACATGTGTGGAGACAGCTGCACAACAGCTTTTCCTACTAGTGATGAATGCCTCCCCTCTCACTAAAATGTACTTCTCTACCCCATCTACAGTCTATGTCAGGAGTCTGACATGATGGCTCATGCCTGAAATCTCAGCACTTGGACTGAGGAGCTGAGGTAAGAGGATTGGTAAAGGTGTGAGGCCAGCATGGGCTACATACTGAGGTCAGGGACTGCTTGACCTAGTATAAGTCTTTTTAAAAAGTCACCAACTCAACTGTCCACAAGGTATGGTTAAATGGTTAATCCTGAGGATGAGGAGGAGTGGTACACCAATGAAGTAGTAATGTGAAACACGGAAGTATTCTTGTCCCATATTCAGACACTGCTACAAACAATACAGCATACTCAGTTTTTCCTTGCCTTGCCTCTCCATAGTGTCCTGGAAGCCAGAACATCAACACTTAGTACAGACTTCATAGCTTTGATTGAGCTATGTAGGCTCCATTGCCTGAGACCAGCATTTCTTCATAAAATCTCAGAATGTCAAAAGGAAGACTCCTGGAACAGCATGTCCTTCTCTGACTCTTCATCCATCCAACTGGAGCTTGTACCTACCTGCCAACATCCATACCCACCTACACACCCACTCCCTTCCTGTCATTCCTATTGCTAGAAATCTGTTGTAATATCTGCTCTCTTTACACACACACACACACACACACACACACACACACACACACAAACACACACATTTATATTGTATGATCAGCACTATTTCTAAGTTACCATTTTATCTACAACAGCACTTCACACAGATGGAATGTTCCTTTCTCCTGGAAATATTTTCATTGTGAGGCTTTCTACACTTCCTGGGTCTCCTTGTATCCTTCTGTTCTCTTACTCCTTCTTCTGAGGCTCAGTCTTCATGATCTTCTGCAAATTATGCGTCCCTTGGTTACATCATCTTATATTGTGGCTATAAACATTTTATGTGCTGACAGCTCTAATAGTTTTGTCTCGTTCAGACCTATCTCTTGAATGTCCGATTTGTTTACAATTAAATTTATTTTTTGACAATAGATGTACATATGGCCTTCTGATTGCTCTCACCCCCTACTGTCACTTATTTTTCTCCCTCCCCTGTATATCCCTCCACTTCTTTACAAGTTGGTCACATTCATGGCTTTTGTTATATTTGTGGGCAACCCACTGAGTTTGATCAGGACCATCTTTGAGACTATGGATTTTGAGCTATCCTATTTACTGGTCAGTTCAGAATTTGTGCACACCTAAAGAGAACCACTCCTTCTTCCAGAATCTCTCAGTAGCCAATAGTTCAGCAGTAAGGGGTAAGGCCCCAGCAGCCTTTTCCCTATCCCTGGATAACACTTGACAGGGCGTATCTTGAGTAGGCCCAATGTAAGAAATCACAGCTGCTGCGAGTTCATGAATACGGTGGCTGTGTCACATCTAGATGCTGGTGTTGCATAACCTTTCTCCCTGTTTTCCAGTGCTTACATTCCTTCCATCCCTTCTTTTGCAATGTTCCATGAGCCTTAAAGGGGTAGTATAAATATCTCATTCAGGGTTGGGGGAATCCTTTTGTATCTGTTTATCTATTCTACAGTTTCACTAAGATAATAATACACCCCTCCAAACTTCATACCTCCACCACCAATCCCCCAAAAAACTTCCTACCTTATAAAATGGAGCATTTGCATTCTACAGACTCCAATGATAATATCTGACATATCCCACCAGATACTTTATTTTTCAGAGGAAGCTTAAAGTATAAATTTTATGTAAAATTCCTTAATTTTTATATTGTGCTGAGTCAACCCCTATTTTTTAAAATAATGACAACAGAATTTAATGAAATTCTGCATGGTACAAATGAAAGATACTTCTGAGAAAATGACATATGTAGCATGAAAATTTAAGATCTGTAAGAAAGGCTTGTCTTTATTTAATCTCCTTTTTTTCCTCTCTAATTCAGATGTCAATTTTCAACCAAGGTTCTGCCTGTGTGATCTCACTCCTTTCACTCCTTTTTGCCCATCACCAGAATGCCTCTCCAAGATGGTTTGGGAGACTAAAGAGAGTGGCATAGCAATAGAGTATTTGCCTAGCATGCACAAGAACATTAGCATTAAAACAAAATACAACAAAGAAAACCTAAGTAAAGGCTGAGTTGAGTCTAATATGGAAACTTTCTCCTTGTTGATGAAGACTCAGGTGGTAGCAGAGAAGGTAGCAGTAAAATCAGGGACAGAATACCCAACATAGATACATGCTTAGAAATTAGGTCACATTGAGTATTGGGACTCCTGAAGTCCAACATGTATTACCAATACCCAGAAAAGAGGAACAAGGTATGTGCAGATACCACTTTGTTCTTCAGTACTCAGCACATGTCAAGAAGCTCTGCACACTTAATCTGTTGCCAAATAGCTTGGTTTGGTGTACAACACAATGTATAGGTTCCAGGACCAGCAAGAAAATGAACGGTTAAGTAAACCAATAAACATTTATAAAGTAACCCAAATAACACATTTTAGGACTTTAGGTAAAGATGTAGGAATATAAAAAGAAAGAATGTTACAGTTTTGGTGGAAATGGTCATGGGGTAAGCCTAAGGCAAAAGTGTTCTAGGGATCTTGGAAATATAATCAGCCAGAAACACAAGAGCATAGACTTTCAGACAGTAAAGGGTCAATTTCTTTCAGAAAATATGATTTAAAATATGTGTGATGGAGACATAGTCATATCAACTCTTGACAGTCTTAATCCAAGTCTTTAAAAAGAAATATATATATATATATATATGAAAAATCTCATAGAATCAAAATAGTAAAGTTGAAAAATTATTGTTTTTCACTATACTGTATCTCAAGTCATATTTGAACTCAAGTAAAAGGAGAAAGTAAAAATATTTACATAAAAATTATTTATAAATTAGACATTGTAGTCAATTTGATTAATAAATCTCTACAGTAGTCTAAAGCAATACTAGATGGCTCTATATCTTTGCTTTAGGCATGTTTTATATAGAATGATATGGCCTAAATAGGTATCAGTTAGTGGATTACAAAGAAATCTAAAATGGCAGTAACACAGTAATTTTCAAAAGATTAATGATGTTTTACCTAGTACTATGCTCAAATCAAAGTCTCTACTATAGGCATAAAACAGACTTTCTAATCAGAAAAAACAGGTTTTACACACATGCACACACACATATGCACTATGGAATTCAATATGTGTGTGTGTGTGTGTGTGTGTGTGTGTATGTTTGTGTGTGTGTACATGTGTGTATATGCATATGTATGTTATTTACAAGCTACAATTAAAAGCCAACTCTACCCAAAGGATTACACTAAGCAGGACAAATTAAATAATATTTTACCCAGAAACACATTTATAAATTGCTTCCCAATGTATACACTAGAAATTGACTTTAAAATAACTAACCAAAACATTTTTGTTTTAAAATTAGGCTAAAGAGGATCTTATAAGATGTAACTTTTGGTTTTCAGAAACTATGAGTAGTACGAAAGGTAATAAAACAGTATACTAAGTCTTTTTTCTTTGTTTTGTTCTATCCACATGATGTGCAGAAAGGCATTAGACTTACTATTCCATGGCTCAAATACATGCTCATTCCCAAGAGATCATCTGAGTTGAAACTATATGTAATAGTAAACATTTTAAAAGTGTGTGTGTATGCACACATGTGAAGTGTGCATGCATGCATATATATGTGTGTGCATGGGTGCCCATGCATTTGTGTGAACAGTCTCCTTTTGAATGGCTTCTGTGCCCAACACTTCAACTAAAGGCTTTGGAGACATCTTAGCAAATGGCTATGCATAGTTTTAGACAAAGTCTCCATTTTTTCCAGTGAAACCCCTTGCTTTAAATCATTCCTTAGACTCTCCTTCTATCTGTCATTACCCATGGTCCCCTGTAGAAGGCAGCATGTACCAGAGCTATTCAGCCCTGGAGACCACCAGGCCATTCTGATCCCAATGTGAGTTACAAATTTACAGGCCTTTCTGTAGAAAGCTATGGTGGCCCAAGTATTTATGATAGGCTAATTCAGTCTATAAAATGGTTTTGACATTGATGTACCAAAACTTAAAACATAAAAGAAATGGAACTACCTACATCTTGGCATCCTTTTCCCAATGTAAAGAAATAGAGGGAAATGTCTATAAAGCTAGGTCTCTGGAAGAAAACCAAAAACATTTCCTGGCAGGGGAAGTGAAAATAAGCTCTCTAATATGGTTTCACCATTTTTAAGCAGGTGGCAGTTGGAGGAGATAAGATCTGGCTTTGAGCAGTCATATCATGGAAAGGAAGAGACAGACCCACTAATGGTAGCATAAACTCCTTTAAGACTGCAAGCTGACTGATCCTGATTTCCTCAATGTGCTATACTCTCTACAGAAATGGGAGAAAAATCAAAAATCTTGACAGATCAAGAAGAAACCAGGAAGAGGAAATCACCCTGGCCATTATGACCATTTAGATCTCCAACTTTGTCTGGGAAATTCACTTAGAGCACATGAAACAGTGGGGTTCTTGGGAGATATGGACCAAAGCTCTACCAAAGAAGTCCTTCTTCTTCTCCAACACTAAGGCTGCTCTCCCTATTTCTGTGTTAAAAAAAAATGCAAGCAGTACTCAACAAACCAAGCTGTCCCAAAAAGGTGGGATGTGTCTGATATTGGCAAGTAAAATGGAAAGCAGATTAGACTAAGCCTCAGGGAAATAGAAGTTTCCTGAACACTAAGTTCATCCTGTTCAGGAACTGGAGCTAAATGGATGATGTCAGATTCATGCCTGCTCATGATGCTCATTCCAAAATACCTGCTCATTGCAGAACCCAGAGCACTGATTGTGCCATTAAAATTCTTTGCTCTCACATGGTTTTTACTTGTTACACTCATTTCACAGTTGGGTTATAGCAACTGCTCAACTATAGACAAATCCAGTTCAATGGGACCAAATTATCATGTCTGTAGGAACACTGTTCAAATAGCAGAACTAGTTATGAGTCAATAATGATTAAAATAAACCAGGTCTACAACTGCATACAACAGAGATTGTATTTTATAAGCCAAAGAACTGAGGACTAAAAATAACATTTATGTTCTTGGTGATGTCAATCCTATTCTATTTGCTTTACTCAGAATAGTGGTGTGTTTAAAACTGCCTGTCTTACTGTAGGAGGAAAGAACTGATAGCTTGTCAGAAATGTGCCACGGAAAGAGTGAGGGAAAAACATAAAACACCTATAATCCTTATCTGCAGATGGTCACAGATTCTGCCCAAAAAAGCAATGAAAGGGAAACATTCCTGCCACAAAACTCCAGACATGCTCATTACTTCGGATAATGAGACATGAGGGCTCAAAGGCCCTTTGTCCTGCTCACTAAGGAATGTCCAAGCCATGCAAGGTTGAGAGAAACTAGCTTAACTCCAAAAGATCCTCACTCATTACCTCAGCATTACCCTGACAGCTAGGCCCTTGCTCAAGAAGTCTGAATCATCTTCTCAGCTAAGCACAGATGAGTCAGAAGCTAAAGAACACATCAGGCCTTCACAGTTTGATAAACACTGCAATGAGGTAGCATGAAGGACCTTTTCATTTAGTGTGCAGTTCAGGCCAGACTCCTAATGGTTTCAGTTCTTAGTGCTCACAATAACTCCATGAAGGCACCAGGGCAGAACAGCTCAGGCTGTAGCCCAGTATCAGTAACTGTTAAGTGGCAATTTCAGGATGGGAGCTGACTGCAGTCAGTGGCAAAGTCCCCCTCTCAACCACAACAGCACAGTGCTGTCTGTTCTAAGTCCCTGTGAAAACCATGGAGAGGACTGTTAACAACCTGTTTGTGAAGGAGGAGGAGAAGGAGGAGGGGAGGAGAGAGAGGGACAGAGGAAGATCACAACTCAGCAGCTAGTACTGGGCAGAAAGTGGGTTTGTACCTGTCTGTGGACACCATGTTCTGTGTTCCAATCCAAAACAGAGAGGAATCCTGTTCTAGAAGGTACTAAAATGTCTCTGGGCTGCTTCAAGTATAGATTAGTGGGTAATATCAAACCTCTCAGAATGGCAACTGTATTTCTTACAAGAGCAAGCTTTCCTCAAAGCACCCAACTACTACTTTCCCGCAAAAGACAGTAGAGAGAAAGCCCACTCCCCTGCCCTCACAACAACCAACAGCACTTACGCTTTAAATGCCGGGAGGTAGGAGTATATTGAAATGCTGCTCAGGTTATACACAAATGGTAGGTGTTTCCTGATATCGGTCGTTGCCCAGCCACTAAAATATGTATTCAGTAGGCCCTGGTCCCCACCTGAAGGAAAACACACAAACAGAAAGGAATTATATTTTATACACTTCTAAGGCAGTTCAGGAATTTTATAGAAATACATGGAAACATTAAAATAGATACTAATTCTGTTTTAAATGTATTATCTAATTTAATAATAAATTCCAAGTCATATCCTTTAGGACATCTTGGGGGTAAATGGCTATTTTCTGATTTAGTTTCGACAAATACTTAAGAAACAGCTAGTATATGTTACACATTGTACTAGGTACTATGGAGTCAATGTGAGTAAGACACATGATCATTATCTTCCCAAGGGTCAGTGGTAGCATAACAGATGCCTATATTAGCAAGTCAAAGTTAACAAAAATGATCACAGATGGGGGTAAGGGCAGAGAAGAAAAAAGGACAAATGTTATAAGAATACATGGGCATGGCTCAGAGAGGGGCTCCATAGGGAAGTTATGCTTGAGCTAAGACCTGCAGTTCACTGTGGAGTACATGACAAATGCAGGAGAGATGAGCAGCAGAGGGCATGCTGGACAGGGCATAAATAGCACACACTCAGCACAGAGGCAGGCAGGAACATGAGGCTACAGAAAGACACGGAATTGGCCTAGGTCAAAGGGGTTCTGGGATGGTGAATGGAACCAGAAAAATCACAGCACATCAGTTTTCAGATGAGATTTTAGACTTTTCCACTAAGATTAAAGAAAAGGGAGAAATAAAGAAAAGAAAGCAAAAGCTATCAAGTTGGAATAGGGAACTATCTTCTGGGCCCCCAACTTCTGGTTTACCATTCCTGGGTGATTTCCTTTTGAAAGAGTGGCCTCACTTTACAAGAAAAGCTGGAAGTCCATCCAGGAACCCCAAGGGCTAAACAGGTATTTTGTCGAGTAATTGTTACTGCCCTTTGCCAGCATGGCGACAACCCATTAGGGGTGTCTTGCTGACCGGTCTCTGGACAAGTAGTAGCTAGGCATGGCCGTAGCTAAGGTCAGCCACCAAGTAGTAAAGTACCTATTCAGCCTTAGGGGCCAGACTCTATTCCTCCTTGGAAAGTGAAGACATGGCCATTCATTTTAAAAGAAAATAAGCAAGGCATGATGGCTTTTGCCTGGAATCAGACTTTTGCCTATAGTTCTCCAGTTGGGGAAGCTAAAGTAAAAGGACTGCTATGGGTTTAATGTCTGTCTGCCAAGGCCAGAAAATGAATTCCAGGTCAGCTTAGGCTATATAGTGAGAGCCAGTCTCAAAACAAACAAAAACAAAGCAGGGGATGCAAATAAACAAAAATCTAATAAGCTAAGCACTTGACCTAAGTCCTAAATAAACATGTAAGGAAAACTAACTGAAAATATAATTAATCTTCCTTTGAGTTTTCTATATTAGCCTCTTAGAATTCAGAAAATACACTTAGAACTAGAGTCCTAAGTAGACCCTGAATCTTGAGTTGTGTGTGTGTATATGTGTGTGTGTGTGTGTGTGTGTGTGCGTGCGTGCTTGCGTGCGTGTGTGTTGGAGGAGACACATAGGGTATGTGTGTGGTGGGGGTGATGAAGGAAATGAGTCATACTCTAAGCGTGAAGTGAGCATCTGTGTATTTCTATCCTGCCCTGGGTTTGCTTAGTTTCAAGATACAGTATTCTCTTTCACCATTCAAGAAGCCCAAGTGCTATTTGGTTTCCTTTGGACCAGAAGATTTCAAAACTATGGATATGTGAGTAACTTTAAGAGAAAGGAGTAAGGAAGCTCAGGGCTTCTTATTTAAAATCAAAATGTGCTCAATCACCACTATGTATATCTTATTTTTTGCAAATACTACTCCTCCAATTGACAGACCAAGACATTCACTGAATAAAGTTCTCTTCATAGGACCCCTGACAGGTCCCATTCCTCAATAAACAAGTGAAATGAAAATCAGAAATGGAACAGAATATGCTTCACTATTCCAAAGATGCAATGTACTGAATGGTTATGGCCTCCAAATATACATATTGAAACCATAATCTCCAAGAGGAACTGAATTCATGTTATAAAAGAGTGGTCCAGGGGGCCTTTACCCCTTCCACTATTCAGGTTACTGGAAAAAGATAGCATGTGAGAGCAGTCTGCCTCCATGTGGACCTTGAACTTCTCAGCCTCCAGAACTAAGACATGAATTCCTGCTAGTCATAGGCCCCTGGTCAATAGTATCCCTAAACTCTACAACAAAATATCAATACAAAAGATATTCCTATATGTGTAGACAAGCTTGTATTCTAAAGCACAGGATATCAGAACAAACAACTACATCATTCTGGGACTTATTTTGTATTTCACAAAGATCATAAAAATGTGGGCGATACACTGATGTCCAAGGGCAGGGGTCTGCAGTCTTACTAATTTTTTTTCCTACATAGTCATCAAACCAACGACTGAGGAAAAGTTCATAGCAGCTTTATTTATTATAGTGCAGAACTAGAAATAGCCCAGATTTCTTTCAACAGGTACATAAATATAACCATAAATAAAATGCCATAGAACAAAGGAGCAAACTACTGATGCATAGGATTTGGACACATTTCAAGAAAACTAGGCTGAGTGAAAACCAGAATTTTTATAACCTCCTTGGAGTGATAAAACCCATAGAGGACATATTTGTGGCTTCCAAGGACAGAAGAAAACAGAGAGGAAGCTGAGGGCCCTGTTCTGTTTTTGACTGTGGTAGTGGTCTCAACAAAGTACACACGTAATAAATAGAATAAAAACATATCTATACAGACATACAAGTCAGTTCATTAGTAAAATTGATGAAACTGGAATAATCTTCATGGACTGAACCAATGTTAATTTTAGAATTATGCTGTAGTTAATATAGGATATGGCCACTGAGGGAAATGGTTGACGGATATAGGGACTCTCCATTACCTCTTACAGCAGCATGTGAATCTCCAATTCACTCAAAATAAAAATAATGCATAAAAAACTACAAAAATATAAAAGCTTACAAGAGTCAATGCAATTAAAATGAAAAATACAAAAAGAAACTTGATCATTTTGATTCTAAATTCCATAAAGAGATTTGCTTACCACTATTATTTCCTCAAATGTATAAATATTGGAGAACTATTTCCTGAATTAATGCAAAAACCTTCAAAATATTCCACAGCAGAGAAGCTGAAAGACCATCAATGCTATGGAGGAAGAATAAATTAAGCTACTAATCACTGATAGTTATTATTATGTTATTAAAATCAACATAAGACCATCAGTCCACTGTCTATTATAAAGATACATATGGCATATACTGTGATTATAATTAAGACATAAACAAAAATGAAACAAGACATTGTATTAGAGGATTGGTACTATAAATGTTTATTCCTCATTTTTTTTTCTTATTTTTGTAATGCAAAAACACCAATACAAAGAGGCAGGAATGAGAATTATCTTTAGACTTTTTAAAGGATTCTTTTTGTATCCTTTTTACTATCAACAGAAAAATATACATGTAGATAATAAAATATATTAATAATAAAACTCTACATATCTACCATTCAATTTTGAAGCATGAATGTTGCCAACTGTGTTGTGTTCTCTGTGAGGGCATTCTCGTACAATCTCATTGCCTCTCTGACATGGGTAACTATTAAGTTACAATTTAAATTCACAATTATTTTACTACATATGTATCTCCAGACAATATAAGCAGTTACTCTTATTTTGAACTTTAGAAAACAACTCCTTTATCTGTTGCACTGGTTTTGTTTGTGTGTTGACAGACATAGGGATGGAAGCCAGAACTTAATCCTTGTTAGGAAAGCATTCTACCACTGAGCTACATCCTCAGCCCTCCTACTCCCAATTTATGGCATAGAGATTATTTATTGGTTATGGACACTAACTGCTCTTCCAAAGAACCCAGAACCCAAACCCCAGCACCCACATGCATCTAATTGACTTAAATTCCAAGTTCTGACTCTCTTATACCTACAGGCAAAACAACAATGAACATAAAATAAAAATAAATTAAAAATTATTAAAATGAATACTGCCTACATATATAAAGTATCAAAAAAAAAAAAATCCCACTAAGGCCTTACTAGAACGTCTCATGTCCAAGCCACTGTGAGCTTGAGAAACAGGAGTCAGAGCGGCTGACCTTATACAGACACAAAGCTGGTGGCCTCTGGTCATGAAAGGTGGTTTCTGCTTATTGTCAGGCCCCCTGCAAACATTCCTAGCTCATTAGCTGAGGGAAGGCTGAGGGGGAACCTAGACATCAGGAAACAGTAAGGACAAGAAGCAATAAATTTGCCTTGGTTAATCAGCAGTGCACATTACACTGGCAAACCTGAAATGTTCAGTAAGTACTATGGCTACTGATTCCATTATATGACTACAACAAATCATTATTCATCCTAAAACAGTAGATTAAAAATAGAATTAAGTATTATCCAGTGATTTGGGTTTTTTTTTTTTTTCAGAGTTAACTTTTGAGACGGGGTCTCATGTGGCCCAGGCTGGCCTTGAGCCTTCTTTGTAATCAAGGATAACCTTAAAATCCTGCTCTCTACCACCACCTCCTATTACAGGTGTGTGGCAGCATATCTGCCTTCAGGCAATGCTTTTAATTGAGCAGTCTGGAGATCCTAATCAACTTTCTCCAAACACATAGTTTGACATTTTACAGTCAGGTAGAAGCATGGGTTAGAAAGATCTATATGTGGTGTCAGTAACGTCTTGAGTTTTCTTTGTTTGCTTTTTTAGAAATATTAAGATCACTATTCAAAGGAGAGTATGCATATATTACATCTGTACTACAAAACACACAAAGATGCAATGAAGACTGCTAAATATCCATCTACTATCCCTCCCGCAAATAATAATAATCCAGGATTTTGTCTAGTACTTTCTAGTCAGTCTTAGAGGTAGCTTAGTTTAATCTGCCAGGTTAAGGCAGTTAATCTTAGTCATCTCAGAACTGACAAACATGATTAGCAGTTATCAGCAGCAGCTGTGATCTGGTAGTGGGTGTATGCCAACATGTGGGAGGCAGGAAAGCAAGACAACATAACAAGGGACACCTTGCTCCAGTTGTGCAAACAGGAACAGATGCCCAGTTCTGCATCATCCTTCTATTAGACTGCCTAAAGCTGCTGACCTTACAGTCCCATAGCATTTGAGTATGGTTATAAGCCTGGTAACCATGGGCACATCATAAGGAGACATTGGTTCTATCTGTTTTATTAGACAGTGAGTGCTGCCTTTGAAATGTGTAGATGTGCTCAAAGCCGTCTAGTTCCCAGGATTGCAGTTTGTTGGCAGACTGCTTAGCCACAGTCACAAAAGGAAAGTATAAAGCAATTCCAGTTTAAATATGAATACCAGTATCTCTGCCGTAAGAATGTTCCTACCATTGTGCCCCTCATTTGTGATCAAGATTCCTATAACATAGGTATTACCCAAGAGCCTGGCAGGAATGCAGAATGTTGAATATGAAAGCTGAGGAGCATTGGTCTGCAGCCTTAGGACAAAACTTTTAAGTTTTACTATATCAATGGGTGTAACATTTAAAAATTTCATTTATATAGGAAGCATGTAAAGGTTTCTGTTATAGGTATAATACATATGATCAATAACAGGATCCAACTCTCAAATGGTCCCCAATTCACTAAGAAAGCAGAGGGGCATATATTAAACAGTTAAGAAAATGTTCAACTATTATCAATCAGGTACTGAAATAACACAAAACTTAACTCTCCAAAGCTGACTTTTACATTATTGCTGGAAGACACCATCACTGCTGCCCACAGCAGCAAGCAGAGGATTACCAAATGACAGCTGATTCTGCTCTGTGGACAGCAGAGATGTGAGGTTTACCTCTGGAGGTATGAGGTTACTGGTCATCAGTGAATTAACCCTACATGGCTTAGGGAAATTCAGGCACTTGGCCTAGGCCTTCCTGCATTTTACTGGCCTCAACCCATTTAAGTGAAGAACAACTGATTCAACAATTCATGTTACAGCTCTTCGCACTTACAAAAAAAAAAAAAAAAAGATTCTTAATGACAAAGTTATATTATGCCATCAGACACTGATACTAGCAAAAATTACACATTCCCAGTCTGAGGCAGGGCTTCCTGGTCCAGTCTCATTAGCATTCATTAGCATGCTGATCCTCACAGAATCAGGACTGCACAACTACCTGTCAAGCACCGATAAGCTCACAAATACGACGGCAAAGAGGTCAAAAGCAAAATCTGTGCTATTTAGGACTACTCTTGCTTCTTCAATTTGATATCCTTCTTAGATTAGGGGTTGAAGTAATTTTTGTAGTACCAAGTGAATGGACCTATTATTGAAACACAGGTAAGTTCAGTAACATCTGAGAACAGCAGGAGACCACTGACAGCTGCTGATTTAGAATGACAGTCTCTATGAACTTTGCAGATCAGAGTGGAAGGAACACAGCCGAGGAAGCAGAGACCTAAATATCTTTCTCTTTATCTATGAAATTATTAAGGCACTAGCTGTTTGTCTACACAGAGAAGGTAATTTTAAGTAATTAATCTATAACATGGTAATTAATTTTTTGTCTGTGTAATCATACTCAGAATTTTCCAGAGAATATTGCAGTGCGGGATAACTGGGAAAGAAACTTAACAAACAAATCAACACCAACCGTGCTCTTTTCCTCCTCCTGTACACTGAGCCAGAGTTGAGAAAGACTGGTCAGCCCTGGCTTTGACACAAGCTCAGAGCCAATAGGCAAGCTACTGTCCTGAACTTTGAAAAATGGTAGATTCCCAGAACTAGTTAGATGGCGGGGCCTCAGTGAGCACTTGACAGATACTTGCATGAGTGTGTCTTTCACAGGACTGGAGAAATAAATGAGAATGTAAAATAGCTAGATTTAGAGCCTGCAAGCACGTAACATGTTAGTTCCTTCCTCCTCCTGTTTCTCACGGGTCCTTCATTTCCTCTGGTTACAAAGCTAATGGCAGACAGATGGCTAAGAAAATGGCTCAAGAGTAGAATGAAAAAAAAAAAAAAAAAAAAAACAACCAAAAAACAAAACAAAAAATAACAGCTCTTAAGAAAAAGCATATATGTCATATATGTACTCATTTATTTTGAAATGCCTCAGTCCTTCAGTCTTTTGTTGGTTAAGCTCAGTACAAAGCCAGATTAACAAACAGATTAGAGAAGGTATACCAGGTCTGGAAAACATTTTTAAACATTACCAGACTCTAAGAGTATTCTTATTGGCGAATTGAGAAACTGGAGGGATACCAACTTTCCTACAGATCCTAAATGCAGCTGAAAGTAAAATCAAACCACAAATAATCGGCCACAAAAAAAATGTACTCTCTATTTCCTCCAAAGTTTATTACAAATATAATTTCCAGTATATAAATTAAAAATTTAGGGTACTTTGGTTTTAATAATTAAAGCAAGCATCAAGATTAAACAAGTAAACAATAGGGCACTTCAGATTGGGCAATATGAATTCCTGTATTGAGTTTTTAAAACTAATACATACAGATACCCAAGCAGCGTTAATATGAAATTTGTGCAGGCTGAGTTCAAATTTAGAGTTCAGTGTATCAAGTTCATTTCACCCCTGATGAGTGCTTGCAGTATCATGACCGCTTTCTCTCATTCATATGCCTGAACTTTTGTTTCTACACAATTCTGTGTGTTACCCTATAAACTTTCACAATACTGTCCCACTTTTCAGAAAACTTCAATGAAGAAGCAATTTCAAAACAATTTAAAAACACAAAACACTAAAGGAACTGGGACTTGCCCCTATGGAAAATTAGATGTTAATCATGAATGAGGTAATGTAGTCACTACTTCTAAATTCTGATGCCCCAGGCACTTGGGAGAAAAAAAAGACAAGTCAAGCATGGGTTGCCATATTAGGATTCTTCTTCTGGCCAGAGGCGATTGGTAGAGGATGTGACTGAAGGCTGGTGATTAGAAGAATAGCAGGCACATTCTTTGTAATCAGAAGGGCTTAATGGCATTTTCAAAAGCTCAGTCATCAGCAACCTATGTGGCTTGTCAGGGACACCAGGCTCCAGTCTTTTGAATGTGAGCAAGAGATTAAGCAGGACTGTCAAGATAGTCAGACAGATACAGTCATCTGCTAACACGCTTTGTGTGGTAGCAATCTGAGACTGCTGATACATGAGACCCTGATAAATACATGTGGATTGGGAAGGGGCACCCTGGGGGTATCAGAAGATGGACACAAGAGAAAGGAGCATCTCAAAATGTTTGCCTCCATGCTTATGGCTTGACACCCAAATAACGACGACAAAATTTAAGATATGGTCCCATTGTGTACTTCTAGCTAGGCTGGAATGTTATGCAGACAAAGCCAGCCTTGAACTCACGGCCAGCTATGTCTCTCCCTCCTGAGTGCTTGGTTTCATGGTGTGTGCCACTGTGCTCAGCAACATAAATATTTTAAAACAACATTAAAAATATATTTATATATTGGGTTGGAGAGATGGCTCAGTAGATAAGAGTACTCAGTGCTCTTGCAGAGGATCTGCACCAGGACCTACATGGTGACTCTCAACTATCAGTAACTCCACTTCCTGGGGATCTCATGACCTCTTCTGATCTAGCTGGGCACTAGGAACACATGTGGTACTCATACATATATATGCAGACAAAACATTAATATAAATAAATATAAGTAGATCTTTTTAAAAATGTATGTATATATTTATAATTTTTACAAAATAAAAAATATATTAAAATTAGAAACAAACCATAGTTACTGCCACCAGATAGTTGTTTATAAATAAATATTTGATTGGTATTAGGTATCATTTACTGCTGCAAATGAATACATCCCTGTAGAGAGGGGCAGTCTCCTAAGCATGGAACGAGATACCCTAACTAAATAAAACCCAAGAACACACACCTCAAATGGAAAAAGCTTTTGAATTAAGATTAGCTAGTACATTCTTCTATTGAATTTAAACAAAAGAATGTCTGCCAAATTAATCAGGCTGGGTTCTTAGTTCCCATGGACCATGGATGTAACGTTGGATCCTTGTTAGCATGACTGCCAAGCACTTTGGCACTTTATTCAGGTTTAAAAACAGAAGTTGTTTTGCTGGGGATTGAGAGAAGCAAGCTGCCACTGACCTTAACCCTAAGATTGAAGTCATTCCTTGTCTTTTCTCAGTTTTAAAAAACTCAGTCTTGTCTAAAGGAAAGGCACTTAAGGCATTCATGTGGATCTGGAGAAGTACATACCTAGAATGAATGAAGCTTGGTTTGATCCCACCACTGAACGACAAACTCAGTTGTGGTGATGGATGCCACTTAGGCAGGTAGAGATAGGAAGATGAGAAGTTGAAAGTCATCCTTGGCTGCTTAGTACATTTGAGGCCAGGCTGGACAATGTGAGACTATGTCACACACACACACACACACACACATATACACACACACACACAAACAAACACTTGTCTATTTTAGTATAGGTTAATCTGGTGTATTCACAGAAAATGTGCATGTGTGGGGGGGAGAGAGGGATGGAGGTAGGGAGGGAGGCAGGGAGAGAGAGAGACAGAGAGACAGAGACAGAGAGAGACAGAGAGAGAGAGAGAGTGAGGCCTTACTAATAGCTTATTAAATACATGATAACAGATACATACCATCAAAACTACCTTGCTCAGAAGCAAGGTGCAACAGCTGGTTATATGTTTCAATTGAGGGTTGATAGACAAAGACTCCAGAATTGAAGCAGTCAGGCCACCCTGGATCTGGTGCTGCTGACAATTCTTCTCTTTCAAAAAGATCATCAACATTTGTGAGGACCTGATTCAAGAAAGAGAAAGAACAAAGAAAGGTATTACAAGAATGCTTTGCTTCTGCACACCCTTCCTAGGTTCTCCCTGTTAATCCAACACAAAAGATGGTGAGAGGTGTAAGGGAGCCTGAGATTACTCAGCTTCATCCCTTGACATTTTTTATCTGAACTTTACTGTTGAGTCTTGACAGCATTTCTCAAACGACTCATAGGTCTCCATTACTATGCACATCCTTTCAGCCTTTAAAGCCACACTTACCAGAGTATCTGCATCCATGAACACACACTTGGAATACTGAGTAAGTGACCAGCAGTGGAGTTTCGTCAGGGTGATGCCCAACTCAGGCCTCTTCATTAAAGTTAGATGGGCAGAATCACCACTGTCCAAGACATCTACCATGATGACTTCATCAAAGACAGTCTCTAAAACTTTTCTGTAAAAATAAATTACAGAAAACATCATATAGAATCTTTTCAAAGTATATGACCCACTGACTATTCCCTTACTGCCCTACCATTAATCATGAGACAATCAAGCACTTGGGCATTATATACCCCCTTAAATCTGTCTTGATTCACCTCAGAACAACTCTGTTCATGTATACTTATTAACTCCATGAAGTGATGGAACTGTTTATGGTTGACCTGTCTTAAGATATTACCAGAGAACTTTTCTTTCTTCTTGTATCACTGTACATCTGACATACTGTGAAAATAACTTTGTCAAATTTGAGCAACATTTGTTAAGAGTATATCTTTGTACCAGTCCATGTGTTTGACAACGACATTTTATTAGAATTGACTTGACTGACTTTTGCATATTTTAAATAAATTATGCTGGATAATGTCCATATAATATGTGAGAAGAAGCCTATAACAAATCACTTCTCCTAGAGTAATAAACCAAGAGTTTCCTGAAGTTCTGTGTCTGTACTGCTTAGATTTTTGGCAATTTGACACATGCTAGGAGTCATCTGGGCAGAGAGAACTTCAATTGAGAAACACCTCAATCAGAGTAGCCTACAGTCAAGTCTATGGGGTCATTTTTGATTGATGGTAGATGTGGGGGGATCCAGATCACTGTAGGTGGTGCCAACCCTAGACAAGGTGGTCCTAAGTGAGCATGCCATGGAAAGCAAGCCAGTAAGCAGAATTCCTCCATAGCCTCTGCTTCAGTTCCTGCCTCCAGGGCCTTGAGGTCCTACCCTGATTTTCCTTCATGATGGATTGTCAGGTATAAGCCAAAATAAACCTTTCCTCTCCAAGTTGTTTTTGGTCACGGTGTTTATCACAGCAAAAGAAAGCACACTAGAAGACTGTCCCAAGAGAGAGTAAAAGGATTAACTATGAGATCATTGTTTTGGAATCCAGTGTAACTGCTCTTATTAGGTATTTAGCAGTTACTTGGCCATAATGAAAAACTCATTTTGGTCTGTGAGATTTAAGAGTTTCCAATGTTCAAAATCACTTAAATTTGTATGCATGTGCTCCTGTGTTTGAGTGAACACACATACGAGCACATGTGTGTGGAAGTCATTTGTTATTCTCAGGAATCATTCCTCAGGGACTATCTGCCTTGCGTTTTTACAATCTTCTCTCATTGGGATCTGGGACTTACTGACTAGGATAGGATGGTGAGCTAGTGAACTGCAGGGATATGCCTTTCTGCCTCCCTGGTGATTGGATTACAGACATATATCACCAGACCCAGATTTTTACAATGGTGCTGAGGATTGAACTCAGGTTTGTATGTCTTTAGTGGTATGTTAATGAAGTAGCCATGACACCTAGCTAGAGGGAAAATGAATGATACAAACATATCACTAACAAACATTTAACAGATTCACGGAAGAAAACTGGTGTGCATTTTATCTCTCATGTTAAATAAAAATATATTTTAGTTCAGAGAGTAAATTAGTCTTTAAAAAAAAATGTTTTTAAAAAAAATGGTCAGTGGAACCAGCAACTTTAGTGAATCATCGTAAGGGAATTCAAGATTAAATCTGGGTGTCATGTAATTCTCACTAATAGAATATTAGGAGAAAGTTTTTTTGGTACCCTTCTCAAGAGCTACTTAAGATCAATATTATTAATATGGAAGATACGTACATATGTTTAATGTCTTATTTTTAAAGGCTATTGGTCTGTGTTTACATTTTTAAAATGTAAGATATTCTCAATTTTTAAGAAGGCTAGGAGGCAGTAAAAATGATACTACACAACACTGCTGGCACACCAAAAATGTTTTTAAAGGTCATACCCAGATATCACAAAATTGAATACCAAAAAATCAAAAGGAACTAGCCCATTCAATAAGCAGTTTGTACTTCTCAGTGTATCCCCTAACAAATCCTGAAATAGTCTCAGAAAGCCTAATCATAAGGACTTTATTCTAGCATATGTAAAGATTATTGGGTGACAAATGTCATCTGGAAATGGAGAAAATTGTTCAATATTACCTGAAGGTTTCCTGGTTTACAGACAGCAACTTAAGTCTAGCTTCATTTGGGGAAAGGAGAAAGAACAGACATAATTCGTAGGCTTACCCTATGAATGGAGCTTTAATGAGGGGGAAGTTCTCTCATTTCCAGATGGAATCCAGAAGATGGAGACCAGAATGGCACCTCCCAGGAGGAATCCCAAGACATCTCCCAGAAGTTAGGAAAAGATTTCAAATTCAGGAGTCTTCAGTTTAGCATCACTTATCTGTCTCTACCTAGTGCTCAGCTCCCTAGGAAGTATTTGGGCTCAGTGCCCACTGATTCCAGAAATAGGGGAAAGGATGTTAGTGCCCGGAGGACAAAGACACAGATTGGGCAGGTAATCCTCACCTCATGGAATCTGAGACCTGTGGAGTGGTGAGTACAACCATCCTCCTGGTAGTCCTTTGCTGTTTTAAAGATGAGCCCAGGACCAGTGCACCTTTGGCATAGGCATCGTTTGTGGTCAGCGTCACAAAGGCCTGATCTTAACACAAAGAAAAAGAAGCACATCTCAGATGGAAAAGGCCTTTCCCCAGGTCTACTCTCAAACAATAGTTCAGCAAAATCATCTCCTCAGAGATAAACTTTCTGTGTTAGTGAGGCAGCAGCACTTTTAGTGGGAGAACAGGAATAGGCCAAGACTGCAGTTTATCAGGAATGCCAGATAACCTTCAAGAGGATCACCAACCACAAAACTCAAATCCCAGATAAAGTCTAGAAAAATTCTTAGATCAAACTGTGGCTTAACACAGGGGTGAAGCTTAGGAAACTGATGGTAATAAGTATATAATGAAGCACATGTCCTTTCTTCTACAAGGCCCGATGAATGATATTTTTATCCAAGCAAGAGCCCTGTTCCCTAGCACACCAGAAAGTAAATGAGCTTCTGCCCAGCGTGGACCTCCTATAGTATCCTTACCTTCTAGTGACCAATGACTATTGGTGAGCTTAAAGGTCAACTCTAACCAACCTGTCCCTTGCTGTCTCCTGTGTCTCTCTCCTCTCTTTTCTTTTTCCTCACCCCATTCTTCTCTGGGGATCCAATCTACATGTTTCTGAACCCTTCCACATGTTAGTCAAGTATTCTGCCAACAAACTACAGACGTAGCTCTTACAGTTTTGAGCTAGGTTCTAGCTTTATGAACCAAACTGACCAAACAGTTGTCCTGCTTCTACTTCACAGATGCTACAATTACAGGTATCAACCTTGGCCAGCCTCCAGATATTTGGGAGAATGAGCCATATGCCACCCTCCCCTAACACTGACATGGACAAACATGCCAATTTCCCCAAAGCCCCAGCCAGAACAGAAGGCAAACATGCATTCTTTCCCCACAGAACAATCCTCATTATACCAGCCTTTAAGATTTTTCCAGGCTTTTCCTATGATCATTCTGGGGACCATCTCTAAGGGGACTTTAACATTAGTTGGAGGTTCAAACTCTGGCAGTGGTCATTTGGGGGGTATTGCTGTCCAACAAGACACTTAGTCGATTTTGTCACTGTCACTTTCTGTTTCAGGTTTCCTCATACTTCTTTGCCCATTTTTTCAATGAAGAAGCTAGAAGCAGTGAAAATTCCTGACAGGGCGAGTGCTGTGGGCTGCCTGGTGGTCCGGTGCATTCCCTAGAAGCTGGCCTCAAAGCCATTTTCGCTCCTACTATTGGACCATCTTTCAGAACACGCCACCACACTATGAAAATGTAGAAAGTTGTGAATTCCCAGCTCCAATCAATTTTATTCTGTAATGACAACATCAACTTCAGCCTGTACTTGCTTCTATTAGCCTCAAAACATTCGGAGACAGTAATACTCCAAAACCATTGTGCCCCAAAAGTACTTAAACTGAGCACAGTGAATTATGCTTTAACCCCAGAGTGGCCCAGACTTCATGAGATGGTGGAGAAAAGTTTAATACACAAAGGATTCAAACGTTACGGGTGACAACGCTATGCTTTCTCAGATTAAATTAATAAAAGGGAAGGTCAGATGTTATAAATACCAGACTCAGCTAGTAAATCCTGCATATGGAAGGGAAAGACCAAAGACAATTATGCGCTTTAACCTTCAGATGGCAGGTCAGTAGCTGTCATAAACCTGGCTACAACTTTAAGTGCGTGGAAGAACCAGTTAACCTCTAAAGTCCTGGGCCACATTTAGCCAGGGCCTGACACCTTACAACAAGTGGCACTGAGGCTCCCTCAGGGTGCTACCAGGCTCCGTCTAGCCTCACCCAGTCCCACGGGCCTAAAAATAGGCTCGGCGAGAAGGCCAAAGCAGGGCCGCGGCCTGGTGTCCACGCAGGGCGCAGGAGCTCCTTGTGTCGGGAGCCCCAAAGTCAGGATTCGGAGCGACCCCACCGCGCCCCACGTCCGCCCCACCCCGCATGGCCTTCCCAGGACGCAGGAGGCGGAAGCAGCCGCTCCGCAGTGCAGCTGGCTCAGCAGCCCCGGCAGCCCAGCCGCAGACTCCCGTGGCTCCTGAGCAGCCGCGAGCTCCCTCGGCGCAGCAGCAGTCGTGCTGCGGAACCCGATCCCGCAGGTGTACCTGTCATAGCGCATACGGGTGGGTCGGACGAGCCAGGCGCCGGGAAGGGACCGCCGCCAGCGGGGAGGGCGGGAGTGGGCAGCCCGCCGCTCTTAAAGCGGCCGTCACGTGACCGCGCAGACTCACGCTCAGGCCGCATCCTCCGCGGTGCGCACTGCGGGAGGGGCGGCCCCGGGGACCCGCGGGCTGCTGTGCAGGGAGGACACCTGTTGGGGACTGCGCAGCCTGCAGTCGCTCCAGGACCTGGGAAGGGAAGGAGCTCTGGGGCCTGTGGCATGAGGAGGAAGGGTTATGAACCTTCAACCGACAGAGCCCCTTCACAAGTCACTCTGGTTATAGTGATTCATTTGAACTGCCTGAATAGAAGAGGTCTTTTACTTCTACTCTCCTACTTCACACAGCTTCTGGAAACTTTCCACACTGTCACAATGGTTTTGTGGCACTAAGCAAAAATGAAAATAGTTTCCTTTTTTCTCCCAGATGTTTAGTGTTAGCACTGACTGTATCAATCGATTAGTTAGTTGTTCGTCTAACCGATGTACCAAATCAAGGGTGTGCATACCACCATGTAGCTGTCAGTTGATGGGTAGAAAAACTCAAGCTCATGAAAGTTAAGTTCCTTTACTCTGACAATCAGCTGTAAATAGAGAGGCAGGATTTGGACCCTACCGGTTTCAGATCAACACACTGCCTTAGAAAGTCCTGCTGCCTTTGGCATACTGATTCTGGATAACAACAGGTAGTAAGTTCCGGCAAGCAATTCTGTTTAGGTAACCCAGTTGTTTCAGTTGATCTGTTTCACAAATCTTGAAGGTCAATTTGTCATTTCGGGGAGAAGTTGAGAAATAGCTTTCTAATGTAGCACGCCTTGCACAATTTTCCATCCCATCCACTCAGCCCAAGCACAGCAATGGTGGTTCAGCACTCTGAAAATCATCTCTCTATGAGCGCTGACAATATCAATTCAGAACAGGAAACAGACGCCGAAGAATAAGTAAAGGTAGCACTGCAGCCCTCAAAATATTCCTTAATTTATGGTGCTTGTTGCATTTCCAATTTTTCAACTTTATAACGGTGCAGAAACATTAAACAGCATCAGAAACTACTTTGAAATTTGATATTCTTTCATGATGCTGGATAATTGCACCAGCTCCCAGGCAGAGGTGGGATCATTAAGGAAAACAAATAAGTGCTACTCTTTAGCTGGGTTGTGGCATTGGGTACAAGATGTAGTAGGATATTCTAGATAGTCACAAAAGGTCTATGTGGATATGTAGTCCCACAGCCATCATAACCATAGGGCTACATCAATGCTCCTTGGTGTAATATGGGTCTAGATCTCCTCCACCAGACTCACCCTGAGCACTTTTTAAGACATGAATTTGGGGGCTTAAGACCAGATCTCCTAAATAGACTATGTTCGATTTTCAATTGATATATATTAACTTATTACATTTGTGTGGTACTGTTTGCCATTTCAGTAGGGGTTGCCGTGTGTAATAATCATAGCATGTCTATTACCAGAATAAGAATTTTTTCTTTTATTGGCAATGTTATGACTCTGACACAGGGTTTTCTATATGCCACAGAAGTGCTGTACCAGTGAGTTATACTTCTACCCCAGAGCTAAGGTGGTTGCTTTGATTGTTTGATACAAGGTATAGTTATGCAGGTAAGTCTGGCCCAATATTCCTGACCTCAAATGAGTCCCCTCCCCCATCTTTCTGAGTGGGACTCCAGGAATGCACATGGACTCACATGGTCAGAGCCTAAGAACTAGCTTTTGAAGTACTATCCTTCAAGAGCCTTTCTTGAGTCCTTCCTAATATTCCCATGTCTATTGTGACTTGAAGGTCAATGCACAGTGTAAGGAGGACTTTTCTGTACTTCTCATATACTTCATTTTCAGGAAACAAATGCAAGGCAAAGGGAAACATAGTTTTCAACTTACTCAAATCCTGTGAGCTTTAGAGAATTGCATTCTTTGGGATCTGTAAATGCTGTGCTTGAACTGTAGTCAAATGCAGGAAGGGAGACAGGAGGAGGTGCTTCACAGTTTGAGTTGCTCTTTTCCAGGGTAACACATGAACCATTTTTTACCCAGGATACCTCTGCCATCAGTGTGGTTCTTAACCACCTTTTGCTCCAATCTGAGTGTCTCAGTGTGGGCTTTCCCAGGATGCACTACTGGAATTCAGAAGGCAAAGCCAAAAGGGACAAGACACTTGGAAATCTTGCAGAAATCTCCTTTAGGAACAGCTCCTCTGTTTTTCATGTAATTTAATGATGCATTTGCATAAAGTTTACAAATTTTGTGGAGGTAAGTTAGAAAAATAGAAAATGAAAGGGACACTAAAGAGAAAAAAAGCCTTTCAGATCTTGTGAGCAAAAAACTTCAATACAGCTGATAAAACCAAATTGCTTGCCAGATAAAGCATGTAATTTTAGGACATCCCAAGCAAGGTTGTGAAAGACAACAATGTATTTACTTGGAGCAGAAGTATTTGCAACATTGTATCTTACTATTTCAGTGTTCCAGTCTCATTGATAAATCTAACTAGATCCTTCATAAAAACCACTCTATGGGCTAGTAAAACTGTTCAGTGGATAAAGATGTTCACTGCCAATCCTAACAACCTAACTTCAATGGCCAGGAGCCACAATAGTTACCTCTAGACTTATAACCAGACTCAAGGCACAGGTTCCTAGAGGTAGAAAGTGGAGAGAGAGGCAGATAGAGACAGAGAGAGGGAATTTCATTCTTTTCTTTAAATTCTCTTAATCTACAGAGCCCTGAATAATATAGATTTTGGTACAAGGAATGTTTCTACAACAACAGAAATATAAGGACGAATCTTTTATGTATCTGGAATAGACTTTCCAATTTGCCAAACCTTACAGTTACCCAATCCTCTCCAGTTACTGAAGCCTCTCCAGATAGCTCAGAGAGAAATGAAAGCCCATGGTGTGAACTAGTTTACAAACTTAAAGAAATAAATGTATTTGATTATTCTGATTTACCAATTGCGGGCAGCAATAGATTTGCTAACTCTGTATATAAAACTTATGACAGTTTGTGGAAAAATAAGAAAAATGATGTTCTGTTGTTCTTAGTATTGCTGGATAGACTGACAAAGCATAGGAAGGAATGAACTCTTTGATAAAATTAACCAATGTGGAAAGGTAAAGGTTAACAATGAACTTAGTGAAAAATTAACTCTCTTCAGATGTACATAAACAGTTTAAAGGTTTCTAAGTGTGTCCTGAAAGAGAATCTTCTCTTCAACAGCCACAGAACTCGAGTTGCAGAAAAATCAAACTGAAGCCCTCACTATAAGGTTAGCTAAAATACAGCAAAAATTCAGTCCCCAGTCTCTAAGGGTGTTGGTGATTAAAGTCAGTGCAGGAATTGGTAACGAGTGAAATCCTGTAACTTAGAATGGGGATGTGTGGGAGAACCCTATTGAAATTGAGAAGTTTGAACCCTCAGACTTTCAAGGGTTTATATCACCTAAGTAGGTGCTCTCTACCCTCAATCCCACCCCCTTGAAATGTTGCCATCTTCATCACTGAGGAAATTAATCCTTCATTCTCTGCTAAACCAGCAGTGGACTTCTATGAAGAAAATTCTAGGCAAGATAATAGTGATGTCCCTCAGAACCCCCCAATAATTGCTTCTAGACCTATGACAGCACTCAAGGTTAATCAGGCTCCTGGAGGGGACACTGAAAGTGTAGTACAAGAGGTAGTACCCTATACTACTAAAGAGCTTAATGAGTTGGCTAATTCATTCAAGTAGAAGTCTGAGGAATATATATGGGAATGGATATTAAGATTGTGGGGTAATGTTGGAGGGAATATAAAACTGGGCCAGGCTGAGTTTATTGATATCCCTCTGAATAGAGATTCTAGGTTTAATATGGATGTTCACACAGTTAAACGGTGTCAAGTATGTTTGGATGGTTGGCTGAAACATTTGTCACAAGATAGCCTATTGAAAAGGATTTGGAGATGCTTGATATTCCTTGGCTTATTGTTGATGAATGAATTTTAAGGCTCAGGGAAACTGCAATGCTACAGTGGGTACAATGTATAAATCCTAATCCTCCACAATGGGAAGGCCCAGAAGACATGTCCCACACAAATCCTATAAGATGCAAAATGGTGAGTGGGACACCAGCATATTTGAAAAGTTTTATTGCTGCCCTTTTCCTTGTGCCAGACCATAGGGTTGGAAATTATCCTGATCAATTGGACAAATTGAGTGCAATGGCTTTAATTGGGTCGTGATGTAGCACGGGCCAGGTGGCAACATTGAATTGCCAAGGAGAAAGGTTATTGTACTTATCATAATGGAAACATAGACAAAACAATGTTTATAGTGACCTAACCCATAGTGTTCAGTGCAGACAAGGTGAATTTTATAGTGGCATGACTTGTAACTTTTTTTTTATAGTGGCATGAACTTTTAAGACTGGCTAATTAATCATTGGGTTTCCAGGCATTAAAGAAGTCCTACTGCATTTCTACTTGATCTGTGTAAACAGAAAAGTTTTCAAACAAATGAAAGAAAAGCTGCATTGGATCAAAGCAAAATGCAATCTCAGCCAGTGAATCAATTTCCAGACTTAAGTCAGTTTTCAGACCCAAAACTTTAATGAAGGGTAGCCATGAACCCCTAAGGAAGGATCCTAATAAGATACCCAAATGTTGTAAAGTTAGCCTTTCTCCAGGTCTTTCCCAGAAGGACCTGCAGCTTTTTACAAGGGTAACTGTACACCGAGGGAAAACAATCAGACTTTCCAGGGTCTGCTGGAAACTGGCTCTGAATTGATGGCAATTCTGGATGATCCCAAGAAACAGTGTGGCCCTCCAATTAAAGTGGTCTTGATGGCCTGTCTATTCCACAAAAAATATTGGTGCACTATGTTGACAAGATTATGATCATTGTAAGTAAGCAGGACGTAGCAACCACTTCGAACTCATTGGTAACACATGTGTGTCAGAGGATAGAAAATGGGAAATAAATCTAACCAAAATTAGTGGACATCTACCTCAGTGAAATTCTTAGGGATCCAGTGGTGTGGAGTATGCAAAGGTATTCCTTCCAAGGTGAGGGATAAGTTATTGCATTTGCCCCTCCTACCACCAAGAAAGAAGCCCAACGTTTGTTGGCCTATTTGGATTTTGGAGACAGTACATTCTTGGGTGGAGACAGACACTTGGGTGTGTTATTCCAGCCCATAAACCAAGTGGATCAGAAGGCTTCTAGTGTTATATGGGTCCTGCAACAGGGAAAGGCTCTTCAACAGATCCTGGCTGCTGTGCAGGCCACTTTACCACTTAGACCATATGATCCAGCAGACCCTATGATACTTGAGGTGTCAGTGGTAGGTAGATAGGGATGGTGTTTGGCAAATCCCTATAGGTGAATCACAGAAGAGACCTTTAGGAATTTAAAGCAAGACTGTATCATACAACTATTGCTTTGAAAGACAGCTCTTGGCCTGCTATTAGAACATCTGACAATGAGTCACCAAGTTACTATGTAACCTGAACTTCCCATCATGAGATGGGTGTTATCAGTCCTATCGAGTCATAACGTAGGATGTGCACAGCAGCATTCTATGGAAGTGTTGTATATGAGATCAGCCCCAAACAGGTCCTTAAGGCACTAGCAAGCTACATGAAGAAGCTACCCACATTTTCATGGTTTCTACTGACAGGCATTCACCTATAGCCTCAGGGGTGTTTCTTATGATCACTTAAGAGAGGAAGAGAGGACTAGGGCCTGGTTTACTAATGCTTCTGCAAGTTATGCAGTCACCACCCAGAAGTGGACAATTGTAGAGTGCACTACAACCCCTTTCTAGGCAACTCTGAAACACACTAGTGAAAGGAAATCATCACAATGTGCAGAACTTCAGGCAGTACACATACAGTTTGTTTGGAAGGAGAAATGGCCAGATGTGTGATTGTTCACTGATTCACGGCCTGTAGCCTTGACTGGCTCGATAGTCAGGTTCTTGGAAAGAACATGATTGGAAAATTGTTGAGAAATCTGGGGAAGAAGTATGTGGATAGATATCTCTAAATGGGAAAAAGATATGAAGATACTTGTGTCCCATGTAAACGCTCATCAAGGGTGACTTCAACTGAGGAGGAGTTCAGTAATCAAGTAGATAGAATGGCCCATTTTGTGGACAGTCAGCCTCTTTACACAACCATCCTGTCATTGATAGTGGGCACATGAACAAAGTGGCCATGGTGGCAGAGATGGGGGTTATGCATGAGCTCAATCACAGAGACTTCTACTCACCAAGGCTGACCTGGCTATGGCTGCTGCTCAGTGCCGGACCTGTCAATAGCAGAGGCCAACACTGAGCTTCAGAGGTCACCTTCAATCCCCAGGGTGACCAACCAGCAATTTGCTGGCAGGTTGACAACACTGGACCATTTCTTCCATAGAAAGGATAACACTTTATCCTTAATGGAATAGACACTTATTCTGGTTATATATTTGCCTTTCATGCACATAATGCTTCTGCCAAAATAGCCACCCATGGGCTTATAGAATGTCTGATCCAATGACATGGTATTCCACACAATATTGCTTCTAACAAGGGAACTCCACAGCCAGAAAAGTGAGACAGAGGGCCCATGATCATGGAATCTACTGGACTTACCATGTTCCCCACTATCCTGAAGCAGCTGGCTTGATAGAAGGATAGAATGGCCTTTTAAAAACACTTATTTTGGGGTTCTGGTTCAAGAAATATATCTATCACCATACATATGAAATCACCTGGTACAAGGGCAGGAACAGCTAGGGGCTCAACATCTTACGATGCAATCAGGAAGCAGAAAGAGGAACTCAAAATGGCATGGGTCTTTTGAAATTTTAAAGCCTTCTCACAGTGACAAACTTCTTCCAGCAATGCCACACCTAAGCCACCCAAAAAGCTACCAATTGGGGATCAAATATTCAAAGCCCAAGAATTATATGGGGACAGTTCATTCAAATACCCCACATCATGTGCAGAAAGGACAGAACCATCAGGTAGTCTTGCATTATAGCTTTCTCCCATGAAAACTTACAGAGACAGGATACTTGACTCATTTATGAAAAATAGTACTAATCTATTTATGATGGTTGAGCCCTCATATGCATCTCCCACTAGTTCCCCACTCCTTAGAGTTCTTCCACCACAGCATTGCCACCTTGTGGTCCAAGATTCCAAACATAAATCATATTTTTAAAAGATTTTTAAAAGATGTTTTCTATATACTTCTTATTTTATGTCATTTTTCATAGGTATTACATAACTTTCACAATTATATTCAAGTATTTGGTATGTCTTTTCTATCTCTTAAATATCTGTCTATTTTGACACAACTGTGATATGAAGAGCTAATGTCTCATGTAGCTCAGGCAAACCTTGATCTCGACAAATGGCAAAGGGTGATGACTTTAAGCTCCTGATACTACTGCCTCTATCTCCCACGAGTTGAGACTATAGGCACATCTGACCATGCTTGCTTTAACAATGATTTCAGCAAAGTAGAAATTTTTAAATTTTAATGAAATCTAGCCCATTAGGGTTGTTCCTTTTGCTGTTGTTCATTACTAAAGAATTATCAAGAAATTCAAGAACATCTAAATTTTTTCCTAGGTTATCTTTTAGGAGTTTTATAGTTTTGCATTTTATGCTTTTAGGTATATGGTCAATCCTTAATGGGGAATGTTCTTCTGTATATATGTTTCTCTTGTTGGTTGATAAATAAAATACTAATTGCCCAGGCAGAAAGATAGGTGGTGCTAGGGGGTGAGGAGAATACTGGGGAAAGATGCTGAAGAAAGAGTAATATGCTGAATTATGGGTAAGTCACAGCCTTGTGGCAATATATAGACTATAGGTATAGGTTAATAATTAAGACAGAGCTAGTCAGTAAGAGGCCCAAGCCATCAACCAACAGTTTCATAATTAGTATAGCATCCATGTGTTTCTTTGGAGCTGAAAAGAGGATGGCAGGGTCCAGGCAGTACAAGAATCTCCACAACAAATCCTGAGTTAATTTTTGTAAGGGACATAATGCCAATGTTCAGCTTCACTTGTGTGTGTATATGAGCATGTGCGTCTATGTACATTACCTTTCTTTCTAAAACTGCCCTTTCCTTTTGTGAAATGTCAGTTGATTATATTTATGTGAGTCTATTTCTAAACTCTCTTCTGTACATTGACCAATCTGTATGGTTATTTCCCCCATCAAAATTACACTCCCTTTTCCCTCTAGCTTTCAGATTCTTCACCTTTTTTTTTTTTTTTACAAATTTTATTTCTTTAAGTTAACATATAGAAAGATGTAGCTTTCACTGTGACATCTTCATAATAAGTTATTACACCTTAGTCATTCCCCTTCCTTTCTATCCCTTCCCATCAGATTCCCTTTCTTCCCTTGGCAAGTTCTACCTTTCGATTTTTGCATTTACTCCACTTTCTCTATTTTAAATCTCCCTTAAGATCTTGTCCCCCTTTTTTCTATCCTATTTTTAGTTTCATGACCAAAGCACACAGGCATAAATATGCCAGTTATTTACATGAATATGTAAGTTTAGAACCTATGTTTTTTTCAAATTATGATTTTATCTTATTTCAGTTGACATGATGATTTCCAGTATTAATTTTCTGCAATGGTCCCTGATTTTATTTTTCCTTGTGAAGGCAAAAATTTACATCATGTATATATTCCATATTCTTTTATCCATTTACATGTTGATGGACATCTAACTTGATCCTATTCCCTCACTATTAATGATAGTATAGCAGTAAGCACAGTATCTGTATTGACAGAGTCATTTGGATACTTCCTCATTTATAGCATGTCTGGGTTATAGTTTTCAATTTTTATGTTTTTTGTTTGTTATTATTGAGGAAACTTCATACTGATTTTCATAGTAGCCATCTTACAAAAGTTTAATTCCCATACAAGCAATGGATATGGGTACCTTTGTCTCCACATCCCTTTAATTTGGATTTCCCTAATGACAATGGATGCTGTACACTTATCAAGGGTACAATTTTTTTAATGTATTCCTCTGGCAATTAGCCATCCATTGCATCAAGTCATTGATTGATTGGATGAGCTGGGATTCTGGTATTTGAGTTTTTCAGTTTTTTTCATATCCTAGATCTTCATCATATGTGTGATTGTAATGTTGAAGATTTTTCCCATTGTGTTAGCTGTCTCTTCATTCTATTCATTCTAGTGACTTTTTTTTTTTGCTTGACAGAATTTTTTAAATTTCATATAATCCTATGTCAGTTCTTGGAATTATTTTCTAAGTTAGTGTGCTCCCTTAGTATCTAATTTTTAGGATATAGATGTTTCATATCTCAAATTCCATTTGTCCTTCACTGTTGTGTAAGAAAGTAGCTATTGATTCTAATCTACAACCTTGTCATAGTTGCTTATTAGTCCAGGAAGGACTTTAGGTCAATTTATTTCATGTTTTCTATATAGGTGATTGTTCTAGTTTTTATTATCAACTTGACACAGCTGAAAATAACTTAGGTATAGAGAACCTTAAGTGAAGAATTGCTTTTTGTGGCTACATCTATGAAAGTTTGTCTTGACTGATGATTTAAATGAGAGATCCCTGCCTACTGTGGCTACCACTGTCCTTAGGAAGGACCTGTGCTGTTTAAGAAATTTAGCTGGATATGAATCAAGAAGAAAGTCAGGGAGATAGCTAGTAAGCAATGTTCCTTCATGGGTCTTGCTCATATTGTAAGGATGGAAAAATTTACCCTAACTCTTCACTGACCCCAGGAAGCTAGAAGTTTAAATCCAAGACCCTGTCCCCTGGCAGTGAGTAGGCAAAAGGTCACATTCTTTGTTTATGACAGCACCTGTGAGTGAGTGAACATAGGAAATTAGCCTTGTCACCCCACCCGGGAGCCCATGCAAAAGCAGACTTCCTGGGCTAAGCGTGGGCTTGGATAGTTTAAATTGATTGGTCTGCACTAGATGCTATGAGATGATTGGTTTACGATGTGAGGGCTTTGTTGTAACCCTCTCGATTCTGTACCCAGGGTCCCCAATCCTCTACCCCTGCGTAGTGTATGGCTGCAGACCCCAGTGCACTTGGAATATAAAAGACCTTATGCTTTTGCATCAAGACCACTGTGATTGGGGGGGGGCTTTCCTGGGTGGGAGCGTGAAGGTCCACACTCTCTGGGTCTTTCAATATCTTTTCCTCTCCTGCATTGATCTAGATCAGAGTGTTTTTATCATAGCAACTGAATGAACCTAGAGCAAGTCACATCTTTGTACCCAGATAATTTTGTGTCTTCTTTCTTATCCCTTTCCTGTTTTATGTAATATCTTGGATTTTGAAGTACAGTATTGAAAAGCAGTGGTGGTAAGGGACATCTTTCTTCATTCCTGATTTCTGATTTCAGGGGAAAGCTTGTTTCTTTCCATTGGTGCTTGTTACAGCAGGTTCCTCCCAGCCGGCCTCCCGGTCCTGCCGCCACGTGGGCCCACAGCCGCGCCAGCCCCAAATAACATTCAGAGACTGTATTTGATACAATCCTGTTGGCCAGTTACCATTACTGTTTATGGGCTAGCTCTGTCTTAATTATTAACCCATTTCTACTTATCTAAGTATTTCCACATGGTCGTCTTATCGGGGAGCCGCGGCAAGCGTCCTGCTTCTTCCCCGTGCTACATGTCGACTCGACCCTCCAACTTCCTCTTTCCTCCTTGTCTCCTAGCCCCGCCTATCTTGCTATCTCATTGGCCACAGGTCTTTATTAACCAGTATGAGAAACATATATACAGAATAACATCTCCCATCAGGTGCTAGCTATAATTTTATTGGTCAATACTCTTTATCAAATCACCTATTTTGCTAAAGACATTTTCCCTCATGCACAAGATAGTTTGGAGAATTTTCAGTTTCAGTCCTAAGAGCAAATTTTTTTTTCTTTTTGTTGTTTTTTCTTTTCTTACTTCTTTTTCAATTTATTCTTCGTGGGTTCATAGTATTCTATTCCAAGCATATACCAACATTTTTTAAGCTGATACCTATTGATGGATATTTAGATTATTTGAGTATCTTTTGTTAATGCAAATGACTTTAAAATGTATAAATATACACCATATGTAGAAAATTTTCTATATATGCAAAATTCTCTATATGTAAATCTATAGATAAAATTTCATATATGCAAATCATATATTCAAATTCCAAAAAGCCAAAATGAAGACATATAAATTATATAATACACATATAATATATAAAATATGTATTTGTCAGCTAGGTATTGGTGGTACATGCCTTTAATCTCAGTACTCGGGAGGCAGAGGCAGGGGGATTTCTGTGAGTTCGAGGCCAGCCCCAGAGCTAGTTCCAGGAGAGGTTCCAAAGCAATATAGAGAAACCCTGTCTCAAAAATCCAAAAAAAAAAATGTGCCAAATAAATCTTATATCAATAAAGTATGAGGCATATTGCAAGTATTGTATTTCAGTGTAAACTTTCGTTTTTATTTATTTCCACTTATTTTTGAAACACTATATCTTACTATAGATCACACTAGCCTCAACTTACAGGTCTCCTGTCTCTGTTCCTTCAATGAGATTGTAGGCATGCATTACTACTCTCTGTGAGCATAAAATTTTTGTTTACTTCTCTCTTATTGAGAGACTTTGAGTGTATCTTCTAGATCTATGTTTGAGTCATTAAGCTCATCCCCTCCCCCCTTTATTCCTTTATAGTTTTTGTCAAAAGCTGTCTTTGTAGGGCTGCAAAAGGATCCACTCAAGTGGCCCCAAGTTTGTACCTGAGTGAATGTGTGTGGATGAGGGAAAGTCTATCTATAGACAATAAAGAAAAGACAGACACAGAATAAAAGTTTGGAGGGAAGATCAGTCAATACTGAAGTGCCACGACTTTATTTTTCACCAGTCTTATATACTATATACCTTAACTAAAAAGGGGAACACAGTATCATGTATATGGAACAAACAGACTTTTTTTCCTCACTTATTCTAAGGGTTCAGTGACCACACCTTAGCTTCAACTTCTCCTTCTTTAGCCTTGAGGGTCAGGAATAGCCACACCTCAGATTCATGTCTGTTGTTATTTAGAATAAGGCAGCCAAACTACTGTTAACCACACCTTTGACCTTTTAGGTCTTATGACTTGCTGAGGATAGTTTGTCCTTGTGCCAAGATGGAGTGCAGCCATCTATATGGGCACTGACAAATTTTCCTAATGGACTACTGGCCTTTTTGTTTGTGAGATGTAGTATCTTTTTATCTATTATGGAGATTTTTTAATGTGTTTAAAATTCATTCTGGAAGTGTTTAAAATATTTGTTTACTTTGTAGGGGCATATGATGGCTAATCTAGACTGTCAACTTGATTGGATTCTCAAATGGCTCAGGATTAGTGAAGTACACTTCTGAATGTGTTTTGTGAGGGCATGTCTTGAGCTGTCTGGCATATTAGGAACAAACTGAGGGACTTATCTCTGAGCTGATTATGGGCAGCATCATTCAGCTAGGCAGGGTGAAGCAAAAATAAGAAGTAGAAGCTCACCAATAGTGTGTTGCTTTCTATTTCTCTCTCCTTTCTGGCTTCCATGAAATGAGCATTTCCATTTCACCATGACCTTCAGTTCCATTTTGCCTTATCACTGGATCAGGCACAATGAAGCAAATTGTCCAGGGAATGTAACCTCATTCCCCCATCTAGTTTTTTTTTTAATGTCATATACTTTGTGATAGTGACAAAATCCAACACAGGGCTTAATGAGAGAGGCTAAGATCAGATCTCTAGACTGTATGATTTTTAAAGTAACTTCCTGTATTCAATTTTATAGCACGTTGTTCTGAATAATGTTTTATTTAGACTAAAAAACCTAGGTTTAGCCAACTATACAACTTTAACAGTCTGTTTGACATCTTTATGAAAGGCAGAGTTAAGCACTTCGTATTTAAACATCTGGTGAATATCCAGTGCCCCACATCTTTTCCCTAGAAAGGAAGTTGCTAGACCCTATCACATTTGGATATTTTTGTCAATGGCTTGGCATCTTGAGAATTTATCCAGCGTGCCTTTTAGAGGTATTCAAACCCATCTAGGATAAGTCAAGGTCATGAAATAGAGCCAAGAATATTAAATATTTATGCCCCTGTGTAATTTGGCTACAAGAAACAAAACCAATTTCTGGCCAGCACTTAGCAAGATGAACTGACAAATGCAAAGATGCACATTTAAAGACAATTGCCAAGTCTGATATTTTGGTCAAATCATTTGCACCACACTCATAGAGGCAGCTTGCAAACATTCTGCATGCCAGAAAGATGAAAGCATTCGATAATTGTTTTTTGAAATTCAAAGACCTAGGAACAATCTGGATTCTTTAAGTGCCAGAAGAGAGTTCTATGTATAGTGCAAGTCACTCCTAGCTTCTGGAATCAGCAAGACCTCATTTATGTCCTAGATACACTGAGAACAGTGTTAGAAACACAGGGCAATAAGAGTCTGGGAACTCTAAGGGCTTTCATTTATGTATTTTGTTTTTGAAGGGACACTAACCCACTTGAGCATGGCTCTGACAGGACTTGCCCTCTCCATTCCCTCTGTCTTGCTAAAGACCACTAGATTACATTCATAAAGCTAGCCACCAAGGTCTATTTCCTTATTTGGCCACTTTGTCTTCTTGAGGCTGACTATCATGGTTTTCAAAAGCCCCATCTGGTTCACCTACCATGCTCAATTAAACACCTTATTCTAACATAGGGCTTCCCATTTTACCTTTATAAATGGCCATTCTCCAATGTGCCACATCTGTCTCCCCTCTATCCAGAGACAGTTCTATGTCCCTATGGGAGAAATGCCCCTTCCCCCTTTCCCTTGTCCCCTATCTTCTTTCCAAACACACCCTAGCCCATTCTAACACAGACCTCCCCTTCTTCTCCTCTTAAAAATGACACCTGCAAGGTTATTTGCTGCTGTTTTTCTGCCTGAGTCAGGAAGCAGCTACTTTAACTTTTCTTCCCTGATAAATAAAATATCTCTGTGAAAACAGGTGTTTAGGTGTGGTTTGTGCTTAATTTCAGGTCTAGAATGAAGCCCCTACTGTGCAGGAGTCTACTTCAGTTTTAACTTTTAAAGGTGAGCTTCAGCAATATTTAAATGCATATTTTCTTAAGGAAAAAAATGCTTTTTCAAAATGATACCGAGTTTTGTTAATTTTCTTTCTCTGGATATTTTCCTATTTAATGTTCTATCTTGTTTTACTCTCTCCTTTGTCTTCAAGAGGCACAACCAGAGGAATATTGGCTAGCTCTTCATCTTTTCTTGTTTAAAATTACATTTATTCATGTGTGTGTGTGTGTGTTTGAGAGAGAGCGGGGGGGGAGGGGGAGAAGGCGGGAGGGAGAAAGAGAGAAGTGCCATGGTACAGCTACAAGTCAGAGGACAGTATGCAGGAATTAGTTCTCTCCTTCTAACCTGGGATTTGAGCCCATGGTGTCAGGCTTGGTCACAAGTGCCTTTACTCCCTAAGCCATCTCTTGTCTCCTTTTCTTTAGGGCACACACTTTATATGTATGGACCACCAGTGTGGCCCAGGAAACATAAGCTCTGGATCTAAAACAGTTCCTAGTGCAGTAAGTCACTTATATTGGTGACAGCTGTCATTTAGAACTGGAGTGAGGAAGCCAGGAGCAAACTAAGTTACTCTACAGATATTCATGTAGGGTCTATGGAGACTGTTGAGGTACTGAGTAGAAACTGATAATCTGAGACAATGTGAATAAGTCGGGCCAGCCCTGGACATATGCAGGAAGTCAAATTGTTGTTGGGTTCACCATATTTGGTGAGCTGTGGAGAATACCCTTTGCCATTTCACCTATTCCAGCAGGGCAGATACTTGTTAATATTCTTTGTCAGCTGCAGAACTAAGTGGAGAGGATAGTGTTCTGGTGGAAGCTTGACTCCAGCCCCTGGCATCCATATACACAAAGAGTTTAGAATGTTCTGGTGGAAGCAGTACCTCAACCCCCCTCCCCCATGTCTCTATCCCCAAACTCGCCCCACTCTAGAAAGCCTGCCATGGACAGCTCCTCTACTGGCAGATGCCCAGCACCATACCAACTGGCTATTTAAGACTAGGACCATAGAATCTGCCATGTGTGCTCCATGATCTGTTCCCTGTCTTCCTGAGGGCTACCAGGCAGTGCTCTGCTTTACATTGCCCTGTCTATTAAATCTGGATTTATTAATTCAGTCTAAATTGGCTTATTGCATCACTGGTGGAGGAATCCAGCAACCAGGGATCCAACACTTAACAGATAGGAGTAGAATAAGTGGGAGAGGGAGGGAATAAGGATTAACAAATGTTCTTAGACACCTTTTTTAAGGTAAAAGAAACATTACTTTTCTTACTGAAGTCAGATTGGATTCAGTAACAACAGGGAGAATGACGCAAAGAGAATTTCAAGGGCATGTCTGACTCATTTTATTACAAACAAAGCTTGCAAATGTGCAAAGAGTACACTGACTGCAACTCTGGGTGATGGTGAAGCGCAGACACTGGATTGAGAACTGTCAGACTAATTTGAATGGAACCAAGCTGAAACCAAGCATTTTGTTCAAGAGTGAGCCAAGCACTCTTGAATATATTGACACATTCTGAATGCTGGTGCTCCATTATGGGAGTGTCCTGCCTTACCTAAGAGCTGTCACAGCAAGTCTCTTCCCAAAAGCTAGAGATAACTAATCACAATGTGCTTTGAAGTCCATTAAGAGCTGCTTCTTGCTGTGTCACATTTATAACTTCCTCAAATACCATAGCAGATGTTTGGTGTAACAGTCTTTAAATATTCAAATTCTCAAATGTACTCAAATCCCAAACACTGCCATTATAGTCTTACAAGGCAAGTGTTAAGATAAATAGGACTTTTTAAAAAATGTTTTATTGGCATATATTATGTATGATAGTGAATTTATTTATAACATTTTAGTATGTGTTTGTAAAATACTATCTTTTTTTTTCCCTCTTTTACTTCCATTGATCTTCCTCTTTGCAAGTAGTTTATTGGTTTTTTTTTTTTTTTTGTGTGTGTGTGTGTGTGTGTGTGTGTGTGTGTGTGTTTGGGGAGGGGGTTCCAATCAGTTTCATTAGATTTGATTATAGAAGCATGAATGAAAGATTTTATAAAAGCAGGTGCTTCATTAATGGGTCCTGCATTGAAGAAATTGTGCTTACTACCGCCTCCCCCATTTATAGATCCCCAGGAAAAGGTGGAAAGGTGAGCTTTGTAAGCTTCTTCCTTTTTAATCAGCAGATTGTTAAATGCATTTATAAAAATACAATAAAATAAAATAGACATAATGTATATATGCCTGTAGCTTTGTTTTTAAACTGAGGGAGGTAATTTTCAAAGAGACTACATTTTAGGGGACTAAATATAGAGTCATCAAATCTTTAGGACTGTTTATCTATATACTGGTGGTCACCACACTAAGAAACATGAACAAGAATGTGATATCTTACAGTGACAAAGAATGTTTAATATAGAACCACATTTAGCATTTTTTGATGAAAATCTCAAAATAGGCTTTGGAAAATATACTAATAAAATGTCTCATACTTAGACTTTGTATTTCTGTCAAGGTAGCAGAACAAAGCACGTTGGAATGAAGAATTAACATGGTGTTTTTGGAAACAACTTTTCACAGCATAATTTTGAAATGGATTACTAAATTTTTGTGAAATTATATTAGCTAATTCTGTATCTTAACATTTTAGAAAGAATGGCAGTGTTTTCCTGTCTGAAGGATTTGGAAAGTTTAGAAAAGGGTATTTGCCAGTTTGGTTACTTTTTTAGTAATAATCAAATTAGGACTGCATTGTAACAGGAATTGTGGGATTGCCTAGTGCCCTAAAACCGGTTTGTACTCAGCAAACCTCCATAGTTACTTTCCTTTTCAATTTATGTTGTTTTTATTTTTTAGACAGTTGAGGGAAAGACACTATTTTTTATGGTTGAAGTTAAAAAAGAAAGATGTTTCATTAAATTCTCATATACTTAACAACCCAGTTAAAAAGAACCAATATTTGTATTGAACACTCAGTGCTGACATGGCTCATTTCAAGCACTGCATCTTGGACCATATGTGGGCACAGGGGTAAGAATGATTTGCATCCAGCAGTGGTGGTACATGTCTTTAATCCTAGCACTTAGGAGGTAGAGGTGGCAGTCTGTGAGTTTGAGGCCAGCCTGGTCTACAAAGCAAGTTCCAGAACAGCCAGGACTAGGCAGAGAAACTCTGTCTCAAAAGCCTAAAACAAAGGATGATTTTTATTCTTTTGCTCTAAGAACAAAAATCATTCTTTTAAAAATTACTCAACTTTTAAAATAAAATATCTGCTTTGGATGTATGCAATTAGCTCATTTTGTCTCAAAGTCAAAAGATTCAGACATCTGAATATTAGGAGTATAATGTGCTTTGCAGAGCTTAACAGTGGAACACATGAGTTGTATAAATTTCCTGGATATGCCTGTTTCTCTTTCACCTTGTCTAAATGATCTAAAAATGTGATTAGGAAGAATTAGTAATTTCATAATATTTCTCAGAACCATTTTTTAAAAAGAGATAGGCAATAGTAAACATGTGCCTTGAAAAAATACACTTGTGAGAGATTAGAATTTGTGCTGTTTTCTGATTAGCTGAGAATAGATTTTTTTTTCTTTCCCCCAGCTTTTGCATAGACACAAGGATTATAAATTGGTTCATCTTAGCCAGCAGTTCTAATGGCCTCCCTTACCCCTGTCTCCAAGAATCATCAAATCATGTGGTTTGGGGTATTTCTTTATCAGGTCTTTTGAAAGTAAACAACACTTCTTTGAAATTTTGCAATCAAATGTTTTATGCCTTACAATATAGGAACCATATGTACTGTCAAACATTAGGACTGTTTGTAATCTGAGAATGTAATTTACGAAAATTTGTCCTTCTCCTTCTAATTTATACGATGATGAGGAATTCAGTGAACTCTTACCAGGAATGTACACTTCATTCATTTAATCAACATCACTGAGTTTCAATTATTTTCTTTTCTCACTAGTTGTTTTTGTCATCAGATCTTCCCAGAGCTGGGGAAATAGCCCCATCAGTAAAGTACCTGCCTGAGTTCTTCCAGGACTTACATAAGAATATCAGGACAAAGTGGCCATTGACCATTCCAGTGCTGGGGAGGTGGGGGCAGGCTGATCCACAGAGCTTATTGGCTAGCAAACATAGCCTAAACCATGAGCTTCAGAATAGTGACAGATGAAATCCTGTCTTCAGAACTATGTGGACAACCTGAGTTGTTCTCTGGTCAAAGCATGAACATGCACCTATGCACTATGCACACATGTGTACCTGTACATAATAAACCTGTACACATGTGAACATATATATATACAATCTACACAAAAATCTATAACTATTTCTGTTTGTAACATTTTTGCATAATAGATGTTGTAGATTCTGTACAACAGGTCATTACAAACAATATAAAAAAATGATGCCAGAGATGTCAGACAAAAGCATGAGACTGGTCATTATGATCCTAGAAAAGCACTGAGTTCTCCTGACATGGTCTAATCATCAAATAAGAGTGTCCTAGGAAGCTCCTTGTTTCACACTTCTATGAATCATACCTTAAGATCATTGCTGATCCTTATTTTGGTACAATAGGCCAGGGAAGAATGACACTCAATTTCCCAATGCTACAAACCTTTCTAAAATTTGTTTTCATGTGCTTTGAATGCATGTTACCTGGTTGAACAATGTTAGTGTTGTCTAAAATCAGGTAAGCATTTCATGAATAAACCCAAGGCTTGTTGAAGAATCATATCTTTCTAGAACCAGAATTAAATTAAAAGCTCAATTTGAATCTTACTACTTGTTTGAGTTTTTTTTATAGACAATCGAGGAGAAGTCATGGAGCTTATAGAAAGAGTGTGAGATAATTGAAAGCCAGCCAAGGCAATCAATCCAACATTGACATTAATCTGTCTCTTGTATTTTGAATGGTTGACTTGAATATTTAGCTTTCCAGAAGAACTTGCATGTTGACTTAGTTTATCAATATCCAGAATAATAAAGTCAAAGTTGTGGGCATACTACAGGAGAAAGTGATGGTAACAGATAATATTTATTTCTACTATTTCTGGATAATGTGGTAATTCTCACAATTCTCATTAACTTCTCCTTGAATCCCCACTTTCCACTTCACCTAAGAATCCCGCATGCTCCAGCACTTCTTATAGTCTGCTCTAAAGACCTTTCATGTTTGTATTAACTAGAGTTGCAGTTTCTTATCAAAGGGTCAATTTTGAAATTTATTTCTTTGAAAACTGTCCATAAACATCCTTAACAGGTGTATACTCTAATTTTGAGTCTCTAGCAGCATTTAGTTTTTGAGAACGACAAAAAGTTATCCACTATTCAGATACATGAAGTTTAATCACACACACACACACACACACACACACACACACACAACACACACACACACACAGAGAGAGAGAGAGAGAGAGAGAGAGAGAGAGAGAGAGAGAGAGAGAGAGAGAGAGAGAGAGGGAGAGGACGATTTGGTTTCCTAATATGCTTTACAGATTTTTTTTTAAAGATAGGTTCTTAATATGTTTCCCAGGCTACTTTTGAATTTATAGGAAAGCCATCCTCAGGTTAGCATCCCCAATGTTTATACTGCAGGATGTGCCATTGTATCTGACTCCAGAATATGCTCAAATATTCTATGGTCTACCAAATAAATGATACAGGGGACAAACGGAGATGGTAGTTAAAAATGAAACAGAGCAAGAGACATCTTCTGCCAGCATCCACATATATTCTGAGATCACAGTTCCTACGAGTTTCAGATTCCTCAGGTCATAGGAGTCACACAAATCTCATACATCCCAGATCTTATACATCCCAGGCAAGACATAAAAACTTAGTCACAGAGACCACCAGAGGTGTAGAAGGAGGCCAAATGATCAGGCACATTTGCAACTTTCTCTTGGGCCAACCTGAAGTCTGCCTTGAGGCCTGGAGACCACCAACATCATAATGACCTGGGCCAGTGAGGGAGAGAAAATAGAGCATTCTAGCTTGGCACTGCCCCTGAGGCCTGGGAGGGGTATAAAAGGCCTCAACAAACAAATCTGCTTTATGCTTTTCACCTGATTCCCAGAGACTGGAGTCTGTGCCATTGATTCCTTGCATCCTTGCTCCCTGCCCCAAGAGGCTACCTGCTGGGACTTGTCCCCTGCAACACTGAGGGATCAGCATGCATCAAGGGTTTTTATTTACAGTTGCGGATGAAGATTACCACAATCCAGAAGGAAGAGGAGATAGGTCTCTAGAACATTTGACTTAAATTTGATAAGAGGATGAGAAGATGGGGTAATCAGCACAGGAAGACGATGCTAACATACTAGCACTTGATGGAAGGAGGGCTTGATCTTAAGGAACCAGACCATGGAAGGGCAATATAAAGAGGGAGATTGCTCAGACTACCATTAACTAATTTTCAAAACACAGTAATTCTGGTAATTTCTTGCCTGCATTCATTACAGTATTCCAACTTGTTAATGTCTTCCTCCAAAATGAATCTGATGAGCCTGGAGGATTGTGGTTCAGAAGGTTATTATCCTTTTAATATATTAATGCTTCTCATTGGCAAAAACTCAGCCTGTGTTTAAAAGCAGTTGTGTATGGCATACAATGAATACATTAATTTCTTATACAGTTCATGCAAGTTGGCACATCTGGAATTTGAATCTAACTTATATGATTCAATGATAAGATTAACTTTATCTTAAAGAAGAAAAAAACTTAGTAATATTAGACAAGGCGATAAATCTTGGGACTTGGTATAGAGTGGAGGGGAGAGCTGATCAGAATCAAGCAAATGCCATCAGCTAAGTGGAGCCAATTTTAACTGAATGGAGAGAAGTGATAATGCTTGTACTTACTTATCTAAAATTCACGGGCTCAGTGGAAGTCCTCTAAATTTATTCCGATGAGTTATATAATAATGGGAATTGTGAAGTGGCACAGGGTAGGTAATTCCCCTTTTCTTGGAAATCCTAGAAAAGATGTGAACCTGCGTGGAAATAGCATAATAGAATAACTGAAGCCTTCAACTGTTGGGAAAGAAAGACATGTGAGTGTAGGAGGAAAGGCGATTGACTGATGCTTGCACATAACATAAATGAAGGATAAATTATGTAAGTATTTGGGTCTCATTATCTTTCCCAGTGGGCATTCCTGACAACAAATGTTTCATGCTTGTAGTGGTGTCCAAGCCCTGGGACACTCTGCAGCTGAGTGAGGAAGGGTCCAACACTTTTCTCTTTGGGCTTCCTTGTAGACCATTGAATTTGAGATCCAAGCTGGCTGGAGTTCACTCTTACTTTCCTTTAACTTAGAACATTAAGAAAATTCATGTCGCTTTAGAGGCCAGCTGTGTGGAGAAGTCAGTTCAGTAGTGCCCTGGACTCCATTGTGTGACAGGTTTGTGTACACATATAAAATATATTCTATCTTCATCATCTGTCTTAATACACTGGAGAAAACTCAGCGTTCATGTAATATAACTGGAAAGTGTGCACTGGGAAACTGTGGCTGATAACAGCTTTCCAGACTTCAGCATATTATGCAGGTAATTTTGAGGTTTCAGATGCTTCTTGTATGAAGCGGATGGCACAGATAAATACAGAAAGCATTGTGTTTCCTTTGTGAAAGGTCACACCTTTATCTTACAGAGATGAAAGTCTTTGTTGTACCACATGGCTCAGTTCTTCATTTTTATGAATCTTTTCTATTGGGACAGAGCGAACGACACAAGAAAGAATCATCCATCAGCTTCTCTCAAATTCAGAAGTTTTGGGAGTAATCAGTCCTGATAATGGTCAGGAATTGAGTAGCAGCTCCACCTTGTGGATTGGAACTGCCATTGTTAGAAGTTATTCTCAACCAGGAGTGACTTGAGTGAATTGCTGAGTTTGGGGATAAAGTCTCTAAATAGACACAGTCAAGGCCATGGGAGTTCAACCTCAATCTGATAGAACTAATACCCTTTAAGATAGTCTCCTCCCCCTCCTTTTCTTTTTCCTTTTTGTCTTTCCCCCACTTTCTTCCCTTTCCCACCTCCTGTCTATCATCATCCCCGCCCACAGCTAGACAATTCCTCACAGAGGCACGGTGGAGGCAGCTGCAGTTGGTTATGAGCCAAAAGAAGAGGCCTTACCAGATACTGAATCAGTGAGAATGTATGTTTTTGTTGTTTGTAGCATTTTGTTATTTCAGGCCAACCATAAGATACTCTTGTCTCACTTTGTATGTGCAACTTCTGTGGAGTCTGTTCTATGAACTTGGAAGCTGAGAGCAGTGATCCTACTATTCTGCTTTGCCTACGGGCAGTGACAGATTTTTAAAATAAAGGACCTTGCATCAGAGATGCATAGTCTGATGTTGAAGGACAGAGCTGACAATGGGTAGGACATGAGGGAGGTTACAGTAGCCTTGTTTGTAGGGTGAGAGCTGTCTTTACTTAATATTTTTATTTTACATATGAATGTAGAAGTGTTTTACCTTCAGGCATATGCACCATGTTTGTGCAGTGCCACAGAGGGCAGAAGGGGGTGTCAAGTCCTCTGGTACTGGGAATACAGACAGTTGTGAGCTGCAAGTGGTGCTGAGAACAGAACTTGGGACCTCTGGAAGACCAACCAGTGCTTTTAACCACTGAGTCTTCTCTCCAGCCCAGAGATAATAGCACTTAAAACTTCCTCCTCTGACTCCCCAGGAGGTTTCTCATAGTGGCCAGTGCCTACATCATAATCCCTAGTCCTCCACCTCCAAGACAAGAATCCAGTCCCAAGACAATGACATACTAGGACAGGGATAGCTCCTAGAGTTTTTTTTTTTTTTTTTTTTTTTTTTTTTTTCCCATGGAAAAAAACTAAAACCACCCTTCCCCAACCCTCATGCTTCCACTTCAGTGGTCATGTCATCTCTGGTTTATGATTCAGCACAGGTATTTTGTGGTAAAGTCCAACAGATGAGTCAGACTTTCCGGATGATGATTTTCTTTAGGGGTTAGTTCCAGGTCCCCTTTCCTCTCGACCTCAGGAGCTGCATAGGGCTCTGGCTGGTCTATACTCCACCTACAGCACAATTCACAGTCATAAGCAATGGAATCTTCTTCACAAAGAGTGAAACTGCAAACAGGTTTCTGACTGACCATACATCACCTCTACAACAGAACTCTTTCCTCAAATTCCTACTGTTTGCCCAAAGTACAAGCCTTCACTCTAACTTTTGCACCTGTTTGAGTAATGTGTTTGACATTACTTCAGTGTGCTTGATGTGGGAAGCCACAGCCCCAAGATGGCGCCTGGCTGGATGCCAGGTAGTTCAAGCTTAGCTGTAAACAAGCCTTATTTGGAACTGCTTGATGGATCTGGTGTGCTTCCTCCTTCTGTGGCCTATCCGGGATCGCCAGGTGGCATGAGCTGATTGGGCTGTGAGAGCACATTTAAGGGCTTGCTGGGGCTTGGAGATGTGGAAGCTGATTTACAAGGTTCCTAAATAAACTGCTTGAAGAAGAGTCGTGGTCGTGTTTCTTTGCCGGCCAAGGTAGACGCGACAGCTTGAACTTTATTTTAGTTTTCTATGTTAACATTGACATTGACTAAAAGGTTTATGTGTAATCAAAATGACTACTTTGGGAAGCTGACAGATCAGAATTCATTTAAAACTGATTGATCTGCTCTTCACAATATTTATAACTAGTGTCTGTATGTTTTCTTCCTATGGATACCCACTACCTTTATTTATGTTTGGAGTAGAGGACTCAGTTTGTTTAGAAATGTAGCATCTGACAGGCTGGCTCTCTGTGCTGCAGTTTGTACTTCAATACCCATATATATCCTGACAGCATAAAGTAGACTTCTTGAGTTTTAAAATAACACATGAAATTGGGAAAGCAAAGAAGTAGTGGAGTTATAGGGGAGTGTCTTAGTTAGGGCTTTTATTGCTCTGGGGAGATAAGATGACCATGGTAACTCTTATAAGGGAAACATTTAACTGAAGAGTCATTCTTATAGGTTCAGAGGTTCTGTTCATTGTCATCATGGTCGAAAATATTGTAGTGAGGGCAGACATGTTGCTGGAGAAATAGTTGAGAGTCCTATATCTTGCAGGCAATGAGAGGTTGACTGAGACACTGGGTGATATCCTGAGGATGGGAAACCTCAAAGTCCACCCTCACAGTGACACACTTCCTCCAACAAGGTCATACTATTATGACTATTTCTCTTACTTTCCATCTTCAGACTGCCTCCTCTAATGAAGATCCTTCCATTGTCCCTTCTAATGCCCTTCCACATCAAGGCCTAATCATGGTTCCGATGGTTGTTAGTCTCTCTCTCTTATAAAGACCATTCTCAAGGGTAATTTTGTATCGGTTACTTCTGGAACCTGTTAGTACTTATCTCTTTGTTATAACTAAATGGGAATACCTGATGGATGGGAGAACTTTTATGATTATGGAGTTTTAGAAGCATCACTGTGAGGCAACTGGAATGAAAGCCTCAAGTTGGAACCTTTTGATATAGAAAGTTGGACGACTATAGAATGAGGAAGTGATTAAGAATTCAAAGATAGGTTTGGTAGGGTTCTCTAAAGAACAGAACCAGTACAATGAACACACACACACACACACACACACACACACACACACACACACACACACACAGAGGAGAGAGAGAGAGAGAGAGAGAGAGAGAGAGAGAGAGAGAGAGAGAGAGATTATTACAATGGCTTACAAATTGTTTATCAATGTTGTTCTACTAGGAGTCACTAAAGTCCCAATGAAACCAGTCCAATCATGTCCCAAAGTAAAGGCACATCTCTAAACTACTTGGCTACATAAGCATGCCTATCAAAAACCCCACCTGCATGGTTTTCACTTCTTCCTTGTAAACCTAACCAGAATCAGTGACCATGAATCAGTTTCTGGAAGATCAGTTTCCATCAGAAAGACAATTGTTATGAGACCACTTGAAAGATGTCAGACCTCTCTCTTCAGTGTAGGAGTCTTATCAGCTCATTATTGTTCTTTTTGAAACAAGGCCTCCACCTCTTTGCAGAATATATTGAACTGTGTTGTATTAGCTTCCTGCAGTGTGATCTTTTGCTCATTCCAGCTACTACACGCCTAATCTCCCTGTGAGTTACCCTCAGTCAAAGGGATGTTGAGGATCCACGATTACCTCCCCAAGAGGGACCAAATGGAGAAGGCATTCTGAAATATCCTTAGTAAAGTGTTGACATAGGATACAAGTTTCCATGTTCATGTGTCCCAGAACAATAACTCATACACTTAGAAACAGAAATATATACAGTTTGTTAAGAAAAAGAAAGACAGCTCCTGAGAAGAATGGGAGTTGATAGTGAGCTGGGTGGAGGTAGGGAGGGGAGTCATATGATCAAGAAGATGCAGGGAATAGGATCCTTTATCAGACATTTGCATGCCATGTGGCTTTCCCATATTTTTGTATCATATCTTGTTCCCTTCTTTCCACCCTCCAACTCCTTACTTTGATTTTTGACACAGGTCTTCTTTGTGTAGCCCTTGTTTTATTGAACTGATTCTGTAGACTAGGTTGGCCTGAATTCAGCAATATTCCTAACTCTGCTTCTTGAGTGCTGGGATTAAGGCATATGCCTTCTGTCTGACTTTATTTCATGTTCTTGATCATGCTCCATTTGTCATGTGCAGCTCAGGTTGGAGAGGGGGTCCTTTAGTCTTTTCTCTATCAGTTGTATTACTTGCTGGAGAGAGTCATGGCCTTGTTGAACATGCGGCTTCCTCAGTAGTCATTGAGGACGTGTGTGTGTGTGTGTGTGTGTGTGTGTGTGTGTGTGTGTGTGTGTGTGTTTAGAACATATACTGGTTATGTTTCAACATCTGGGTCTTCACAGCTTCTCTGAGGAAGATAATAGGTGATTATCTCCCAAGTCTATCTTAGCTGGGAGCAAGAGCCTGCAAATTGCCCATCCTTTTTATCTCACATATTTTCACTATGTTTGGCCTCCAAGTTTGATTTTGAGCATCCTAAATTTCATTTATACTAGATAGTCTGAAAGAAAAGCTCAGACACAAAGCATGTCTGATTTCTTTTGCCTTTAATAAAGCACATTCAGTTGGTGGATGACACACAAATTGGCAGCTGTTGGTCATTTCTTTAAAAACAATTGACTTCAATTTCCTGTTGGTGTTGTACAATGCCAAAACTACATCATTTTTTAAGCTTTTGGCAATTAATTTGTCCGAATTATGGACAATAAACTAGATAAGAAATCAATATGTTTTATTTAGGGTTTATATTACTGCAATTAAACACCATGACCAAAAAGCAAGTTGGGGAGAAAAGCATTTATTCATCTTGTGTTTCTACATTGCTATTCATCAACAAAGGAAGTTGGGACTGGAACTCAAGCATGGCAGGAACCTGGAGGCAAGAGCTGATGCAGAGGCCATGAAGGGGAACTGCTTACTGGCTTTTTCCATATGGCTTGCTCAGCATGCTTTCTTATAGAACCTAGGGCTACCAACCAAGGATTGACACCCCCCAGCATGGGCTGGAACGGCCCTCCCCACTGATCACTTCTTAAAAAGATGCCTTACACCTAGATCTTACGTAGGCACTACCTTAACTGAGGCTTCTCCTCTGATGACTCTAGCTTGTGTCAAGTTGTCATAAAACCAGCTAGTACACAATAAGATTCAAAGTGAAGTAATAATCCAATCTAGTTGAAGTGGTCTACTTTTCCTGATTCTTACAATCTAGGACCCATAAGGTTTCTGGGAATCAGCATTAGCACATGCAACTCAATCCCACAGTTACTATGTTGTTGAAAAACAAGGTTCAAAAGTTAACTTGGACCTGGCCCAGCATATTCTCATCAATTCTGATACTTTTGTTAGTTGGGACTAAGTTTCTGAACTAACAAATCTCAGCACTCACAAATTACTTGGATCAAGCTTTATTTAAAAACAGACCAACAAAATACATTTAAAAGATAAGATTTCCTCTCTCAGATGTTGCTTCATTTTTCCTCCTGTTAAGTTATGGAGTGATTTGAAGGAAACCCAAGGGTCAGTTGCTATTCTACTACTGGGTACTATGTTGATGTCTGAGGTCTGTGCTGCTGCTAACGACCAGGCTAGGACATGTAGTTCTGCAGCTGGGGGCTGTACTGATGTCTGTGTCTCATGATACCACTGGAGGTCAGGCATATGTCCATGGTCTGTTCTGCTTTCACGGGCCATGAAAGTGTCTAAGGTTCATGCTACTCATAAGGGCCATATTGATTTACATGATCTGAGCTGCCATCAGAGAGCATGTTGAGGTCTGAGGTCTGTGTTGTCAAGGGGAACCCTTATGGATGTCTGTGGTCTATGCTGTCACCGAAAGTCTCATTGATGTCCATGGCTATACTACCAAGGGGGATCATATTGTTGTCCATGGCTTTTGCACTGGATGCAGTGTTGATTTCTATAGCCTGTGCTGCCACTGTTGGCAGTGATGCTGTCCATGGTCTGTGCTGCAGCAGAGGGCAGTGTTGAAGTCTGTGGTCCGTACTGCCACCAGACTCCATGCTAAGGTCTGTGGTACCTACTGACACTGGAGGTCTCATATGGGGATGTCCATGCTCCATGCTGTCACCAGAAACCATGTGGAAGTCTGAGGTCCATGCTTCCCCTGACTATAAAGGAAAAGGAAGTCATTTTTTGCAATGTAATCAATGACTGCAGACTCACAGTTGAGAAAGGGAGTCATAGAGGACTTCTGTGACAACCTTTTCTCCCCAGCCCCCAAAATGTAACAGCCTAGACAGAAAGCCATTTAAGAGAACTCTGAAAAGTTGTGATAAGGAGCCAGTCTGTCTGGGTGGCCGTGCAGCTGGGTGCCACTATGATGAACATGTTATGTGGTAGAGAAATAGGAGTGAAGAAGTAGGACAGGTCATGTGCTATGGAAGAAATAGAACTGAAGAAATGATAGTGGTGAGGAACAGGCTGATATGGGTAGCCTATGCTGCCACAGTTATGTCCAGTCATTTGCTGCTGCTGAGGGCCATGTCTAGATCTGTGTCCCTACAACAGCTATGATCTGTGCAGATGTCCATGCCCATCTTACCACTGAAGACCATATGGATGCCTGTGGTCTTTTCCCTCACCTGAGGACATATTGATGTTTGGTAGTCATGGTTCCACTAGGGCCATGCTGATCTGAAGTGGTCCGTGCTGTTATGGTGACATCTGGGCCTAAGGTTCAGCCATGTCTGGGTCTGTGGGGATTTGTGTTGATGTCCATGGCCTATGTTATACTGAGAGCCATGGAGAGCTGGCTTTTGTGGCCTGAGCAACAGAGGGCTCGTCTTGACCCCTGTGGTATCTCAGTGGGAGAGCCAAACCCTTCTCCTGGGAGAACAGGTCCCACTGTTATAGGAGAGCTGGCTCCAAGAACATTGACTACCCTAGGAAAATTGTCCTCTCTCTTGCCAGCTCCTATAACAGGAGAGCTAGCTCTGTAAATAAGAGGGCTAGACCTACCCCTCACTCTCTGTTCATGAAAGCTGGCCCCAATGGCATAGGCGAGGAAGACATGGCTCTGACCCTTACCTGAGTGGAGGCCCAGACTGACCAATTCAGGTACCACCCAGACCGACATCCAGGGATCTGAATTGTCTCACTCCAACATCTATTCCATGTATGACCTTCTAGACCACATGAGGGGACTGGGATTCACAGGATTTCTATGACTCAAGACAACAGTAGGATATCTGAGAGAAGTTTCAATGAGGATTCAGTATTGATGGTATACCAGAAGCCAAAGGTCTTGGACCAGATAAACACAAGTAAAGCTTTTTGGGCAAAAGGATAGACTTGGTGACACACTGAAGCTCCCAAGCTATAGCAAAGCAACAAATAAATGTGTAATGGAGAGACAGGAAAGATGGTGAAGTAAAGTTTCTCCTTCCTTCCTTCCTTCCTTCCTTCCTTCCTTCCTTCCTTCCTTTTTCTTTTAAAATTATTTTTGTTTTTTGAATTTTCTTTTGTGCAGGCTACAAGAGTGGAAGTCTGGGAAAGGAGTAGAATTGGGGTACATATTAAATTCCCAAAGAATCAGTAAAAATTATGTTAACATAAAAAAGATGCTGAAGTATAGCTCTTCACAACTGATGACTTCTGGTATGTATGTGTGTGTGTGAGGATGTGGGTAGGGAAAGACTCAGTTTTCTTTAAAGGACTGTTAACTGGGACTTTGACTATACTCCAGTGAATATATGGATTTATGTTCTTTTATTCTTTCCTTCCTTCCTTCTTTCTTTCCTTCCTTCCTTCATTCCTTCCTTCCTTCCTTTCTTTCTTCCTTTCTTTCTTTCTTTTTGCCTTTCTGCGCAGGGTGGCAGGTCACAAGGGGAGTGATTAGATCTGGGAGGACTGAGAAGTGAGAGTTATCAGTGTACATTCCGTGAAACTCCTAAATAATTAAAAAATACTATGTTGGAAAAAAATAAACAACATATAAAAAAATAAGATTGATTTTCTTAGATGTTGCATTATTTTTCCTCCTGTTAGGATCTACAGTGATTTGGAGAAATCCCAAGAGCCACTTATTGTATGTAGCCATAGATGTGTTGTGTTAGAGGCTCATGGCTACAGGAGAATCTGCAAGACCCAGTTGACACAACACATAAAAAACTGGCACAAAGCCAGAGGAGGCCACCATGAAAATCTGTTACTAACTCCTTATTCTGAAATAGGAAATACGTTGATCTAATCACATGAAAAGAAAATTCTCTTTCCCTCTTTCTTCTCTTTTGCCTATGCTGGTAGAGAGTCATGTAGGCAGCCAGTGTAAAATGCACTTATTATTTCTTTGGATCCCTATAAACAAGGTTCAGCTGAATTAAGCTTCACTTCTATCCTTTCTAAAATTTCCATTACTAAGCTTGCCCTGAGACTGGACTTTAACACATTAACTTTTTTGCTTTTTCCTTTTGTTTAAATTATATTTTTTTAGTATTTTAAACTTGTTTTAGATTTAAATATATTTTGACTGTATTCTCACCTTCCTCTGAGTCCTTCCAAATCCTCTTCCCTCAAACCCTCCAAGTATAAGTTCTAAGTTCTTTCTCAAAAAATAAAAACCCAATACAACAACATTGCCCCAATGAAGAAAAAACAAAACAAAACAAAAAACACCTTCCAAACAACCCACCAATCAGTGAACACATAAAAGCGCGCACGCAGCGCGCACACACACACACACACACACACACACACACACACAAACAAAACTGTAGAGTTCATTATATATTGTTTAACTACTCCCGAACATGAGGCCTGTCACAGAGTGTTTGGTATACCCAGTGTCGCTTTATTTCAGAAAACTGATTTTCCTTCTCCCTGCAAGTTTAAGTGACAGTTGAGTTGTTATTCTTTAACAACTGGTGACATCTGGGCCTAAGGTTTAGCCATGTGTGGGTCTGTGCAAATTTGTGTTGATGTCCATGGCCCATGTTATACTGAGAGCCATGGAGAGCTTGTGGCTAGGTATTCATTCATTCATTCATTCATTCATTCATTCATTCATTCATTCATTCCTAAAGAATATAACAAAATAAAATATAATAAGATAAAGTAAAATGTATTATGATGAAGTTGGACAAGAAAAGCAATCAGAAGGAAAGGATCACCAGAGAAGGTATGAGTTTGAGACCTACTAGTTCACAACCTCAGGAGTCCCATAAAACACTAAGCTGGAAGCTATACCCAAATGACTTGGTGTCAACTCATGCAGGCAGGCCCTGTGCATGCTGCTTTAGTCTCTGTGAGTTCACTGAGTTATGCTTATGTTGATTTAGAAGACTTTGTTTTCTTGGTATCTTCTACTCCTTCTGGCTCTTACATTTATCTGACTTCTCTTTTCACAGGGTTTCCTGATCTCTGAGGGAAAAGAGTTGATGGCAACATTACATTTAGGGCTAAGTGCTCTAAGGCCTCTCACACTCTACATAATGTCTGGCTGTGGGTCTTTACATTTGTTGCCATCTGCTGCAGGAGGAAGCTTCTCTGATGATAGCTAAGCAAGGCTTTGGTGTTAAGTATTGCAGGATATTAATAGGAGTCATTCTATCATTACATTTCCCCCTTGGTTTTGATCAGTATTACTTGGTGCTGCCTCAAGTATCTGGCTATCTAGTCTCAGAATATTGGTCACCCACACACTGTAGGGAATAGGTGTCACCTCATGGAGTGGGCCTTAAATCAGATCAATTATTGGTTGGTTAATCTCACAAGCTTTGTGCTACTTAATAGTACAGCATTGTATACAAAAAATTTGAGGCTGTGTTAGTGTTTATAATTCTCTTTTGATAGCATGCAGAGTACCTTCCTGTGCAAAAGACATTAGAACATAGGGGTGAAGGCTCTATGTAGGCACCAGATCAACATCTTGTTCATCAATAAGTTGTGTAGGTGATGCCTTCAGTATTGGAGCCTTTCTGTCAGTTTGTGACAAGTAAGCTACAGTCTTGGCAACAGCCTTGGTTGTTTGGGGATTCCTATGGTGCCCCTTTGACTAATAACTCAATACGATGTAACCCTGTCTTAGTACCGGGAAGTTTTTTTGGGGACAAGAGATGTCCACTTCAGAATCTGTCCTTCCATTATTTAGCAATTCATTCATAACACCTTCATATATGCATGTATTTTAGAAAGCTTCTACTCTATTAGTTTTCAATACTACCCCTCAAATGTTCTTATTTTAGACATCACTCTCCGTAGTATTCCTTCCCTTAACCCCTACCACTCCCCATTTGATGCTCCCATCCCAGCTTCTACCCATAACTATAAGTTTTATTTCTTTCTAGTAACAAGATATATCTGTTTTCTCTAGTCCTTTACCTTTACCTAATTTGTAGCTCTATGGATTGTAGCTTGGTTATCATTGACATTCCAGCTAATAACCACATGTAAGCAAATACATACCATATGTATCTGTCTGAGTCAGGGATACTTCACTCAGGATGTTTTCTTTCTAGTTCCATCCATTTGCCTTCAAATTTCATGATGCCACTTTTTAAAATGGATAAGTTACACTCTATTGTATAAATGCACCACATTTTATTTATCCCTTCTTCTGTTAAGGGGCATGTAGGTTGTTTCCAGTTTCTGACTATGATGCATAGAACAGCAAAGAACATGGTTGAAGAAGTGTCTCAGTAGTAGGAAGAAGCATCCCTTGGGTATATGGCCACGAGTGGTATACTTCGATCTTGAGGCAGATTGATTTCCCACTTCCTGAGGAAAATCCATATTGATTTCCATAATGGTTCCGTGAGATTGCAATCTTACTAGCAACTGATGAGTATTCTTACTCCATATTTTTGCCATCATTAGCTGTCACTTGTTTTTCTGATTTCAGCCATTCTGATAGGTGAAAGAGATCTCAAAGTCATTTTGATTTGCAATTTTCTTGGTGGATCAAGACATTTCTTAAAGTGTTTCTTGGTCATTCGTATCTCTTTTATTGAGAAATCTCTGTTTAGAGAGATACCCTGTTTTAAAATTGGGTTATTGTTTTCTTGACATCTGATTTCTTGGGATCTTTTTATATTTTGGATATTATTATCCTCTATTAGGTGTGGAATTGGTAAAAATTTTTTCCATTCTGTAGGCTGCTGCTTTATTTAAATGGTGTAGTCTTTGGCCATGCTGAAGCTTCTGAGTCCATGAGATCCCTTTATTAATTTTCGATGTGAGACCCTGTTCTGATCAGTGTTCTTTTCTGTGCCAGTGAGTTCAAGGCTGTCCCCTAGTTTCTCTGCTACCAGGTTCAGCACATCTGTTTTGATGTTGAGTTCTTTGATCCATTTGAAGTTGAGTTTTGTGTAGGGTGATAAGAGTTGATCTATTTGGACTCTTCTGCCTGTATTTGTCAAGCACCATTTGCTGAATATGCTGAAGATTTTCCCCAAGTGTACATTTCTGGCTTGTTTATCAAAAATCAGGTATCCATAGGTGTATGCACTTATGTCTGGGGCTTCAACTGAATTCCACTGATAAATGTGTCGGTTTTTGTGTCAATACCATGTTGTTGTTATTATTATTATTATTGTTGTTGTTGTTGTTGTTATTGTGGTTGTTGTTGTTGTATTGTAGTACAACATCAAATTAGGGATGGTGACACCTTCAGCAGTTCCTTTGTTATTCAGTATTATTTTAACTGTCTTTGGCTCTGTTTTCATATCAAAATCTGTGAAGAATTGTGTTAGAATTTTGATGGGGATTGAACTGAATTTGTAGATTGTTTTTATTAGCATAGCTATCTTTACCAGGTTAATTCCCTGAATGCATGAGCATGGGAAATCTTTCCATCTTCTGATATCTTCTTCAATTTTTTTCTTAAAAAATTTGAAGCTTTTATCATACAAACTTTTCACTTGCTTGGTTAGAGTTGCTCTAACATGTATTATTTGAGGCTATTGTGAAATGTATTGTTTCCCTGATATCATTAATTTATAGGGGGATTACTGATACTTCTTTTTTTTTTATTAGTTAATCTTGTACCCTTGTATCCTGTCACTTTGATGAAAGTGTTTATCAGCTGAAGGAGTTTCCTGGTAGAATTTTAATTTTTAGCGTCATTTATATGTACTATCATATCACCTGAAAGTAAAGATATTTTGATTCTTTGTTTCCAATTTGTATCCCTTTGATCTTCTTCAGTTGTCTTATTGTTCTAAGACTTTAAGTGTTATATTGAATAGATAAGAAGAGAGTGGATGACTGACTTCTTCTTGGTTTTAATGGAATTGCTCTGAGTTTCTCTCTATTAAGTAGATGTTGGCTATTGGTTTACTGTAAGCTGATTTTATTATGTTGTTACTTTTTATGTTCTCTCCCTATCTTTTAGTTCATTTGGATAAGGGCTTGTTAGTCTTACTGAATTTTCACAAAGAATCAACACTTTGCTTCATTGATTCTTTGAATTACTTTTTGCTTGTTTGTTTGTTTCTATTTTATTTATTTAAGTCCTGAGTTTGACTTTTTTTTTCTTGTCTACTCCCTTTGGGTATGATTTCATTTTGTTCTAGAACTTTCAGGTGTGTTATCAAGTTGTTAGGATGGGATCTCTCCACCTTTTTCATGCTGTGAACTTTCTTCTTAGAAGTACTTTCATTATATCCCATACGTTTGGATATGCTGTGTATTTGTTTTCATTCAACCCTTCTTCATTCAACTCGTGTGCGCATGAGTGTATTAAGCACACCTTTTCAGGTAAAAGATTTATTTATTCCCTGTATTTTCTTGGTTACAGATAACCTCTTTTGGTTCGATTTTTTTTTCTAACACCTTCTGTAGAGCTGGATTTGTAGATAGATACTGCTTAAATTTGGTTTTATCATGGAATGCCTTATTTTCTCCATCTATGATGGTTATGAGTTTTGCTGGACATAATAGTTTGGGCTAGCATCTGTGTTCTCTTAGTAACTGCAAAATGTCTGTCCAGGCCCTTCTGGCTTTTAGAGTCTCCATTGAAATTCTGGTATAATTTTAAGAGGTCTGCCTTTATATGTTTCTTTGTATTTTACCCTTTCTGCTTTTAATGCTCTTTCTTTGTTCTCTATACTTAGTGTTTTGATTATTTTATGCTGAGGGGACTTACTTTTATGGTCTGGTCTATTTGTTGTTTTGCATGCCCCTTCTCCTGCTTCTGTTTATGGAAATGTTCTTCTATGATAATATACATGCATGCATGCATACATACATACATAATACATACATATATGCATACATATTGTCTTAGATCTGTGTTTTTTTTCCTTCCTCTGTTCCTATTATTTTTTGATTTGATTTTATTATTGTGTCCCAGATTTCTTGGATGTTTTATGACAGGAATTTTTAGATATAACATTTTCTTTGATTAATGTTTCCACTTCTGGCTTGTTTTCTGAGCCTGAGAGTCTCTCTTCCATTTCTTGTATTCTGTTAGTGAAACTTACTTATATGGCTACTGTTTGAATTCCTATATTTTTCATTTCCAGATTTCCCTCTGTTTGAGTTTTCTTTATTGATTCTATTTCTACCTTCAGCTCTTGAATGGTTTTACTCATTTCCTTACGCTGTTTGTGTATTCATAGGTTTCTTTAAGGGATTTGTTCTTTTCTTGGTTAAGGACCTCTACCATATGTGTAAAGGTCATATGTTTTAAAGACTATTACTTGCATTTCAAAAAAAATGGAATATTCAGGCACTGGACTGTATTAGAGAGATAATATCCTGACTGTTATTGATAGTGTTTTTACTTTGGTGTCTAGGTATCTGTGATCAGGAGGATTGGGATTCTAGTAGTAATATCTGATCTTGTCTTTGCAGGGTGAATGTTTTGTTTGGTTTTTATTTGCTCTTTGGTTCTTGGAGAATGTGGTGGCTGTGTGTTTCCCATAGGTAAATCTGGAATACTGAAAGGTATGGACATTGTGGGTTCCATTTAAAGTATATCTTGGTGTATTGGTACTTGAGACTTAGGAACGGGGATGGACTGGCGGTGCTAGAGTGACTTCACAAGGGAGAGAAAAACAGGGTATTCTATATCTGCTTAGTTAGTCCCTTTGGAATGAAGGCAGAGAGCGAGGAGAGGCCACAACAGACGGTTTGCATGAAGAGCTGAGGATGAGGCTGAGTTACTGGTCTTAGAGGAATGTCAAGAGATGTGAAAGATCTGTGATTAGCTTACTTGCTTCCCTCCCGAGGTTGGCCTGTGGATTCCCATGGAGTGTCTCCTGGAGTTGGCAGGTGTGACAAAGCCATGAGTGAGGGAAGTGGGGTTAGAAGGGAAAGATCTGTGGAATAGACCTGTGATGAAGTATGGAGACACTGCTGCAGATGTTCTGCTACAGAGCTGGGAATGAGACGAAGGGACTGGAGGACTGGCGGAAGAAAATCTACAGTTACCCTCATGATTCACTGCTAGAGTGGCCTGTGTGTTAGCAGCTAGTGTTTAGGAGTTAGGAAGTGGCATAAGGCAAATATGGGGTAGAAAGTTAGGAAGCACAGATATGTGGGATCCACTGGCGATGTGGGCAGGGGGGAAAGGAGGCCTCAGCATGTAGTTGGCTGTAGAGTTTGGAATGAAACTTAGGAATTGGGATTGGAGGTTTGCAAGGAGAGATGAAGATCTGCTTAGCCTACTTGTTCCCCAGACAGAATGGCCTGTGGGTTCACAGAGAGGGCCTCCTGCAGTTTGGGGCTGGGATAAATGGGAATGGAGATTAGAAGTGGGAGGTCCATGGGATCTACTACAGATGCAGTGGGTGAGTGTTTTAGTTTGGGTTTTACTTGCTGTGATGAAACACCATGAACAAAAAGAAAGTTGGAGAGAATAGGGTTTATATAGTTTATATTTCCAAATCACTGTTCATCATTGAAGGAAGTTATGACAGGAACTCAAATATGGCAGAAACTTGGAGCCAGAAGCTGATGCAGAAGCCATGGAGGGATGCCTCTGAGTGGCTTGCTCCCCATAGCTTGCTCATCCTGCTTTTTTATTAAAACCAGAACCACCAGCTCAGAGAGGGTACCATGCACAGTGGCCTGGTCATGTCCCCTCTCCTCCATAAATCACAATTAAGAAAATGTCCTACTACCAGATTTTATGGAAGCATTTTCTCTGTTAATGTTTCCTCCTTTCAGATAACTCTAGCTTTTGTCAGGGTGAGTCTGTTGTAGATGTTCTGATGCAGAGCTGGGCACGAACCTGGGGAATGGATGGAGGAATGGAAGGAGAGGTGAACCTAGCTGATTCCTTGGCCAGAGTCAGTTTCTTTTCTTTAGATTCTCAAGACCAAGCTTTACAAGAATAGATATGTACTCCACCGTTCCATTCTCAGAGTTCTCAAGAAGATCTAGTGGGTCTCTTTCCCATTACTCCAACCCAAGCATCCTTAACAATCCTTGGAGTTTCCATAGGGGGAATCAGAGACTCTGGTTTCAATCTCCAACTGTCATATTCATCCTTACCCTGGCTGGAGTCTTGACTAATTGCTTGCACATATACATTACCCTGTTCCAGAGATAAGTCAGAAGTCCATGTACTGAGCATATTTGTGGTTGGTCTTTTACTTCAGCGGATAACATCATTTTTCACTCTTCTGAAGAAGCTCTTTAAAAACCTGACTTGTTTGTACAAACAGCTTTGACCCTTCCCATCCTTGGTTGCCAATCAGGTTAGCAGTGTAAATGGGTGGGGAGTTTTCTTTGGACCTATAGCTCAAGGCAATGGCTTTTTAACTTAGGGTATTATTTCCCTAATCTTGAGAACAGAACTGTCTGCAGTAAATGAATAGGTATGAATTGAAAGCAGCTAGAACAGTGGCTCTCAAATGTCCTAATGCTGGAACAATTTAATACCATTCTTCATGTTGCGGTGACTCCCAGCCAAAATAAACTTATTTTGTTGCTGCATCATAATTATAATTTTGTGCTATTATTTTTATTTAAACAACAGTTTTCATTTATTTTATATACCAACCAGTTTCTACTTCTTCCTTCCCCATCCTCTCTCCTTTTTTATCTATCCCCCTCCCAATATGCTTCTCTTCCATCTCCATTCAGAAAAGGACAAGCTTCCCATGGACTTGCACAAAGCATAGCATGTCAAGTTGAGTCCGGACCAAGCTCTTCTTCCCCTTATGTCATGGCAGAACCAGGTAATCCAGCATGGGGAACAGATTACCAAAGGCTAGCTAAGCACCAGGAAGAGGTCCTGCTCTCACTGTTAGAAGCCTTACTAAGAGACCAAGCTACATGATCATTATATGCATGCAGAGGGCCTATGTCAGTCCCATCTGTTTTGAATCTTAATGTAAAAATCTGATATGTGACCACTGTGGGAATCTCAACCCACAGGTTTAGAATTGAAGCAAAAGTAAACAAGACACAATGTACACCCGTGGGGCAAAGTTGGCTAGGAAAATGTTGATGACAGCATGCACAACAACAGTAGCACTAGAGCCACATCTAAGACTTTCTGTTCCCATCATCCCAGCAGACATCTTGGAGGGTGGAAGGAAAACTGGGGTTGTACAAATGAATACAGTGGTATGGAAGAGTCTAGGGGTGTGAAGGTTTTCTGGGGCCACATGCACTTCACGATCTAGACTTAGTTGGTGGCCATTGGAAGCATAAAAACTTTCATACCAGAGCATATGTAATCTGAGGTATCTGTGCCTTTCTCAGATACTGTACTGGATCCCTGTGGATCTATGTAATACTGCCAATGCAGGTTCTCCTTTGCTCTGGAAGAAATTCAACGAATGTCCTGAACTGTGCAGGAGACTGTGCAGGTAGGGAGACAACCTTTGCTATGTAAACTATGGAAAGAAAAGGCAAGCCAGAAAGATGGAAGGGAAGAGGTATCCTTATTAAAAAAAAGAAAGTATCCTATGACTGCTTTCTCAGAATTGAAACAGGAGGGTGGGGAAGGCTGGTGTACTCAGAAGGTCAACAAAAGGTATGTGTCTAGGAAATTTCAAAGTTAGAATGTTCAGGAAGGCTCTTCCTAAATTCATAAAAAAGAATATGCTAGGGGAGGAGATCCAAGGTGAGAGTCCTTGAACACGTTGGGTTATCTGCAGGTTGTGCAGCGAGATCCCAAGATGTAGCTTTTTGTGAGTTGTAGCCTATGTTGGGTCATCTTCATTTGAGTCATTCTTGCTCCAGTAAGTAGCCCCTCACCAATACTCCAATTAATAATGCCAATAAAAACTCACTTGCTCACTAAATTGGACTTCAGTGAAGTTGTTAAAATTTCCTTATCTGAGGTGAGGTGAGGTGTGTGTGTGTGTGTGTGTGTGTGTGTGTGTGTGTGTGTGTCTGTTGTCTGTATGTCTGTCTGTCCCTCTAGTCCTCCCCTTGGTCAATATGACTTTTGGTCACCAACTTTCATTATATTTTCTGGCCTTCTTTGTATGCATTTGGTGGGCAAACTATCTCATTATGTTTATAAACTGCCAAATGGTGTTGTAGAAGAAAGCTTCCTATGAATATTTCAGATTAGATTAAGATATTTTTAATATAATAAACCTTATACTGATGGGAACTGGATTGCTTATTTAAAGCTCTGAGATTCCTCTCTCCATGAATTATTTAATACTTTCATTGTCTTTTGCTGTTTTGAACATATAAACAGTATTCACTTCTATCAGAAAAATATGTTTGTAAGGTAGAATCACATATTTGAAAATCAAGGATACAGTTTCCTGTCATCAGATTGAAGAACAATTGAAGAACAAATAAGACTATTGTAAGACTATTAAGATTATTAGATTATAAGGCTGATTGAGAAATACTGAGAACATAGTTTATTAAAGACAAAGAATGCCTTTGTAGAGCATCAGAGTACAATCTGTTTATTTTTTCATTTTGTTAACATAGGGAATGAAGTAAGTCAAGATTCTAGATTCTAGAGAAACAAAGTTTTCATTTCTTTCCCATGCTCATTATGTGCCACTTCACAGGATCCAAACTTATTTTTTTCTATATGGCAAAAAAAAAAGAAAAAAAAAAAAGAAAAGCAGAAAGCAATGCAGGACTTCATGAGCAAGAGAAGGATGAATTCAAATGATGCAGACATTTGGTTTTCCAGAGAGAAGCCTTCCCCAAAGAATTAATTGGTACATTCCAAACCAAGAGCACCAAGAACAATTCAAGTATGCCTGAGGATATACAAAGCAATAAATTTGACAGAAAGCATGGTTTCTTTACATGTTGGCTTTATCTGGGATTCTGGAAGAAGGAAACCAAATTTGCCTGTATCACGGAGCTCAAAGGCAAATGTGTGTTTGATGCCCAGGTCATAAGCCCAGTCTAAAGAAGAGCCTGATGTCGGATCTGCAAAACAGAATCAGTGAATATTTCATTAGAGGCAAGTACTGTGGCTTTTTTTTTTTTAAGGCATTGGAATTGCTGGTACAGGAGATATGGCTCAGTGGGTACTTGCAATGCAAAAATAAAGTATTAAGCTTAGATTCTCAGCATCCATAAAAAAAACCAGACACAGTGGCTCAAGCCTGTCATGCCAGTTTGTTGCTAGGATCCCAGTGTCTTGTTAGCCATCCAGTTTACATAACTGGTGAGTTTCTGTTTCCATGAGTAACCTTGTCTCAAAAAAATAGAGTATAAAATAATAAAGAAAACCAGTGTTGGCCTCTGGCCTCCAAACTACTACTACTACTGCTACTACTACTACTACTACTACTACTACTACTACTACTACTACTATTACTACTACTACATACAAACACACACACACATAAACACACACACACTCCAAATTGCATGTGTAAAATTAACAATAAAATTAATTATATGTTAATTGCAGTAATGACAAAATAGTATAAATGGCACAGAATGCATTTGTAATTTACCCTATATTTTAAATATGTACCAAATCAAAATTTTTAATTTTTAATTACTTTTTAAAATTAGCATGTAAAGTGATTTTGTTACACTTATTATATACCTGTCATATACCTTTTCACTCTTTTGATCTCTTGTCATTTATGCTGTCAGAGAAAATTATAGTTATAAGACCAAGAATGTTCAAGTTACATATTTTAAGGATATATTTAATGCTTTAATTCAAACTTTATAACAATTTTGTGAAACTTTACTGAAGATGTCATTATTCAATAAAAAAAGTACTTAAAGATATAAACATTTATAGAGATGTTTCTCTCTGTGTGTATGTGTGTATATATTTACAGTGTGTGTAAACACACATGCCAAATATATAGATCTACACACATACAAGATACTATAAATGCCTGTATATGTTTTCCTTTATGTGATGAAATAGTATTTTGTGTGTAAAGTCATTGATAATTTAGGATACCAATATCTTAAGTTTCAAAATTAATAATTTAAACCCTTTTTTAATAATTTATCTACTCTTCCTCTTGGGTAAGGTTCCCATGAGGAGTCAACAGGTTGTGGCAGGGTCAAGCCCCTCTCCCATGCATTAAGGCTGAGCATGACATCCCACCACAGGGAGTGGGCTTCAACTTTTATAAAGAAGGAAGGGATATTTGGGTGGGAAGAGATACAGTTCAATTATTCAACAACTACTTATGAAATCTTTAATATGCCCAATAATGGATCCATCTAATCCCAGTAATATAGAGGTTTAGACAGGGGAATGGTTTAAGGCCAGCATGGGATACATCGTGAGACCTTATCTCAAACAGAAAAATAAACAAAACCAAAAGCAAACATAAAATAAAAACACACTATCTAATCAAATGAAACAAACCCCAGAGGAACACATTTGTTTGGTTCAGAGAGGGCAGGCAATACAAGATTACAAAGATGGCTTGTGGTTTCAAGAACATGCAGTTTAGAGAAGAGACAAAGATTAAAAAACAAACAAATAAAAAATCCTTAGTGCAGAGAACAGCTGTAAATACCACAAGGAAGCAGCACCACTTGATAAAGGTTTAAAAGAGAAACAATATTGTGCTTGGTGAGCAGGGCTCATACTCACTCAGACTTGGCAAATTCCACTGTGATGATGAAAACCATATTAGAGAACTAAAGAAAGAGAAATCTCTCTTTCCCTCTCTCATTCCCTCTCTATCATCTATTGTCTGTCTGTCTGTCTGTCTGTCTGTCTGTCTGTCTGTCTGTCTGTCTGTCTGTCTGTCTGTCTGTCTGTCTGCCTGCCTGCCTGCCTGCCTGCCTGCCTGCCTGCCTGCCTGCCTGCCTGCCTGCCTGCCTGCCTGTCTATCTATCGTCTTTCCAGGCGAGGGTAGAGAAAGGCATTCTGGCAGGTGAGTTCCAACAGTGAAAAAAACAGGGACATTTTAGAGACCCATGAGTTCTGTTTGGGCTGGAGATCCCCTGACAACTGTAACTCTTGCTGTAAGAGAAGAAACTATCTTAATTCACAGAGTCCAGTCTTTGGGTAAAACAAAATCATGTTTTTGTTATTGTTGACTATATTTCTTGAAAATAGAAAAGCTTGGTTATTCACAAAAACCAAATAACAAAAGTCATGCACATCAGTGAGGACTTTGGTTTTGTTGTAACTTAAATTTGTAATTCCTCTGCCTGTCCTTTTGGGAGATAGTATTTGCTCAAGTTTGGGTTGTTTTGTGTAGATTAACTTAGATCATGAGAATCAAACGCTGAGCCCAGTAACTAGCTTATGAGTGAATGAGCAACTATAGATGATACTTACAATGCAATCTGAGAGTTGGCAAATTATGTCTTCCTGTTTTTGAGAATGGGGTTTATATAAACATAGCCATACTCATTTTAAACTTATTGTCTGTGGCTGCCTTTGAATTATAATGTCCCAGTTGAATAGACACAACAGAGGCAATTCTGGCATTAAAGTCAAAACAAAAAACTGATCTTTTAGAAAGTTTCATTATTCTATGTAAAAAGAATAAGAGATAAGAAAGTTCCTTAAGGGTAAGCAAAACAAGTAAAAAGACAATAGCGATGACAGTCTATAATATTGAAGAATTAAAAATTTTGGTGAGAATATAAACAAAAGAAGAGAACTCAAATCTCCTATTCAATACTACCACTCAGATTCATTTGCCCATTACCTGGAAGAATAGATCAGAGGGACAATAAAGGACTATAACATAGATCAATGAGAATACACTACTAGAATGAAGACAAGGCCAAAAAAGAGATGATTCGATTTAAGTTACATAGATTAAACCAGATGTGGCCTCTGTCCAAACTAATTCTTGTTCTGCTGAAGATAAAACATTGGTGTTGGGGAACAGATAGGTAGATGAAATAAAGTATTTCTACTGATTTAATCTATCCTAATCTTATAGCCATATCCTAATTTTATAGCTATATAAAGTCCATTGTAATTTGTTACAAAAACTGCCTTATCTCTAGAGACTGGCACATCCTGTCCTGCAGGTTCATGTATAAGGCAAAACTCTTGTAACAGCTGGAGTTTATAATCTAAAAAATTGATAATTTTCTTTACTATTCACATAGATTAGGAAAGCATTCACAGTAATTATCAAGAAAAACTTACAAATTGTTGATGCTATCGGGCCATAGATGTAATGGGTTTCATATCTAGTTGAGAGAAAATCAGTGGCAATCCTGGCAACCTTGAACTAGAGAAGAAAGCAAGAGGGGTGCTATATGAATACATTTTCTAAGAATTAAAAAAACAGTTTTTTCAGGTTATTTAACAATTGAAGATCAAAATAAGATGAATGATTTGCTAATAAACATTGTCACAGTACAATCAATCAATTATATAAAATTATGTTATATTTTTCTCTCTCTCTGTATCCTTTTTTTAAAGTTCAAAGTTTTATTTATGTAAGTATACAAATGTTCAAATGTTCTACAAGAATGTATGTATGAGCATTACATGAGTGCCTGGTGTACATGGAGGTCAGAAGAGGGTAATAGATTCCTTGTAACTGAAGTTGCAAATGGTTGTGAGTCACCATATGGGTGCTGGGACTCAAGCCCTGGTCCTCTGCAAGAACAAGTGCTCTATACAGATAAGCCATCTTGCTATCCTAGCCTGGTGTGACCTTTCTTTCCAACTCTTTATGGGTTCAGATAGTTGACCCTTTCGAAGTCATTTTCTCTCATCCCTTACTTTGTAAAAAGTATTATTGGTACAGAACTTTCTCCACTTGTGTAATAGAAAAAAGGTAGTTGTTTAATTTTTGTTTTAATCTTCATTGACTGAACTCGTGCGTGTGTGCGTGCACGTGCTTGCGTGCACACGCACATGCACTACTTGGGACTACACAGGACAGGACCTACTAGTCAAACACTTGACAACTGAACTACATCTCCAGTATAGCTTACTCATATTGTTTTATTAAGGTTACTTTTCTAGCATGGCATTTCATCATATTTAGTCAACTGTTTATTGTAGGAAGCTAATTGTTGTGATGAGCATTAATGAATATAGTCTCTAATATATTTGAACTCCAAATATATTTTCCATTGCCATGTATAAATGTCTATAATTAAGAAATATATTTTATTTAATATATAAATAAATTAGATGCTGTGCAAAAACTTTCAAATTACTCAGAAAGGTTTGCTATGTTTCTTTGTGGGCATTTCCATCCCTCCCATCCTTTACCCTCACAATATGCCTTGCTGTGTCTGAACAAGTTAATTAACTCATGGGTTCAGATTCTTAGCTAAGTTGGATCATAAGCTAGTGTGGTCATAGAATACTAGTGTATTTTCTTCATGTGTAGATGGAATTAATGGCTGCTTGAAACCTTAGATTTAGCTAATAGTAAATGTCACTGTGATGAACATAACTGAGTGAGGTTTTCTCTTAAGTTGATTTAAGTGTCTGACACAGCATTGACTAGATACATTGTGTCTGTTAGCTACTTTTTGATTTGGGGCGCCAGACCGGTTATGCCCTATACTGCCCATCTTTTCTTCATTCAAGAGAGTTACCTATGTATGTAGGTTAACTATGTTTCCCTGGTGTTCTTTCTAAAGCTTATGTGATCAAATCAGTTTGCATAGAAAGAAGACTAGTGTTCAATGGATCATAGATTTGAAATTATATCATATTCTCACTGACAAAGCACTATAATACTAACACTATAATACTAGCACTATAATACTATAATACTAACTAATGGAAGAATTAATATTTTCAGATTACTAATAGAGAAAATATTATGGATCACCTTCAGTCTGATATCCAGAGGTTAGAACTAGCTACTTTTTCTGCTGGTCAATTAGGTTTTTTTTCTCTTCATGGTTTTGTAGTATGACCCAAAGATATCTTTAAATATAACCATGTTAGAAGTCTATTCTACTGTATATATTGTATATATTAGCATTCTAGATCTAAGCCATTAAATATTAGAATTCTATTCTGGATATTCTAGACATTTCTTCCTTATAAAATTTTCTTAAAATCACATTTAAATATTTTTTGAATTTATAATTATCAAATAAAAAAATCTAAAGATCATTATTTTAGCTACAGAGTAAACTTCATTGGTCCTTTTTCTAGTATTTAAAATCTGAGGACTTGGTGTGGTGGCAAAACTGAATTTCTAGGATTTGGGAAACTGAGGCAGGGTGGATGGTGAGTGTAAGTTGTGTGCTGGGCACACAGTGAGCTCAAAGCCAGTCTGAATTACACAGTAAGACTATGTCTCAAAACAACAACCAAATAAAGTGAAACCATTTCAGTATACCTCAAAGTTGATGAAAAAGAGAATTAGAGTCAATGATGGTTTGAATGTAAACACCACAGATATATGTATATATTTGCATACCAGATCATCATGGTTGGGTGGCAGTTTGGATGTGTAGCCATAAGGAAATAATAGCATTTGGGAGTAGGAATGGAAGGTGATATAAGCCTTGATTGAGTTCAGATGGCTTCGAATGAAGTTAGTGACAGCTTTTGTCTCTTTCTCAGACTCTGGTGCAGGGCCCCTGTAAATATCCTTGCACGGGTTTTTGGTGTTTGGAGAAGCTGCAGAAGAAATGCGGATGAGATCATGATGTGCTGTTTGCTAGCACCACTCCTACCCTTTTTTATTTGGCTTTATCCAATGCTTAAAACTTCAGACATCTCCTGTTACATGGCCACTAGAAGATTTGTGTACACATGTCCCATAGACTGTGGAATCATTCTTAGCCATATTTTCCCTGCCTTTTACAGGTCATAGTAAAAGTAAAAGAGTCCCAAGGCTTAGAGCCCAGATCCACACTAGTTCTCATTCAGCCCAGGCTCTGACTCTTGGAGAACTGGTATAAAATCACTTGTCTTGAGCCCAAGTTTCTTCAGTTTCTTTCAGGAGCATTATCTTGATTAATGATAGCTGCTGCTGTTTCAATATTCATTATGGTCGACTAGAGTTAAAAGGTATGGTTACCTTTTAAAAATGAAACTTGGCAAAGAAGAAATGCACAAAGTGGAACAGAGCTATTGTCTCCCTGAAAATCTGTAATTATAAAGTTATGGTTGTGTAGAAATGAATGCATTATCTGCAGTAATATGTTTAACTGGTCACTGTATCCCGATTACACTTTTAAATGCCTTCCCAGATGGCTCTTCATTAAGCACCTGAAGAATCATTACTTGTATGTTGTTTTATTATTTTATATATTTTCCTTTTATTGAAAATATATTTTTTTTCTCACATAACATACCCTGATTATAGTTTGTTTCCCATTTCTCTACTCTTCCCAGACATCTTGCTCAGTAATTTTAGACTTCTATAAACAGGCAAAATATAAAAAAATGCCTCTATTCCCATATTCTTCCCCCCAGATTTTCTAAATGTTATATTTAATTATCTTTATTATTTTTTTCTTATTTTGCATATCAATCCCAGTTCCAGATGCAGAGAGGGAGGAGTGATAAGAAAATGGGGACAAGACCAGGCTACAGAAACCCACAGAGACTGCTGACCTGAACAAGGGGGAGCTAATGGGCCCCCAGACTGATATCTGGGAATTAGCATTGGGCAGACTCAGACCCCCTGAAAATGGGTCTCAGTTAAAAGACCTGGGCAGCCTAAGGGTCCTTTGACAGTGGAACCAGGAACGAAAGGAATTTGGGCTCACATTCCTCATGAAAGGATGTTCCCTTAGCCTAGAGGCAGGACGGAGGGCCTAGTCCCTACTCCAAATGACTTGACAGATTTTATTGATCTCTCCTGGAAGGCATCACCCACCAAAGAAAACTATAAACCGTACAAATGCAAACAAAAGAGCTAAAGACCTATGTGTATCAATCTAATGAGGTAGGTGTTACAGTGGAGAAACTAACAAGCACACTCAACTTCCTATGACCCAAGAACAGGTATACTTTTTGTTGTAAAGGAGAGTTTGAGAAGAGATATGGAAACTAAAAAGCTATTTTTTTCCCTTCACAGGGATGTGAAGGCATCACATTTCCTGTGGAGTGGGGGTCAGTGGAATGGGAGTGTGGTTGGGGGGTTGGGGGACCATTGGAGGAAGGGAGGGAGGGAGCGAGGGAGGGAGAGGGAACTGGGATCGATTTGTATGTTGGTTTTAACGAATGGTATTTCTCAACTTCTGTCAGATTAGGAAGTGGAAGGACCCAAGATCACCCGAGATTACCTGACATTTTGTACATCTGATGTGTGTTTTCTGTAGGTTTTTATATTCAGTAAGAGGTTTCTTGATAGGTACATAGCATCCTTTCCCCCTTCCTTCCACAGAAAACCTTCACAATCTCCCCATGGTACTGAGGATTATCTTCTATTTAACAGATAAGGAAGTCAGCACTTACTCAAGGGATTTCTATTACTGCTGAATACATAGGTGGCTTATTTAAATTCAAGGTCTAAATGCAAAACCATTTTCTTGACAACAAATTTGCAACTCACAATCCCATGAGACATCAAAGTTCCTGTTGAGGTCAGTGCCAATGCAGGTGGAATTTTGGTTCTTGGAACGGTTCTTTCTCCACATTCGGTTCTGCCAGAAAGGACACCAGAGTGTGTACACATGGTCAACTGCACTTTTCATTGTTACCATCTCAGATCCTCTCTTTATGTGTCTACAAGTTTATTTGAAATCTCCATAGTTAACTTGAGCTCTTTTATTATAAGAACATTTTATTTTCTTACAATTTATAATATTTTCAGATATATAATTTTTAATCTTAAAATGTTTGAAGCATTAATGATAATTTTCCATAAGTTAAAAATGATTGATTCATTTCCTGTATTAGAACTGATCATTTCCTGACTTAGAAAGCAACAAAATATTTGTATTATTTTAATAATACCTGTGCAATCAGACCATCACAGTTGATAAATGGGCAGAACATAGGAAACTTGGGCATGCTCAGCCATAAATGGGGTTCCCATATATATATGGGATTGGAAAGATTGTGAAAAGCAGAAGTGGTAGATGACATAAAAGAAACTGTTTTTTAGACATAACCGGGAAGATACACAAGTCAACTCATAGTGACTTGATGGCATATGGCATACACAGGATCTGCACTAGCTCAAGCCAGACAAAATTTCAGCATGGAGTTGGGGAGGTGGGCATGAAGTCCTACCCTAACTGAGGAGCTACTGTCATTTGATTGCTGCTAGGAGAGAGAGTCAGCTTTCTTCAGTGGAGTAATGTCATGGGGCAAGCCCCATGCTCAAGGGTGGGTGGTGTGCTAACACAAACTGAACTCCATTGTTTTATTTTTTTTATTTTTAAGTGGTAGAGACAGAAAACAAGAAGTTGGGTTGGTAGAGAGGTGGGAGTGGATTTGGGAAGAGGTGGGAGAGAGGAAAAAATAATATAAAATTCACTGTATAAAATTTTCAGATTAAATAAAAACACTACTTTAAAAAATGTAAAAATACACTTCTCTGAATTGAAATCAAATAGTTACCAAAACTTTAAACATAATAAGTAACAATAAATGTACATTATAATCAGTGACTAATGCATGACTTAAGTGCAACAAGCATGAAGCAAACATATAGAGAGTAATACCTGTGTCCATGACCAAATATATCCATCTACATTGACTACAGGCAGAATGTAAAAAGTCATCCGGTCCAGGAGTTTGGTCATGATTCTATTTTTCCCATAACTCTTAGTTGCCTGGAAGGGAGAAAAAGTGAGGCTGCTATTGAGAAAGTTAGGTCCTGTTAGCCATAACTACCAATCTTTAAGTTGTTTTCCAAGTTGTTTCAAACAATTTGAAAAGTAGGTAAACGTAAATGATTCAGATAGATTATAGGAAAAATATTAAATGCAGAGACATGAACTGTAACGAATATTTTTGTTTGTTTGTTTTTTAAGATTCACTTAATTGTCCATACTGGAATCCAGGTGTAGCCTGTATAACCACAGAAGAAACACAGCCAAGTGGAAGTTAATAGTACCACATACTTGATAAAATCATTCTCTCATGTCCTGTAAATAAATATAGATCAAGTCTGTGAACACAGGAAGATAGGAACAAAGGATAAGGTTCATAAATATCTATAAATATGACTAAAGAAAAACCCTTTTAGTGCTGTGGAGTCAACCCAAGTTCTTATGCACAGCAAGCATATGCTCTCCTGCTGATCCACATCTCCAACCAAGAAATTCCCGTGTGCATGTGTGAGCAGGTGTAGCTATGTGCACCTGTAAGGGAAGGCCTAAGGTTGACAGTAGGTTCAGGTGTCTACCTTAATTTCTTTGAATTCTCACTGAACTCAGAGCTTGACAATTTAGCTGGCGTGACTGCCAGAGGACCCAGGGATCTATTGTCTCTGCCCTATCCAAGTCTCCTCCCCTAGTGCCCATCGTTTTTCTGTACATCCTGGGGATTGGATTTCAGTCCTCAAGCTTGCACAGCTAGCATTTTATTCTCCCTGGCCTCTGAAAATTAATGAAATTAATACAAATCTCTGGCAATGCTATATGCTTCCTAACAATCACAAAACACTGGGTTCAATTTCTAGCAATAATGATAAAACAACAATTTAATAATTTAATGTTAAAAATTCAGAGACTGAATTGTCAGTGTTCTTTTTTCTTCTTTCTTTCTTTCTTTCTTTCTTTCTTTCTTTCTTTCTTTCTTTCCTTCTTTCTTTTTTTTTTTGGCATAAATTCCTCCCAATTTGCTGGGTGGTGATGGGACACACCTTTAATCCCAGCACTAGGGAGGCAGAGTCAGGCTGGTATACAAAAGCTAGTTCCAGGAAAGTCTCCCAAACCACAGAGAAATCTGTCTGGACAACGAAAAACCAAAAACAAACAAACAAAATATTCCTCCAGTTATCTG